>LPNX010071819.1:104262-123411 GCA_001517045.1 Pseudotsuga menziesii | reverse complement strand
TCAACAAGAAATTAGGGAATCCAGGCATCTTCAATCGAATGGTGCCCATTCCCTTTGGTTTAATACTTGACTTATCTGCAAAGTAAACTATGCCATCTATTTTTTCATTCAGATAATTCATTTGTAATGAAACACAGTAAAATTGAGGGCACGCAGAGAATAAACTCAGGCAGATGGAGTAACGCATACATTGCATGCGACTCCACTGGCAGAATGATGGAGCAGTCTGGCAATGGACTGGCAAGCAAAATGTCAGGAATGGGCAGAAATGAAGTAACTTGGTCCTTTTCAATATAGATTTTTAAAAACCCCCCTTAAAAGTCATGAGAATTTGGAATTTTGGGGGTGGTTGTTATAAATCCGCCCTCAAAAGTCCAATTGCCATGACATTTTTTTGGGGGGGTTGAAAAATCCCCCTTAAAGGTCCTTTGCAAGGCTGTTTAAAAAAACCCTTAAAAGTCATGAGAATTGGACTGTAGGGGGTGGTTGTTTTAAAGCCGCACCCAAAAGTCTAATTGTCGTGACTTTTTGGGGGGGTTTGAAAGACCCCCCTAAAATTCATTTTCAAGTTCGTTTTTAAACCCCCACAAAAAAAAATTCACGAGAATTAACCCTTGATAACCTCTAAATGGCCCCTACTTTTTTCCAAGGAAAACAATATTGTAGAGAAACCCAAGGGATGATTCCAAACATTCATAGATGACATATTATATAGTAACCCATTGATGTAGAGTAGTGTTCCTTAAACACAGGGATTCGAAATGGGCACATGCCGCCATGAGCCTAACTAAATTCCCAACACCATGGGAAACTATTGGTTTAGCTAAGCCCTTGGGCCTAAATGGCTCCTACTGTCACATACTCCAATTTTGTAAAATAATGTTATTTGTTTTAATTTGATTCCTAAGACATTACGTTAAATTTAATGCTAAGTAGGAATTGATGACTCAGCAGAGTCAAAAGATGTGGAATGTAATTTTGAATATTTTATTTTTAATAAATAAAAGTGGAGACAATAGCTTGGGAGAGCTGTTAATAAGAGTGTTACTGGTCAAACTGGTGGAAGGAACTAGGTGGAGAGCAAAAGACAAGTGGCAACATCCTCAGACACTTCCTATGTTGCAGGTGGCAACTTCCCTACATTTGGGGTCATGATCCCCCAAGAAAGTGGGATCAGAGCAGGTGGCTCAATTAATGACAACTAACCCAAAAAGACCTAGGCAATATTTTAAAAAGTACCCATTGTAGAGAGTTGAGGCTGCTCAGATATTTTCTAGGAGAAGAATCATTCAGGAGGAATGCACTTCAAGGAACTCATTGGGGAAAAGGGAAAACTGTAAGGAAGGTGTTTTGAGAGAAAAACTGCAGTAACTTGGTCTAATACAGCTTGCTAGCTGAGAGAATTGACTGATAATTTCAGGCCTGGTATTGAGTCTCAGGACTAGTACTTGATTATTTGTTGCACCTAGTTCTATCCAGGGAGACCAGAGCAAGCTCGAGGGTCCTGAGGAGTCGTTGTTTGAGCGCTCTCCAAGAGTTGGTAGGGAGGAACGGCCTCCCATTACTGTTGTCGACCAAGCTCTAAGAACATGTTCTATTATTTATTAGTTTCTTCTTTATTATCTATGTGTGATCGAATGATGCATTTGCAGTTTATAGTGTAAAAACTCAAAGGATAGAATATCTTAGTTTGTTTAATAATGGAATTATTCTTAATGAGAAACAAACCCTACCTGTGTTTTTCCCCATCTGGAGTAATCCAGATCGTACTATAGCACAGGTGGTGTATTTAAATGAAGATAGTATGATGTAAAAATAGAATAAGAAGTTAGCTTGAATAATAGAATGTTTCTTTTATCTGTTATCAGGAGAATTACTTACCGTACATAAAGTAGGGTTAGACCTAGACTGTAAATGTCAGATTATCAGTAAGAGAAAAGAAGCTATATCATTGTATTAATAGTAATATGTTTTGGTAGATAAACAGTTCTTTATACAACATTCATTTCTGTAATCTTATTACTTATTTTGAAACCAAAAGAAAATGATATATTAGTTAAAATAGAGTAGGGCTAGACTAAATAAAAATGCTTTTAAACTGTAAAACTATGAGTAATAATAGCTAAACTTTGATGTAATTCTGCAGATAAATTAGTTAGTTTCAGAATTTACTTATGGCTGTTAATGTAACTAATTTATTCAATTCTTTATCTAACTAAACTTGAACAAGTTCTACAGATACTAACTTGTTCCTTTATATTTTAAAAACAAACACTACAATACAGTTCATAGGAAAGAATTTATATAGTTTGTTATTCTTTTAATTTATAAACATTATTATTGTAAAATAAATAGGGTAACATAAGAAACAAACAATAGAATACTATATCTCTATACACCTATAAATAAACTAAACATAAAGAAATATATATAATTATAGGAACAATATTATTTACAGGTAAGATAATATTCTTATTTCATTATAATAAATAAACAAGTAAATATGAATTCTGTACTTTAAAAGATGTAACTAACAGTTACATAAAGTACGACTTGAAAAACATGAAATTTCTTATATTCTGAATGATAACAGTTATAAAACAATAATTTAAAATTTATTTAGAATGAAGTAAATCAAAGCAGGACAATATAAAAACCATATACAGTTATCCTAAATAATTTTATAGAGTAAACGTAAATACAAATAACTTGCAGAAGTTGAATTTTACAAAACATAGACATGCTCGAATTAAAGAGCTTAAATAATCATTTAAGCAATATAAGTAATAACCAAAATAATTTACAGTATTGCATTGTAAATAAAAGATATTTTTTTTAAAGAAATTGTAAATACTTTTATATCTTCGAGTTAGGGTAAAACCCTACTAGTATCAAAATTTACAACAGAGATAATAAACTGAAAGAGTCTAACTCAGTTAATGCACTCACGGCTTCAAACAAAACTCACAGAGTATGGCTGAATGACCTTTCTTTCATTTATATATATACACAGTAACCAGAACAAATTTCAAATTTACAGTCACGGCCTAAGCCGGAAACCCCACATAAAACAAGGATTTTAACTTCAACTAAAAAACAGCGAGTCAAGCAACCCAGGTAAACCAAAAACCACGAGGGTTTTGCAGGCCACGGTGACCAACCAGCAAAGGTCCCATAAATAACCGAACAAGAAAGAACAGCCATGGATATCCAAGGCTTACCCGTGAACCAGCAAGCTGTTGCCACCACCTCGCAGAGAGAGACAGGTCAACACCTGTGAACAACGAAGAACATTAATGTTATTATCTTGCATTGAAATCAAAGTAATTAAGTAATAAAAAAATATGCGAAAATAATCAAACTATAAATAGTATTCTTACCTCAAAGCTTCACCGAAACGTATCCACCCACGAGAAGAAGCGCCACCACCAGCATGAGGAGAAGTAAGCCTTTCATCGGCTGCAAGGAAGAAGGTATTACTAACCCAGCAAACAACCTACAGTGACTGAGAATAGGAACAGCAATCCAAGAAAGAAGAATGTTGGAACCATCACTTAAATTCAGCCCAAGAGACCACTCTGCGGTGAAACCCTAAGACCCAATGAAGCATACGTTGTGAAGTCACGGCCCCACTAACGAGCCAAGGAAAAATGGGACTGCATAGTCTATTAACCTCTGAGCTAAACAGTAATGAAGGATAAACCCCAGAGGGACAAATAACCTAGCCCAAGCAGCAACAACTCTATTTTAAAACTCTCTTCTCCCGAACATGCAGGGCGAGCTCACCATGTACAGGAAACAAAGAAGCCGAGCCGGGAGACTACTAGCGCTGGCTTGCAGAGCGACAGTGCAGATAAGGACATAGGAGCAGAGCGTCCAGAGGCCTGAAGGAGATGGAGAGAATGACAAGCTAGGGTTCAACGCTGTTCTTTTTATCTATGCAACACATGGCCACGATGATGCCACGTTAGCCAAACAAATAATTTGCATGATGTGGGTATAGGTATATAGTCCCAACGAACATTCCATCACGAGTATTATTTCCAATCATTTGATAATCGGAGGTTCCACCATAACCCATGTTTACAATGTCAACCTATTACATACGTCACATGGAAACAAAGGAATTATTAATATACAAACTATGACATAATAATCATCAAAGTCGTGGGGGATGTTATGACCCATTGCTATACAAATTATGGTATACAATCGATTATAAAACTTAAATCAAGATTTAACCTTATGTTCTTCATGGCGTGGTCCTTTTCATGACCTTTTTCTCTATGCTATGCAAATAATCCTTCATCAAACAGTTATAATCTTGGTAATAATAAAGCCTTGTAATATTGTTATAAAAAGGATTTAACAACATTTATTTTGGTGAGAATATTGCATACAACAAGTATACGTTCAACCAAATAATTGTAACATAGCAAGGGTAGAAACAATATTTTCCCTAGCTCGTTATGCAAGGGAAGGAGGCACTTAATAAAAGATTATAGAACTTTAAGACAAGGTTAGACTTTAAACTCATCGTGAAACGTGGTCTGTTCTTTAACCCCTTGCATGTATACATTGCACCCTCTTTATACATTGCAAAGTATTCACTCAGCCAACAACCATAACTCTAACCTAATGTTTTACTAATTGTTGTATAAGGAAGTTTATAGAATCAATCTTTGGTAAATATCATTTTGGTAATGTTAACCTCAAATTCCTTGATTGTGTATTTATTAAACTAATAAGGTTGCATTTGATCATGTTAAATCTTAAAAATATTAAGAGGCTTGATAGTGAAATTATAATGACATCTTAACCATAACTGGATAATGCTTTCCAAGCAAATTATATACAGAGGAATTTAATTCATCAACACTATGATAGCCTAATTGGAAGTATTATGTAATGAGGATATAATCCCTTTAAAACTCCAAGTTTTGGAAGATGGATTATTAGTATAGAAACCTATTTTAATTACTGTATTATACCTTCACATCACAAGTGGTAACCAAAATTTATTATGACTTAAAGGGTTATGTTCACATTTTAAAATAGACTCTTAACATAATAATCCTGCCATCTTTAGTCTACCTATAAAGAAAGATTTTAAGGCGTGAGCACACGACGATCATGGTAAACTTTGGTAAACATCGCAGAGTTTGGAACTCAATAAAAACTATAAACTACAACTAGAGAAAGAGAGCAACTGTCACTAACACGAATAGGACTGGATCTCGTAATCCATGATGTCTTTAAAAAGAATAATGATTTAAAGGTTTTACCTCATAAAAGCAGTTGAAAATTGAAAAGCATTTAGATTCTTTTACTGAGCTATTATTTTTGCGACGTACAAATATCTGAATGCTTTAGGATTTTTGACAAGCAGCTCCGGATCTTCTTACCTGTAAATCTGTAAGAGCAGGTAAACTTTCTGTGTTAGCTCAAAGCTAAGTAAGCCCCAGATCACCAAGACAATTCCACCTTGTGGTCGCAAAGAAAAACAAGTTATTAAACTGAAAAAGAATTATTCTTTAAGATAAACATAATCAACAAGATAATTCAGTTTACAAAATCAGTAACATATAACTAATTAAAAAAAATTAGTTAACTACATTAATGAGAATTATCTGTATTTTCAAAATTTTAAATTTTTCGGAAATTATGGGGTTTTGATACCTACTTACCACTAATTAACCCCTAATCACCCCATAATTGAACCCTTATTAACCCCTAATTTACACAACTCATGACCCAATAATTACCCCTAAATGACCCTTAACCACCCATAATTTACCACAAATTACCCCTAAATTATCACTAATAAATCTCGAACTACCCTTCACTTACCCATAATTACCCATAAAAGACACCTAACTCTGTGTTGGGCCCAATTCCATCACGTAGGCCTTACAGAGCGATTTTTTTGTGTGTGAGTGGGATATGGTGTCCATTTTGAGATGTATAACACCATGAACATTTTTTACAACTAGACCATGGTTTGGGATTAACTTATAGGGCCTAGTTTCCCTTATGTATCATAGTCATGTGTAGCGCCCCAAACAAGCTCACATGCCCTACATAGGAAATATTTAGCATATGAGTGAGATATCTCCATCATTTTGAGAAATAACATACCAAGGATGGTTCTGGATGCCGACCATGCAATGGTTTAGGGCTAAAGGCAAGGCACTAGGCCATAACATATATTTATACAGGGCTCACATGTCATGTTTCCTCACTTGGGGCATCATACATGTCCATAATACATAATATTAGGCCTCCAGTTTGATATGGTGATGATTTAAAGATTGCAAATACTTGATATGTTTCTTGATGATAATTGCATAGTATGGTGCAAAAACCTAGGGTTTGAGTCCATGGAATCTCTCACTAATACTTACATGCTATGTGTGGGTCCTTAAGCCACAACATAGGCCATGCATATGCAATCTTTGGCATGTGAATAAGATGACATGGTGTCACATTTGAAGGCTTAGTACACCATGGATGGTTCTCACAACCTAATTCATGTTCCAGGGTGAATATCTAGAGTTTTAGTCGATAACATGTGGCTTTTGCATTCTACATAAGTCGTCCATGAGGCCCTAGCCCATATTTTACCTATGACAAAGATATGGTGGCCATTTTGAAGTTTGTCACATCGTGGATGCTTCTTGGTCACTAATCCATGGTTTGATACCAAAACCCATGTTGTTCGAATATAAAGTTTGTGTATGGGGCTCATGTTCTTCGTATAGTAACCCACATCATTACATAGGGCCTATGTATGGAATCCTTAACCTACATGTGAGATATATCCACCACATTGAGGAGGTGTACAATAGGGATGGATCTTAAGGAGCATTCCATGGTATAATGAAAATGATAGGACTTTATAACGTTGTAGCATTTTGTTATGGAGCTCATGGTCCATGTGTGTGGTCCCAAACCACCATATTGGCCCTCCATAGGGAATATTTTTTCTAGAAGTGGGATATGGTGCGCATTTTGAAGTTTAGAATACTAGATATGGTTCTTGGTGCCCAATATGTGGTTCAATTCCAAAATGTAGGGTATTATATCATAATATTTGTCTATATGAGGCTCATGAGCCTTGTGTCCCTTGGAAACCACATAGGTCTTGCAAAGGGATCTTTGTAGTGTGATAAGGATATGATGGTCATTTTGAATCTGGAACATTAAGGATGGTTATCATGACTTTAGACACAATCCAAGGTCAAAATACAGAGTTTGAAGCCATAAAATTTTCCTCTAGGGATCAAGGGATATTTGTGCACCCCAAGCCATCATATAAGCCTTTGCATGTGGAATTGTTGACCTGCAAGAAGGATACAGTGTCCATTTCAAGATTTGTTATACCTCTTCCTCATAATTTAGGTTCAAGTATTCCCTCCTTACTTCAACCTTCAAGCATACCTATCACAAGGCATAGACCAAGCACGATGGTAATGTGGAGACTAAAGTGACCAATGGAGCAGAGGAAATGAATCCACAAGGTAGCACATGGTAAAAAGACAAAAGACCGCAAATAGTTGGACTAACATAAGATTGCAAACAGTTAGACTAATCAGATGAAAAACGCAAAAGTGTGTCCTTAAAAAATTTGTATAATTACCAATCAACCCATTGTGAAGTCACCTACTAAGTTACTTGTTGTAGGAACTATAGACAAAAGTATTTAACAAACTACTTTAATTTCATATCATGGCCTTCTTATATCAATATTCAGAGGTAGAAGTGTAAGAGATGAAGATCAATTTTCCCATTAGAGTTCATCTAGGAAACATGCATAGTTATGGGAAATATATTACTACTTTGAATTGCATTAGGGCCTAATCCTTAGTGTTTCACCCCAAAATATGGTTTAAGTCTCAAGATGACATGGATCTTTGGGAGGGATGTTATTATTAAGATTTTGGAACATGGAAATATTTGAGGGAAGAGATGAGATGTGAGGATTGACTTATTTTCAAATATAGATCAAGAATTATAGGCCATTAAAATTCCCCACATATTAAGTATGGGGACCTTACCATATACTTATATCGATTAAATTAAAAGACTACCCAATGAATATCCATGTCCATGAGGAAAATGAGCAGTGGATAAATAGATGTGACATTGTTTCATTTGATTGTTACTAAGAATGCATATTCATGGGACTTGAATTTTTATTTTCTACATAAGGTTCCAAGTAAGGAACTTATACAATAATACTACAAAATTACACATTGTTGTTTTAAGCATGGTGGATTCTTATCAGTTCATCTATTCACTTGAATGGAATCTATTCAGTTGAATTCATTCTACTTCCATCTGGCCTCATTTTGCAAAATCCACATTGTTGGGGGAGCGACCTCATTATCTGTTCCATTAAATTTACCACATAACTAGTGTTGCATCCTCAACATGACCCAAACCTTAGAAAGACTAGATCTACAACATTATTTTCTTTGACAATTGTGGTTTATCTCAAGGAATGACTAGGTTGTGCTTGGATACTATATATTATGAGGTTTGTTTATATCAACTTGGTTTAATAAACTACTTGTGTGTTTATTCAATGTGCTTTGGTACTTATTGAGTTTGATCAACTTGGTTTATGTACTATTCATGTGTGCTTTCTAACATGTTTCTTTAGTGCATTTTTGTACTTTAGTTATGTAAGCATTCTATCTTGTGCATAGGTGATTACACAATTCTCCTACTCTTGAATTTTCACTTCACATGTCCATGATTTCTATCTTATAAACTTAATATCACGAGTGTCATTTTTTTATGATGGCTAGATTCCAGAGCCTTCCATTCTTGAGTGGTGATACAACTACTTTATTTCTCCATGGTTGCTTCCCTCTTTGAGGGGTTTACCATGTAAATGTCATTGTCTTGATAATTGTTGTGTGAATTATTCTTCTTGGTGCACTCCTTGGTATTCCACTCATGATTTCAATTACATGGTGTTAGAGTGCTATGTCGAACTTGTCTCTTTTGTTCAAAGGTTGAGTAGCCTATGGAAATTATGGAGCCTTTTTTAATTGCATGCAAAAGATTTCTATTGTTTTGTATGGACGGCCCTAGTAGAGATATTGATCATGTTTGAAGAGCTTTATAGAACCCTTGTTTTGGTTATGGACTTGGAGCTTGGAGTCCTTATTATTAGCCTTTGAATATCTAAGCTTATTATTCATTTCAACACTATTTGTGCATTGTGGAGAAAAACCATGAATTCCACAGCATTTAAAATGTTTGTTACATTGTGATTTCCCATTCATTTGGTTGAAAGATGATTTCATTTGCATTAGATCTAAAGGTTTAGTTTGTGGTATTCCCTTTAAAATGGGTAAGTGAACTTTGTTGATAAATTTTGCTCTCAAATTATGTACTCTATTTTGTTTTTTGGGCCATCATTTTATTGTTTTATGATATTTTGTGGTGTATTTTTTATGTCATTGTGTGCAGTAGTTATGTGATATTTGAGGCCAAATATGTCTCTACAAAAAGCTTAAAGGCTTATATGTCATATATGTCTCTACAAAGAGCTTAATGCTGTTGATAGCCTTTAAAAAAAACATTTACAGCTTGAGGCTGGAGTTTGGTTAGAGTGCTGAAATCAAAGGATGGACAAGTATTTGAACACATCAAATCAGTCTATTGATTATGCATCCCTTCAACTAAAAGTGCAGATCTTTACCGATGTGTTGATCTTATGAATTCTTGTTTCCGACCTATTTTTGGCATTTTTGTAGTGTTGAAAACATTATATTAGGGACTGTTTTCTTGAACAGTTTTTATGTAATCTATTGAGACACTTTTATGAATGTAAATGACTATTTTATTTAGTTGTATGAGATTTTAGAGAAGGACATAGTTTAGCTAGGAGATCCTTTATTGTCTTTTGGAGATCTAGTTTGAAGGGACAATATTTTTGGATGGTCTTGGAATGGGAATGCATGTGCATAATGCAATTTCTTTCTAAAATGGATTATACAATTTTCCAACAATTTTTTTGTGTAAAACAATTAGGCCGGTTGGTTAGATCCTTAGCCAAGAATATCCAAGAGGAAGAGTTGAAACCATGGGAAGTAGAGAGGAAGGAAGAGAGCATAATACGTACATAATTTGTATGTTGATTGTGATGAGACAATAAACTCACCAAAACAAAGATCGCTTGGATTTGGGTTATAATAGATTACTGATCCCTTGGTTGATGTACTTGAATACCTTTCAATCAACACAATATAACCCTGCAATGTAATACAATCTAACCCTGCAATGCAATACAATCTAACCCTGCAAAACCAGAAAGACGAATATCCAGTCTTTTAGAAGAGGGTAGGCTTACCACTGTAAATTTCAAGCAACTTTGTGGCATGAGGGCTACTTTGCACATATTAAACTCTCAAATTGAACTAAACATATAGCAATTCCATGCAACAATTATTGATAGAACAAGTCTAGGTTGTATCTGTGGCACAAATTAAATTGATCCACTAGATTACTAATTTAATCTAAGTTCCAATTTGTAGATTTTTCATATATCTGTGAGGTCAATAAATTAATTTTCTAGGTGACTGATTTAATCAAACATGACTCTTAAGTTGCAGAATTATAGATTTTCATTGGGAAAATTGAAGCGATGCATAAGATTATTTTTCTTATCATGTATAATTTTTATATGCAATTTTATAAACATTGTTTGTAATTTTGTCTAACAGTTTTGTAGATTTGATCCCACTAGTTATTTATCACATTAATTATTTGACTGATGTATTTTCAGGATCTCCTGCAAATGTCAGTGTAATGCAAATACCATATGTGTGCATTGTTTGTGTGGAACATTGTATACAGTTGCAACCCATAACATTAGTTTATGCACTGTGTGTCATGATACTAGTGTGTTTATTATCTGACACGTAGACTGATACACAACAAAATCATTTCGATAGGAATGCTTTGAGTCTTGTTCTCCTCTCGATGTGCTTTGTACTATCAAGTAAGATCTAGGATATTGATTGATTGGGTGGGTGTATCTATTTATCTTTTATATTTGTGATTGACCAATACCTTTTTTGGTAATTTATAATTCTTTTCATTTAATTCGTGAAATCCTTCAAATATTTTGGGTCTATTAGAGTTCTTTCATTGCTTGATAAATTTATGGTTGCAATCAGGGATTAGCTGGAATGTTTATGTCATGTGAAGATGTGGGAATCATTTGTTTCATTAACATCATGCATTCTCTATTAAAGCATTCATATAACCTTTAATATTGTATGTCTTCATACCCTCAATGATTTATTACTTCAAGGTGTTTTCTTGTATTTAGTTTAAAATGACATTTCATCAAACACATAATTCTTCAACTTCTTTTAATAAATATACTTTTGTTTCTAGTATGGATTCAAGATTGTACCATGGAATGCCAACAAAAAAAGCTTATGGGTGATGATACATCCACAAAGTCGTAGGGATGTTTCTTTATCTATTTTTTAAGCTTTCGTCATAATAACTCAACATATAGGTTTCAGTAGCAACACAACATACCCTTGAACCATAGTTAATTTTGGTTTTCGTTTATGTTTACATTTCATGTTTCAGGTGTTTGTTTAATTATAGCCTTGGATTCTAATATAAGAAGTTGTAGAATTATGCACATAACAATCATTCTGTCATAACTAATTTGGCCCCACTACTAAGAAGCTACATTTTGACTGAGGATGATTTATGTAAAACAATATTCAAGATCGCCATTAGGACAAAAGAGTGGATCATAAGATTTGAGTAACAATAGTGGATCATATTAATATCTGTATTGAGTTGTTCTCTATGACATATTAGGTATACCATAGTCACAACTAACACTTCTAACTACGATATTGAGCAATTACCTATGGAAGAATCTAGAAGTTATTTGAAGAATTAACAAGTCATGTGCAAAACATTATGCAATTAGAGAAATATAAATGATGATTGATGTTGGGTTCTTTTTTTCCAAGGAAAAAGTTGTATTGATATTGTCAAAAAAGGAATAATAATACATTTTCAATCCTTCATATCTGTCTAAGAATTTTGAGATGGAGATATAGCTTCACTAGGTAATATTTCTTGGAGGAAATCAACACATCTAATGTATAAGTTCTAAGAGTTTACTCTCTGTACATGAAAAAAATTCCAACCACCCTGATAACAAACTGACTTATATAGGACAAGAGAAAAAACATATATGTTGTTGGAGTCATTATCCAACCCACACATATTTATTTGGTCAATTTGGCCTAATTATCCACTAATCCTAAGTTATTGAATCAAATTGGTGACATCAGCATCAACTCGATCATCCTCCTTCAATCAGGGAGGCCAACTAAGTCTTCTCCTTCAATCAGGGAGACTAACTGAGCTTCCTCCTTCAATCAAGGAGAAAATCTGGGTTGATCTACATGACCTAAGTGCCCCAAATCAGTTTACTGATGGTTATTACACCAAATTTCATTTAAACTACAGCTGTAAAGGTGCCTCCATCACTATTTTGTCTATTTTTTGCATTTCCCAGTTAACTGGAGTGATCTAAGGCGCCTCCAACAAATTCTGGTGACTCGGTTCAGATAAGTTCACTTCATTGGAGCTAACTTCAGTCAGATATGCAACCCCAACTACTAATTGACATGCAGCTAAGTTCTATTTAGGCAATGTTACAAGAATAAAATAGTAATAAATAGGTAACTATTCCTAATAGTAATTAATAATATTAAAATATAGTATATGAAGAGAAGTGTCTCTTCAATATGTGATGGCCAAGCCATATTTAATGCAACCATATCCATTGTAATTTATAATCCATTCAATTATTATACATTTAATTATTTGAAGATGGAACATCTTCCTCCCTAGACCTGGATACAGGCTGACTTAATCCGGATATGGATTATCCATTACACCAGATACGGTGTAACATTGGTTCATTACAGACTCAGTCATAACTGCTCCATTTCAGTTAGATATGATTATTGATTGTGATTAGTGGTTAATTGATGTGCTTAGTGTGGGTAACTGACAGCTTAGACACTCTCATGTGAGCAATTCGAATGACCTTGTTGGGATTCGAATTGTCTTGATATTCATGCAAGTGTATGATATTGTATCACTACTTCTGATTGATTTTGATAATATACAGCTGCAACCTCTAATTGCAGCACTGTTATGTCATTTTGTGTGTAAATTGTCTTGAATATTCTGTAAGATTGTTCTTTAGTCCTCAGGTTACTGTGACTCAATTTTCATATGGTATCAAAGCCACGGTGAGACAAGGATCTTCTTTTCCAACAAGATTTCTTGACGGATCTAGCATGCAATTTGAGCAAAAAAGCTCAGAAATTCCATCTTTGCACCAGAAGCGACAAGTTTACCACAGAAATCCTAAGCAGAGGAATTGTTGATCAAGATAGCTTGATTGACTAAGCCGGGTGTGATGAAAACTTGAAAAGTGTAGGATGTCCAACCTTACGGTGCTCTTTTTGTGTTTTTGTAGGTTTTCTGAAAGACTTCTACTGCATTTGCTACAGTAGAAAAATGGTCTCTTATGTGGATCCGCTTACTCCTTTAAACTACCATCAGTGGAGGAAGGAGGACATGAGGATTTAATTGCGTGTCAAAGGACTCTACAGATTCACAATGGACACCGAGATAGAGTCGAATCATGTTGTAGACAAAGCAAGATACTGGAATAAGCTTGATGAAGCTTTTGGGTTTCCATGCCTTTCAATTTCTAAGGATCTTCTCTTCCACGTCACTGGATTGAATACTCCTAAAGAAATTTGGGATCAACTTGCTTCCTTGTTTGATAAGAAAGATGACCTGAGGATCTATCAGCTAGAGAATGAGCTGATTTCTCTTCACACAGGAAAATTCAAAACTATGAATGATTTCTTCACCAAGTTCAAGCACTTGGTGCTCCAGTTGAAGTAGTGTGAAGTGGAGAAGGAGGATGATCATCTCATCCTCTCCATTCTTTCCAAACTTGGACCAGATTACTCATTTTTTGTTTCCGCATTCCATACCGGGAAGCTAACAACCCCGAATTGGAAGATTCTGACCCTCAATGCCTTCATTCAGTCTCTCACAACAAAGCATGACAAGCTTGTGCAAATGGGGATCATCATAGCCTCAAACAATCAAGCACTATTTGTTGGAGGGCCCAAAGCTACGAATTGTAAGGGAAAGAAAAAGAATCAAGAGACCAAGTTTGATGCTCCCAAGCCAAAGGAGAAGAACCAGCAACAAGATGAGACACAACAGAATTTGAGGCCAAAATCTGACGGCTACCATGTCTGAAATTTGACACTAACATGTCGGGTATTCAACACCCTCAGTTTTTTTTGTCATCGGTGGCGTAACGTCGGCTAGTCGACAGCCAAGCCGAGGATATCGTATTTCCTACGGCAAGGCCATCGGATTTCCTACGGCACGACCGTCAGATTTCCTACAGCAAGGCTATCGGATTTCCTATGACAATCTACCGTCGGAGCCACAACAATTTCGTCGGATTGACATGAAATCCGACAACAACTTCTAGGAATTGAATGTCGGATAACCGACATGATATTGTATATTAATAATAAATAAAGTGTATTCAGTGGCAAGTTTACTTTGAGATATGCTATAGATATCATTGTCTTTTGATATATTTTGGTGGATGTGTTTAAGTTTTAATACATCATCAAGACCAAATATGTGTAGGTCTCTTCATTTGAAAGAGGATTCAACACAGAAGGAATCTATTTAACAAAGGTGCTAATAATATAACTCAGAATCTTCTCATCATATCTTTATTCCAACCTACAACTGATCCAGGAGGAAAACACTGCAAGAGCTTTATGACATGAGATCAGTTAGGCAGAGAATTTAATAGGGGCAAGCAATCAACTTTAGATAAAATTTTGAATATGACTTATACACAAACATGGGGATTAATTTCAAAATTTTTATCAATAGCCTTTGCAAAATGTGATATACCTGGGTTATAGTATCATTCCTCTACAATGGGGTAGCTTTTCAAAAGTGGATTTGGTAAATTTGGTCTTGTATAGGTAGTTATCACACACACTGTTTATTTTTGGAATTGTATCTATTTTGTCTTGCTAATTAACCTGTAAATATGGAAAAAGATTGTAAAGGAATATGTTTATCTTTTTAGGCAAAGACAAGATTGGCTGATGAAAGTTTACTTTTTGTCTCTTTGGTTGGTGGATGCTTTGGAGGTGAGTTTACTTAACATTCTTGTTCCAAAAATTAACCCAATTCTTAACATGTATTGATATCTTGTTTCAATTCTTGAACTATAAATATTTTGGCAAAAAGGAAAAGCAAGCTTATGCAAAAGCTATCATGTCATTAATGGGATTCAAGTTAGGAGCCATTATTTAAGAAAGCTCTGTTCACCAAGGCCCTAGCCTTCTGTGTCATTGACCTTTGAGAAAACTAACATAATGCCAAGTAAACCTTTATTTGATTGGTTGCATGATGTTAGGGATTCAAGATAGGGTTCAGATTGTTCTCATGTCACTCTACACAACTAATGGTTCAAATTCACAAAACAAGAAGGCTCACAGATAACATTTTCAACACCACTGGACAGAAACACAGGTGTCCCATATCCCCTCTTTGATTTATCTTATACACAATTCGGCAAGAGGATTATGGTCAAGCCAATATAGGACCAAATTATGGATGTTACCTTCTTAATATAGTTATTCACAACTTCCTATATGCTGATGATATGGGGCTTCTACATCATACAGTTGAGGGCTTGTAGTTGCAGAAGCAACTAGGATTCCTTCATTACTTTTGTACTAATAAAAAACCGACAACCAACATTGAGAAAACAAAGGTTACAACTTTCAATATTCCAAAACAAGAGGATTTACATATCTAACCTTATAAGTTCTAGGATTCATAAGTAGTACACTGCCCTTGCCACTCACAAATGGCAGCACTTTTCCCTCCATTTCAAGATACTGATCCTGAGATCCATTTATTTGATGCCTACTCACACCCAAATATTTTTATAGTTGTAAGGTTAGGTCTGTAATTGAGTTTTTCAGAATCGCTTATGTAAATTAATTATTGGTACTCATGTTTTACAAGACTATTGTAAAGCAAACAAACAATTCACTTTCATCATCGTATTGACCAAGTTCCGAGTCCCCCCATTGATTGTGAACACATTTGTTGATATTTTCCACCTTTGTAAGCCTCAATAGAGGCACCCTTATAAACCTCAATAGAGGCATGGTTAAAACTTGATACAAAATCAGGGAGGGATTTTTAGGATGGAACAATGCATTAACAACTTATTCCTGCATACTTCATCTCACACCTAGCAATATAGAATTTACTCTGCTAAAGAATATTGTCTCAATAGGATCTTGAGAGTTGGATGACTTTTGATCTCTTAATTTGAGACTTAGTGTCAAGAATGTTAGACTGATTTTGGTATATTGTAATTTAATTTCTAGATTACTACTTGATTAATTTTTAAATTGTTATCTATATTAACATGTAAGAGTGCATGGCACCCTTGTCCCCCTACACCTTCACAACCAGTTCGAATCATTGCGTCTCTCTCTGTCCCATTGGTTGTTTTTTCCCACTAGTCTATCTCACTCTTTTTTTCACACACACACACACACACATCTAGTGTGATGAATGTAATATGAATTTTGTATGGAACAATTCAATTCTTGAATATAAAATTCTTTGCAAAGCCCATATAATATACAATTCAATTCTTGCTAGCTCCATATAATATACAATCATGGACTATGTATCCTTTGAAATCTACATTCATTAAATTGCATTTGGGAAAAAAATAAGATTCAAAATTTCTTATATAAGCTTTACATTTAAATATTCCCCTCATAATAGTAAACCTTTTGGACACGGAACTATACCTTTCTCATTGTAAGGAAAATTTGTGAGATGTGAAGTCTTATTGTTACCTTGATTTGGTGGAAGAGCATGCCCAGAAACCAGGAAACAGTGTCTTCACGTAAACAAACAAGATAGTAACATAATTAGAAATGTTTCTAGATTGGCAACATTTCAATATGATGTGCATTTGACTTCGATTATGTACCCAATATTTACTCACCTGAGACGCCTGATGTACCCAAATTAATTTGTTGCAGTGTTGCACACTGTTGTTCTTTTGTAGGTGAATAATGGAAATTATTTCAATATGATGTACATTTGACTTCGATTATGTACCAAATATTTTCTCACCTGAGACGGCTAATGTACCCAAACTGCTCTGTTGTAGTGTTACACACTGTGGTTCTTTTGTAGGTGAATAATGGCAATTATGGTAAAAAACTGAGGCCAACTTCCCCTGAAATATTGATGTGGTAGTACCAGAATCTGTGTTTATATTTTTTTTCTGGTAAATTCAAATCAGGTAGCACTGTCAATGCATGTGTTGCATTTAAAAAATGAATCTTCTCATTTGGTGGAGGATAGGAGGACTATAAATTGAAAAGTGAAAGCGGGAAGTATCAGCCAAAAATCCATCAATATCATCTCGCTTTATTTTTTTCCCAGAAGAATAAAACCCATTCCATATAATCGAGTTGGAGATGAGCCATCTCTATTTATTTCTTCATCAAAATCGGGAAGGGAAAGGTTTAGATCATTTTTTAAAATACATTCCACCTTAAGCCCTGAACTTTGTGGAGTTTTTAAGCTAAGTTTCAACCACTGGTTTTGACATTCTTCAGTTTCAGTTTGTCTATAAACAAATTTGACATTTTCCCAGTAAAACTTGACCATAATTCATTTTTCTCATTAATATTCGAAGAACCTTCCCTAAGGTCATAAGGTGCTTTTACTGGTCCAGTATCACAAAGACCTGGATTCTGGACATAGTGATCTGCATAGGGAGAACTTGATGTGCTCTTCCTGCATCCTCTGATGGGTGCACTTGTCTTATATTTGGTGCTAACTGTTCCGTACAGACCAAACTGAGAATCATTACATGGAATTCCCATACAAACATAACATGAACATGTAAATGGTCTTGTATGACACCCATGTACATCAACAATAATTTCTCCTCCCGAGTGAATCAAAGTTAGTATTTGACAGTTGGTTCTTTCATCATCTCTATGAACACTGTAACTCATACCTGACCTGTGTTCTTCAGGTTNTTCAAAATTTTAGATTTGTTGGGTTTGTTTCCTATTTAGGGCCTTTTTATGCACAAACAAGACATTCCTGGATTTCACTCCCTTTGAGGGCCTTTAAGCTTTTCTCCCTTGGAACAAAGGAAACATGCCATTTATGGTCTTTTGGATAGGAAGTGTCTCAGAAATCTCGTGGAAATGTTTCCAAAAACTGGAATGCCCCGCAAACATTTCATGGGTGTTTCATACATGTTGTGATTTCCAAAATATTTCTGGGCAGGAAACAGGGGCTATGTAAGAATTTCTCGTGGCCTTGCCCTATTGTAACTTCTCATAAGACAGTTGTACCAAAATACATAATCCCAATTGGATTATGCAATAATTGTGTTTTTTTATTTTTATTCAATATTGGGCATAAAAAGTGAACAAGCTAAAAAAATCAAATTCGAGAAAGGAATTCAAGGTCAATGACACTTTACATTCTTAGTCAAACTTTAAATGTACAAGTTTGAAGGTTTGAAGTGAATGGCTATTTTTATTTTTGTGAATAGTTGTATTTTTCTGGGAACAATGTGGTTGTTTGAAATTCCCTTTTCACCAACTTGAAATATAGCTGATATATCATGGTCGCTGCNCTGTCTCTTCTATACAGATAGCTATTAGAGTGACTGCGTCCTCTAGATTCCCTAACTTCATATGTAATTTTGCAATTTGTACCATCCTTATCATGCACAGTGTCTTCAAATTTGCAATTCTCACATGGAAAATCTCCACTTAGTTCCATTTATGTAATCAACCAATGGATTGAATCGATTTAAAAACCAGAAGGACTTGAACCAAATGTTTAATCTTCGAAACCACCTCTTACACGTTTCAAATATTTCAAATATTTATGATGTATCTCTCTAAAATGGGTCTAGGTTTATGGTGTGATTGTTATATTATCCACTAT
>LPNX010071819.1:0-102627 GCA_001517045.1 Pseudotsuga menziesii | reverse complement strand
AGATGGGATGCAACATTGGACACACAACTAGATGCAATATTAGATACAAACATGGGCGCAAAACTAGGCACAACACTAGGCGCAACACTGGGTGCAAAATTAGGCTCAGACATGGATGCAAAAAAAGACATCAACCAGGATGCAACACTAGGTGCAAACCTAGATGCAAAATATGACGTAAAACAAGATGAAACATTTGGCACAAACATGGATACAAAAAAAGACGTAAAATAAGATACAAAATTAGATGCAAATGGGGATGCAACATTATAAGTAAATTTGGATGCAAAACTAGACACAATATTAGGCCTAAAATTGGATGCAAACCTAGATGCAGAATTGGACACATAATTTTATGTAAAACATGGTGCAAAATTGGGTGTAAGACTCGATGAAAAATTATGAGCAAAATAAGATGCAACATTGGATGCAAAAATGAGCATGAAACTGGGTGCAAACAAGGATGTAACAAAGGACACAAAAAAAGATGCAATAGAAGTTGAAAAATTGGGCGCAACATTAGATGCAAAAAATTAGACACAAAAATGGATGTTAAAAAGGACGGAAAAAAAGATGCAATAGACGGCATTTTACGAAAATGTACAATAGTACCAGGTTTAGCGCTGGATTGTTCACCACAATTGCGAAAAAATTACACTAAAATCCGATGCTAAATTCGACGCTAAATCCAGTTTTTGTTGTAGTGTGATGAGTTTTCGTTTGATCGCAGACAGACATAGGAGATTTTCTCGGATCTCTTTGAAGACTATTGCGGTAAAGAAGATGCATCTGAAGGACAAAGCATGGTAAAGCATAAGGAAACAGAGTTGTTGCTCGAGGAAAAAATAATAATAAAGGTCTGAAGAGGGACTAAGGAATGGTAGAACATAACCATTAAAAGCAAAGGCCCAGGCTTGGGCAGTTTGTCAGTTACCTAGCTTTTCCCGGTTTTTATAAAAATCTTTATTTGAAACGTAAGGTTGAATTATGAGCATTCGCAAAACGACAAGACTGGAGATTGAAACAATTGGGGAGCAACTGAAAGGTTTTGAGCTAGTTCTTGTATAAATATAGAAAGGAGATAGGGAGGAAGGGCCTTTTCCCAGTGAGACTTGTGAACTACTTGTTGTAATAGGAACTATTTCATTTTGCAATAATAAAATTACAATTTTGCATGTTGGAGAAAGTGCTGTGTGGACTGTTCAAATGTGATGAAATGAACAATGTTGAAGGGGAACTATTTTGTTTTCAGCTATGTTTCATTAACTGTGAGATTGTTCTAACTTTCTGAACCTATGTTCTTGTTTGAATGTTCTCTAGTTTATTTTGTGATAAGTACCACTATGAGTAATGAATGTTCTATCAGACGACGAGCTATCTTGTTGTGTATATCTCTATTCATGTTTATGTGTTTCGATTCTAAGAACAACTATTTGTGATTTATCTTAACATATGAGCAGTAATACATTACTCATTAATTGATAATATTGCTCCCTAGGGATAGCTTAGTTAATCTTGTTTTCATTTGTGTGAGATTTAGAAGCAAGAGAGTCTAAGACGAGAGGTAAGAACCTACGCATCACATTGTGACCACTCCTCGTATTCTTTATCAATCTGCATGTTAGATAGGCACTTGCATATCATACTTAAAGTAAAAAATACAAAAAGTATACACAGTGGACCGGACCGCAACCGGTAAAACCCTTTTTTTTTGTTACTTGACCTACGGTAGCCGGACTGCAAACTGGACGGATTCCCCATTCCAAACAGTCGCGGGCTAGTTGGGAACGTTGATTGGGGAGAATCCCTTGCTGTTGCTGCCTCCGAATTTCCAGGCCTCAACAGTTTCTGGCGCTAGAAGGAGGGCCACCAGTGCATGGCTGGCCGGGGAAATCCATTTCCTTGAAATTACGCCACCAATGATAGTTTTGAAAGCAGTTTATTTCCTGATCCAAATATCGAAGAGAATAGAGAACATTTGTATTCTGTAGACAATGAAGTTGTTAATAATCTGAGGAGACACACTAGAGAATATGTAAAGAGTATTGGAGGATTACCCACTATCCCTGATTTACCTCGAAGAGAATACAAGAAGAAAGATCATCCCATCTTGGAAGATTTAGTGTTGGTTGGAGATTTGGAAGAGTTAGTAGAAGTAGCCTTACAGGAAGTTGTTCAGCCTCTTAATCAAGTAGGCCCAAACACACCTTACTGTTCTCCTATGCGTGCTCCTATTCCCTCACCTCCTCACTCTCCACCGAGACTCATGGCAAGTGTAAATGCAAATCAGCCACTTAACCCACCAAATCCACCACCTGCTTGGAAAGCCCGATCACCCCTGAACTTAACGCCTCTGTTACATGAATTACCTCAAGCTTTTGAGAAGATGTTGCCCAAGTTTGATCCAAATGAGAAGATTTTAGTAGATGACCATTTGCAAATTTTTTATTTGGCAATAGAAGGATTAAGGGCTGGGGAACATGAGGATGTAGTTTGCATACCTTTTCCGCATACCCTTAAAGGAGCAACAGCATCATGGTATTTTGGTTTGCCTGCAAAATCTATACCAGACTGGGATACCTTTGAAAGGATTTTCAGAAGTAAATATGCAACCCAAAAAACTCATGTGGATCTCATGAAAGGACTGTGCGCTTTAAAGAAAGAAAGAAAAGAGAAGGTGCATAGTTTTACCCAAAGATTTGCATCTTATCTTAAGAATTTTTCTGAAACTGACAAACCCTCGGATAAAGTTCTGATTGAGTATTATACTTCAGCTCTAGGGCCCGATTTGGCCATGTTTTCCAAAATGAAATCCAAACCTACGCTGGCAGAAACTTATGAAGAAGCGGAGAGAGTAGAGGTTGAAAAGGAAAGCATCGAAGATTATCCTAAGCAGTCAGGAGAAAAAAATGTTGGGAGGAAAGCTTTGTTATTTACTAAGCCTAAAGAGGAGAAATCACACGATTTCGAAGGAATGGCAAAATGATGCAGAAGCTCTCTAACAGAATAATAGACTTGGAAAAGGAAAAGGAAGCCCAGAAGTTTTGTAAGCCTTGTTACAAGAAAAAGGAGGATAACAATCAAAACCAACCCCCTCCGCACAATCCTGCATTGATGAACTTAACAGAGGTTGGGATGGATAACTTTTGCACTTTTCACCAACAACCCCATTTTGAAAAGAATTGTCCTCAGTGGATAAATTCGATGACATTGGCAATGAATCAGCTGTTGGATTCCAAATTAACTGAGGACAATGATGAAGAGGGAAAAGATAACAATAAATCAACAGAAAAATAGGAGGATGATGCATTGGTTTTATGGGACTGTGTATCGTTGTTTGATACCGAAGAAGAAAAAGATCCGAGACATGAAGATATCTTGGAAACGAATGTGACGACAAGAATCCAAGGGAACGTTGACTGGGGAGAATCCCTTGTTGTTGCTGCCTATGAATTTCTAGGCCTCAATAGTTTTTGGCACTAGAAGGAGGGCCACCAATGCATGGCTGGGCGAGGAAATCCATTTCCTCAAAATAACTCCACCAAAAATGTGGGTTTGACTTTGAATGGAACATGGTTTGTTCAACACACTTCCTTTTATTTGAATTGAACATCATTTGCTTATCACACTTCAACACAAAATTCAGGACATAAACAAATTATTTCATAGAATCATGTTATATATTAACATTAACGCAACTAAGAAGTGAAGAACTAACTTGACCAGTCTGAATGAGAGAAACTAGGACATTTTTTGTATGCTTCCACAGTTATTGTAGTTAAATTTGTTGCTGGGGATGTAATCACCTGCACCAAAAGTAACATGATTAGCAACTCCAATAATCCTACAATAGTTCTAAAAAGTGGTGAAGTAGGAAACAAGCAGCATAACTAACTTAAGAGCTTGTTACCCACTCGCATGCTGAAAAAATTCTAGGGATTTGTTAAATCGTTTCAATCCAATAAAAACTATTCCCCTACATTATATTAGCAGAACAAATGCTAAAATTTAACAGAACAAAATATCCATTTCCTAATAGTAAATAACAGAACATTTAATTTCAATAGAAGAGGAATTCATTTTTTCTATAGTGCCTGACTCTTTTGACAAAATTTATCTTAACTATACCCTATACCTATTACCACATACCCAAATACTAGAGATCCTTACTAGATACTCTGTACTCATAGCTGACATGTAGTCTACCCTTGAACCCATGCTACCCTTCTGATAATCAAATGAATTTAAACCTTTATGGGCTTCTAGGGAACACAATTCCCATGAGAGCCAACATTATCCAAAATTGATGTATATAAATGCATAAACATTTCTAAGACTCTTCCTAATTACAAAATCTCCCCTTAAGGGTTTTATTAAACCTTGTGGAACTTGAAAATGTTTCATGGATCCTTAATTGGTTTTGGTAGTGTTAGTAAATTTTACATTAGTAATAAGCCAATGATAGACCATGAGCAATCAGTTTCCTCATGGAGCAGTACTGTAACTCGATTGTTTCATGTCCCCACCATATGATTTGATTGTTTTGTAATTCCACATACACATTTATGCATTGCTTAACTCCAATCAATGTGTTTATTAAGTAATTTTTGTAACAACAGCAACAACAAAGCAACAAGCAAAGCAACAAGTTTTAAGCACTTGCAAACAACAACAAAGCAACAAGTTTTACCTATGACAGGGATGGAGGATTAGGCTATCAATGATTCCCAAAAAATACTAGCAGATGCTATTGCCTATCGAAATGAAGCCAATGCAACAACAGAAAGGGGTATTCTTATTTAACCAAGATGTTTGTGAAGAAATCCTCAACTACTATGTTTTTAAACCCAAAATATTACTTTCAATTTCAATGGATGTTTCAGTAAGTAATAGATTAGTTTGATACCTAGTTATAAATTATTGCAGGAAATGGAAATTGAAAGGTCATATCAAGAAGAGTTGACAAAGGAACTTGAAGGCATTCCATATTCTGCATCGTCATCAGGAAAGGCAATACAGGAATCACTTGAATATTCTGAAGATGAAGAGAAGGATCTAGATGACTTGAAGGCTCCGACAATAGGTTCTAGACCATACAAGGATGTAGATGACTTGAAGATTATGTCATAGATTATGATGTCCCGCAAAAAGAGAAAATTGTATGAAGCCATGCAGGTATTGTGTCTATTCTTGGCTTCTTATGTAAATATGTGTTATGATATTTTCTCAGCTATAGAAACTGTGACAAATTTGTGTTTTTCAGACGAGACTTTTAACCAAACAAGAATTGGTTTCTTTTAACAAAGACAGAAGGGGAGGAATCAGTCCATTTTATCCCATAGGATTTGGCGAGGTCGAGGATGATGTTACATATGCAAGAAAAAAATATAAAGCCCCTTCTAATAATGCAACAGGATATGCTTCCATGGTAGTCAATGAAATGACAGCCTTTTGTAGAAAGCTCAATAAAAACACACGATTTGGTGCATTGCTAACAATATTTGGAACATTTAACACCTGAATCCTCTCATGAGATGTAGAAATTACCGCAAATTGGTATCCTAAATCCTACATAATGGTTGATCTCATGTTATCTGGTATAAAGTTCTTAGATTGCAACACCTTCATCAAATTGGTCATAAACTCAGGATCATTTGAAAAAAATGCCCCCAGTTCTTCACGGTTGTCACTTGATTGCATCAATACCGTAAAGGCCAAAATTCGAATGCAGCTGAACTACATGCGAGTGCTCAGAGAAGGAAATGCACATGTATACCTGATTCGAGTCCATAAGGAAAACTTGAGCTCACTGGGTATCTGATATTTATCAATTAAATCCTTTAGAAGAACCAGATATTTTGGTTGTAAATGCAAATTAGGAATGTGTATTACTTGTAAACCTGACAGACTTGCAGCATTTAAATTTTCTGCATTGTCCGGACCACGTTCATAATCAAATTCAAAATGTAAAGTCGAACCTAATTGGCTTGCTGCTACATCACGACCATTTTCTACAACACACGAGAATAGGCGCACTCCTTCTTCTTTACTTCCCCATCCTTGTGATAGAGCAAGAAAATGAAGATTCAACATTGCACTCCCTGGCAGTTTTCCACTCAGGTGTAACTTGGAAGGGTTAATCCATACAAGAGCTACAAGAGCTTGAAGAGCTGCTAAAAGTATGTCAGGATCATTTGATGAAAGAAGGTGTGTGAAATGTTGCATAAAACACACAACTTTACAGTGTGTTGCCATGTAAGCTCTTCCTAACCTCTTCCTTCCTCAACCTCCTTGACTCTCGGGAGGTCGATCGTTAAATATCATACCTCTCTGCAAACATTGAATGGATCTGCTACAAAACAGAGCAGATCTACGGGTTATAAAATTGAATCTCTTTGCAAACAATATTGAACAGATATGCCACATAACAGAGGATATCAACAGGGTATTTAGCATGATTCTGAAAATGGGTTGAATCTCACACATGTAACTTATATTTCCCACAAATACCCACACATAAATATGCAATATAAATGGTATATATATTTTAAATATGTAATGGGCACCTTACATATATCTCTTATTTTTATGTGTAAAAAGAGATGAATATGGGTCATACTGAGTGAGTGAGGAGAATCGTTGCAATGGGGCAGATACACAGACTTTCCAGCATGAGGTTGAGCGTAGATGATGCTCTAACCTTTGGAAATATTAGGAAGGAGGGTGGCTAAGAAAGAAAAACCATGGGTTCCAGTTCCAGGTCCAGATCAATTTGCAGGTGGTCGGTTTGATCGACACAGCTTGAGACCCACGAGTTAGTAACCTGCCGCATAGACGAGCGAACACACAAGACGAGGTGATGCCGGAGTTGATTTGATGCAGAGGGTTAGTGTCAATTCCTGGGCTAAATGATAAAAATTCACACTAAAAATAAACTTATCAGTGATTTTAACCTAGCTACATACGCTTCAAGAAAAATTTATCAATTCACACTAAACCAAGAAACTTTCAGTATTATAATCAAGAAAAATTTATCAATTCACACTGAACCAAGAAACTGCTATCAATGGCTTCCAAGGTGGTTCAAGTCATGGCACTTGCATAGGGACATTCATCTATACCTCATAGGGAAATTTGTTCTTACGAGTGTACCCCCAATCATGTATAAAAATTGGTCTCAAACTAGGTTCAAAATGGACAAAATGCCTATTGGCATGAAAGTTGTTCTGTCTAATCTACCTTTCACAAATTATCTAAAACTAAAATTTCCTAAGTTCATTATAAATAAATTACAAGTATAATTAACGCATTGCCTTTGTTTGGTGAAAATCGAGCTAAAATTGAGTGAGATTTGGCCTCCAGAAGGTAAACAATAAAGGTTTTTCTGAGGGAGATGAAATCAAAATCTAAGGTCTTTATTTAAAATTTATGGGTGAAAACCTAAAGGAACTGTATAGTACTAATATTCACATCTCCATATCAAATGGGTATCTTACAAAGTAAAAAAAATCAACCTGGAAGAGGCCTAATTAACACACTTTGCTAGTTGGATTATGGACCAAAAAACAGGGTTACTAGGATTTCTGGAAATTTCTTGGTTGAATCTTTGAGTCGAACCCTGTATATTTTTTCCAGCCTCAAAATCCAAATGAGGGAGATATGAAAATTTTGGTTTAGGCATTTTGTCAAACACTTAGTGGACAAGTACTTAGTTGAGGACTTTTGTCAAACAATTAGTAGATAGCCACCTACAACTGTTCCTTCTCTAAGTTCCTTTCAACATTTCAAAAGCTACCAGAAATGAAATCAAACCCATACACATGGAAATAAAAACACCCCAAGGGAATCTACGTTTTCATAAAAATACCCAAATCATGGGATTTGGTCTCGCAAAAAATGTTTTTGGAATCAAAATGGGGGTTCCAAGCCCATATGATATGGATACTTTCCTCCACGACATCTCAGCTGGGTATTTTATAAATAAAATTGGAATTCGTAATTGTTTATTCAACAAGGGTTGGAGAGGCCATGTGCCCTTATTGGTGAGTTAATGTAAAAAAAAAGGAATCGTAAATCGATTCAATCTCAGAGGAGACAAAAATAATGTTTCCACCAAATTCTAAATGAAAGGAAACTAGAAATGCAGTTTGGAAATGAGGGCAGGTTTCTTACTAGGAACGTTGTTGTAACGCTAGTTCCTCATTCTGGAAACCCCAAGTGATTGTATCAACCAATTTATTTTCCAAGTAAACTCATGTACAATATGCAAACAACGAGCAATTGATTTTGTGAGAAAAGAGAAACGATTACAGCAAAATAAAAGGAAGAATAAAATGAAAAAAAAACAAGACATTGATTTGGTGAGAAAAGAGAAATGATTATAGCAAAATACCTGATCAAATACATCTCGCTTAGCCATCTCATCCCAAAATGGTTGATTGTAGAGGGACCCGAATGATTGTTTCAAACCAATTCAGATGAGGGATTTCATTGTAGAGGGACCTGAATGATTGTTTCAAACCAAACCCTCCTCTTCCTTTGCAAACCCTGACCATCGCAAACCCTCCTCTGCGTAAACACACTTGACCTTTGGTAGCACCTCCGGTGACCTCCTCTGCGTGACCTCCGACAAACCTCCTCTATGTGACCTCTAGCAAACCTCCTCGGCATGACCTCCAGATGTGGAGGTATATTGTGTCGGCTCTGTTGTGAAATTATTGATTGGGTTCTTTGTTTCGTGAAGAAATATTGTGTCCGAATGGTTGTGGTTTTATTTTATTTTTGTTTTTTTTGCCCTAGTGTCGAAAATCCGACGACATAGCCCTAGTGTTGGAAATCCTACGCCTCAATGTCGGAAATCCTATGCCCTAGTGTCGAAATAGCCCTAGTGTCGGAAATCCTATGCCCTAGTGTCGAAAATGCTACGCCCTAGTGTCAGAAATTCGACGGCTCTAAAATAATTTAAAAAGCTCACTACTTTTCATCGTCACTGTTTGACACATCTGTACGATACGTCATATGTCGTTGGATTCTGTCGTCGGATTTCGGGTTCAAATCCTGTTGTGAGACTTCTGGCTCAAGAAAGAACAAGAACAAAGGGAATCAAGGCAAAGAAAAGATTAAGTGTTCCTATTGTGGGAAGGGATTTCACCCTGAACACTCCTGCATGAAGAAAAATCTTGATGAAATGACTCTTCTCCTTGAGAATAACAATATCAATCTTCCTAGCAGTGTTAGGAAGAGAGATAATCATGATCGGAACATCCAGCCAGAAAAAAGACATGCCCTCATGGAAAATGTTTTGAATCCTAGAGCTCTCCTCATAGACTCTGGTGCTTCGAACCATATGGTGGAAATAAAATAGTCCTTTTCATTCCTAGACTCCGATAGCAGCATTCCCATCCACATGGGAGATGATTCTCAAATCATTTCAAAATGCAAAGTTACTGTAAAACTTGAACATGGCAGCTTCTTTGATGTTATGTATGTACTTTCCTTGGCCTCCAATATATTGAGTGTATATCAAATGACACACACAGGAGTTCCCAAGAGAGTTACTTTTAGCCTGAATGATGTTGATATATCAGAGATTGTATACGGGAAACTCATTGCAACAGGTATAGTGAACCATTCTGCTAAGACCTATGAGTTTTCCAAGTTTGTGTCGGATGCAAAGCCCACCGCTATTTTGAAACATGGGAATGAGGTTAGTCAACTATGGCATGAAATATTTGGACATTTGAACTTCAAATACTTGCAGCAAATTCAAAAACATTCCATGGTGGAAGGTCTCCCAACCATCAAAACCTCCAGTTGAATTTGCAAAGGTTGCATTGTCGACAAACACCCTAAGCACAAATTTGATCGGGGAAAGGTAAGCCATGCAACAAGTATTTTGGGGCTGATCCACTCTGATATCAGCGATCCTATCTCTACAACCTCCATGAGTGGTTCAAGGTATGTGCTTACCTTTATTGATGACTTCTCCAGATTCACTTGGGTTTTCTTCCTAAAGAAAAAATCTGAAGTTCTTGAAAAATTCATTGAGTTCAAGGCATATGTTGAGAATCCCTCTGGGAGGAATATAGAGTCTCTCAGATATGATAATTGAGGAGATTATACCAAGTCTAAGCTACTGCAAATATGTGCTAAATATGGGATCTAGATCCAACACTCCATTCCTTACACACCCCATCAAAATGATGTAGCGGAAAGGAAAAACTGGGCCCTCAAAGAGATGACTACCTACATGCTGGAAGTAAAAGGTTTGGCTGCAAATATTTGGAATGAGGAAATAAATGTTGCTGCCTAAATTCAAAACAGGGTCCCTCACTCTTCCATGAAAGGAAAAACTCCTTTCGAGGCATAGTTTGGGCACAAACCAGATGTGTCCAATTTCAGAGTTTTCGGGTCCACTACTTGGGCTCGAATTCCACTTGACAAGAGGAAGTCTTTGCAACCGTAGAGTATTGAGTATATGTTCATTGGGTATCTAGAGGAATCAAAGGGATACAAACTCTTGAATATCAGAACCAAATAGATATTCATTGAGAGAAGTGTCCTCTTTGAAGAACCTCTCCAAGATGTGGAACTAGTTGAGGAAGAAACTGCTAAAATTCCCTCATGTTCTGCTGATGATTTTGATGATGATAATGGAAGTGAAAGCTCTGATATTTTAGATATGATGTATGGTGTCAGTGAGAATAATATATCAGGTTATGAATTAGATTCAAATTTTCCCACTCATCTCCCAAAATGGACCAAAAATACTCTCTCTTCCGTCGAGACAAATGTTGGAAATCCTGCTGATCCAAGGAGAACCCGGTCAGATTTTCAAAGAGCGGGTATTGCTCTTTCTTTTCATGATTCCTTGCTATCCGAGACCTGCTATATGATGATTGGGTCTGATCCAAAGTCCTACTACCATGCTCGGAATGATCCGAGATGGAAAGCTGCAATGGATGAAGCGTTCAACTCTCTCTGGAAAAAATGCAACTTGGGAGCTAGTTTACCTTCCACCTGGGAGGAAACTTGTTCAATGCAAATGGGTATATCGAGCAAAGTTTGCTACAGATGGATCAACCTGCAAATATAAAGGATGGCTGGATGCAAAATGATTCTCCCAAGTCCAAGGAGTGGACTATCATGAGACCTTTGCACCAGTGGCAAAGATGGATTCCATAAGGCTAGTTTTGGCCATTGTCGCATCCAAGCACTGGGAGGTGCATCACATAGATGTCAAGATTACTTTTCTTCACGGAGACCTACAAGAAGAGATATACATGAAGCAGCCTAAAGGATATACATCAGATCCTTCCTTGGTTTTTAAGTTGCATAAATCTTTATATGGATTGAAACAGGCCGCAAGATCTTGGTATGCCAAAATGGACGCCTTTCTGCTCTCATGGAACTTCTAGAGATGCAAATCTGATCCAAATGTATATTTGCAGCAGTATGAAGGTAATATTCTGATCATATTAGTGTATGTGGATGATATTTTGATAACAGGAAGCACACTTGCTTCGATTGTCTTTATAAAAACTGCTCTTCATGATGCTTTTGAAATGAGTGATTTAGGCCTGCTGAGACAGTTTCTCGGGTTGGAAATCACTCAAGACTATGATGGGATAATGGTGACATAGTCAAAATATGTTTCATACATGTTAATTAAGTTTAACATCGCTGATTGTAAGGCTGTACCATTTCCGTTCCTGTCAGGAATCAGTCTTGAAGAGGGAAAATCAACTCCACCCATGGATTCCACTATTTACTGCCAGTTGATTGGAAGTTTGCTATACTTGAAACATTCAAGGCCTAACATTTGTTATGCCATGAATGTTGTATCAAGGTATATGCAACATCCTCTTGAGCTCCATTGGAAGGTATCCAAGAGGATCCTTCAGTACATTCAGGGTATTAGATCCTACGGCATTCACTACGCTGCAGATTCTAAGCTAGATTTGGTTGGTTTTACAGATTCTGAATGGGTAGGGGATAACGTAGATTAGAAGTCCACTTCTGGCTATGTGTTTATTTTTGGTGGTGGGCCTATTTGTTGGTCTAGCAAAAAGCAGGATATCATTTCCATTTCTTTAGCGGAGGCAGAATACAAGGGAGCAGTCAATGCTTGCATCCAGACAGTTTGGATGCAAGGAATTTTGTCCGAGTTTGAGATTGGTCATGCTTCATCCACTATCCTATTTTGTGACAACCAAAGTGCTATCAAGATCTCAACGGATCCAGTTCAGCGGCAAAGGACCAAACTTATTGAGATCCATATGCATTACATCAGGGAGTTTGTGCATGACAGGACAATTGTTATACAATACTGCCCCACAGATGAGCAGATTGCAGATATTTTCACCAAGAACTTTACTGAGAAAAAGTTCACTTACCTTCATTGAATGTTGGGGGTGAGTTCATTAGGGTGAAGATAGTTACTTCTTTAGTGTTCAGCATGAGGGGTATTTTTGTTCCCACAGGGTTTTCCTCTTTTCCTCACTTAGCATTTGTTTTGAGCATTTTAGAGTTACTTTTTGTACAAGGTGACCTATGGCCTTTGTTGCCAGGGCCCTAGCATTGTTTTACTCCTCCACATGAGTATAGCTTAAGGGGGGTGTTGGAGTCATTATCCAACCCACACATCTTTATTTTGTCAATTTGGCCTAATTATCCACTAATCCTAAGTTATTGATTCGATTTGGTGACATCAACATCAACTGGATCATCCTCCTTCAATCAGGGAGGCCAACTAAGTCTTCTCCTTCAATCAAGGATACTAACTGAGCTTTCTCATTCAATCAAGGAGAAAATCTGGGTTGATCTGCATGACCTAAGCGCCCCAAATCAGTTAACTGATGGTTATTCTACCAACTTTCAGTTAAGCTGCAGCTGTAAAGGCGCCTCCATCATTATTTTGTCTATTTTTGGCAATCCCCAGTTAATTGGAGTGATCTAAGGCACCTCCAACAACTTATGGTGACTCAGTTCAATTAAGTTCACTTCATCAAAGCTTACTTGAGTCAGATATGGACCCCCACCTATTGATCGACATGCAGTTAAGTTATATTCAGTTAGACTTAGTCATAACTCCTCTGATTCAGTTAGAGTTGATTATTGATTGTGATTAGTGGTTAACTAATGTGTTTAGTGTGGCTAACTGACAGCTAAGCCACTCTCATGTTTGCAATTTGAATGACCTCCTTGGGATTCAAATTATCTTGCTATTCATGCAAGTGTAAGATATTGTATCACTACTTCTGATTGATTTTGATAATATACAGCTGCAACCTCTAATTGCAGCACTGTTATGCCATTTTGTGTGTAAATTGTCTTGAATCTTTTGTAAGATTGTGCTTTAGTCCTCGTATTACTGTGACTCAATTTTCCTATGTGTTTTGCCTCCAAGTGACAGAGAATTTGTATCCAATTGATCTCAATTTGGCATTTAAAAAAAGGATATTATGCCACCGAGGTAGACACTCAGTTTTCTTGATTATGATCATGCCACTGTACATGACACAAAGTAACAACAAATAAATGCATTTTGGAATTCTATAGATTTGAAACTTATGTTGTTTTGTGACAAAAAATTGTATAGAATTTTACTTTTTGTGTAGCGAGCTTAAGCCGGGAAGATTAAGGGAACTAATGCAATCAAGTATGTTTAGTTTATCATTGTAGTTATCTATTATATAAGATGGTTTTCTTCACAAATATATCCCAACACATTTATTATTACACATAGCCTTATAATATAGTTGAAAAACCACTGCAAAATATGTTAATCCTCTCGACATTCCTTTACACCTCACCTCTAATGCAAATGCTAGTATATACTCTTTCTTAAAATTAAGAAGCCAATCATCTATGAATATATTGAGAATGTTCAAAATATAAATAAAACAATAATCGTGGAAATCACTAGTACAAATTACCTCCGATAGACACCCCCGCAAACAACGTGGTCTGTCCACATCTTCACAATTACATCACATAATAATTACAAGATTAGGTTTCCCCCTCCCAACCATCTAGATGAACCAACCACATGAATCCAAGTCCTCGTGAACCTACTTGAACACCTCATCATCTTCACCATGTAACACAAAATAACAGTTGGCATTGAAAACGATATTCCACAATGAAATTTGGCATTTCACATGAGACTGCCGCATAGGCAAAATAAGGTGATTAGAGATGCACGCGATACACGTCATACTCCATTGTGGAGCATGGCGCCATGGATTTTATGACAAGTGGACACCAATCACTGAACCTTGTGAGTTTAGAACGAGAACATGTGGATATTCTAACAGGATCCTTTTTGGGCTCTTTTGCTCCCTACTAACCATCCGCTTGACATTAGCATTAAATGCTAACTACTATAGAAAATGTGAACGTAACCGCCATGCAGAATTATCGGAAACCACGGCTCGGAATATTACAAAAGGAAGAGAAGGGACCGAATTAGAGAGGGCTCAGTTGACTGGATCTCGGTTCCAAACCAAACCAAGAGATTTAAGAAGCCCAGGACTTTTAAGCGAACAGTCCCATGGCGGAAACAAGCGTTTCGTCCGAGATGGCCCCTGGCTCCAGCTACGACCCAAAGATCGCGAGTTCGAATCCTCCCCAGAGCTGCGAGGTCGAATCTGCAACCTGCGAGTGCTGCGGGCTGACGGAGGACTGCACGCCGGCTTACATAGCCTGCGTCCGTGAACGGTTCTCTGGGCGCTGGGTTTGCGGCCTCTGCGGGGAAGCTGTGAGGGACGAGCTCTGCAGATCGGATTGGCTTACTGGAATGGAAGAGGCCATGGAAGCCCATATGACCTTCTGCATGCAGTGCAGGGCTAACCCTTCTGTGCGTCTTGTTGGCTCCATGAGGCAACTGCTCAGGAGGAGCCTCGATGATTCCTCACACAGAGGCGGCGTGAGATCGAATCCCAGTAGCCCCCGTGTAGTCGTAGCCAAGGAGCATGTTAACTGTCCTGAACTTGCGCGTGCTGCCAGCTGCTTCTCCACCTTGCCTCGATCACAGCCAAAAACATAACACTTTTGCTGGGTGTTGTTAATGTTAATTGTTAGGCATATAGGTATACCATGGAAGTGCTGCTCTTCTCACTGAACTATAATAATCAAACCCAATCCAAGCCATTGTTCATAATCAGGATTAGATTGTTTGTAAATAATGTAATTTAATTTAATATTTATATGTAATATAGTTTAATTTATCATTATGATATTAAAATTTTATTTTATTGATGAAATTTTCATGTTATGGACCAACTTTTATATCAAATAAAATGAGGGAAAGCCTTTAAATAAAGTGAAATAGTTTATACTCCCATTTTTTTTAAAGATAATTTATTTAATACTGATTTAACATATATCAAAATCATATAAAATAAGATGAGGGAAAACCTTAAAATAAGGTGCAATAGTCTATACTCCCATTTATTGAAAGATAATTCATTTAATAATGATTTAACAGATATCAAAATCATATATCACATAAAATGAGGGGAAAGCCTTGAAATAATGAGAAATGCTTTATACTTTCGTATATAGAATATGAAAGTTAGTTTGTTAATTTAATATTTGTCTTTTATTTTTATAAAAAATCATTATTAAGAAAAAACTTTAAAATAAAGAAATGTATATGAAATGTATATGTTTTTAAAGTTAAATTAATCTAGTTATGAAAATAAAGTAATGGAAGGAAGTAAAATATATTTAAATTTATACAGCATAAATCTATCTAAAAAGTGATTTACCAAAGGTTTATAGGATCAAATCTTTAAAGTTTCAAAGTTTCAAGCTTTTTTATTTAAATGGAAATGTTTTTTTTATATATGTAGTTCTAAAATTTAAATTTTATTTGAGCCAACATGTTATTTTTAATAATATTTTATTATTTTTTTAAACAACACATACAACTTTATTATAAGTACAAAAATAGTTACATGAATCCTTCTTTCTTATCTAAGACTATAATTGGATGTAGTTCTTTTTAGTTATTGTTTTTTTATTTTTAAATTATTAAGTTTTTGTTTTTTAACTTTTGAATTGTCAAGCAAATTTATCTCATTTCTATGATTATATATATTTTTTATAATTTTTATTTAATTTAACAAAACAAATCTATTTTTTTAAGTTAAAATTGTTTTTTTTTGCATTTTATTTATTTATATTAAAATGTATTTTTGATTTCTTGATGTTATTATTTCTAACATTTAAAATCATCATGATTAACTTGGTTATAAAAATTAACCATTTTGTGAAATTAAAATGAGTGAATGTAAATTGATTAACAATAAAAATATGAAAACTTTATGAAAATATCTAGCCTATAGGGAGTCGATCAAGTTGTTACTATATAAAATATTACATCTATATAAAAGGAAAAGGAAAAGAGGAAAAGGAAAAGATTTAGTGCAATTAAAAGTTGGAGGATAAGAGAGAATTAAGATATTATAAGGAGGTGATGAACCCTAAAAGTATCAACATTGTTAAAATAATAACAAACTCTCATGAGTACACTACAAAATTACATTAGTGACCTTCCTAACCTCTTAAAACCTTACAACTATATTAATTTATTAATTGTAATAGTAAACATTAATAACCATCATCATTATTAAAAACACTTGTTTATAATTCTACAACTTAATGAAAAATAATACCATAAACATATAAATTAATCCCATTTCATTATCCTATTAAGAAACAAACATTTTATGAGCCATATTTTCACAAAATGACTAGTCGAATTTTCTGGAGGTGAGCAAGGAGGGCGGACTTACGGAGAGCGAGTGTTTACTGTGCATTCAAATTTTGCAGGTTGCAGCCAGAGGTTGGCGTGTCAGACAGGTTTCCTCTGGCGATCGAGGACGAGTCTAGTATGGGGGAATCCCCGAGAGGTGGGTTGCCTCCCCCTCCTTTGGATAAAGGCAAAGAAGCCGAAGTGGGCCAGGTTCTGACCTCGATCCAGGAATGGGAGGAGAAGGAATGTGTGGGGTCATAAAGCAGAACCAGTCGGTGTGAGAACCAAGCGAACCCGGGCAATGCTTATCGAAATAAAGAACAGTGACAAAGCTTCATATCAGATTGGAATGGGTCCCTACAGATATTCAATATATGAAATATCACACGCTTATTGGCATATTTGTAGGTATTTGTCCTATAGAAAAGGATATGTTATGGTGGATCAACACAACCTAGAAACCCCAGGGGAATTACGATCTCCAACTTGGAGCCAAAGGATTCTTCACGATAATATTCTTCACTGAGGTAGATCACACCCACATATTTGATAATGGGTTGTACATTTTCAATTCCGCAGGGTTATACCTACAACCTTGGATAAAATGTTTTAACCCCGACAAAGAAAATATGACGATAGCCCATGTTTGGTTATGCCTTTATTCATTACCCTCTGCATACCGAAACAATGAAATAATGATAGACATAAGCAACACATTGGGAGTCTTTGTTAAAGTATCAGAGCAAACAAAGAAGATGAGGTATACTTTGTATTGTCGGATCTATCTCTACATGGATATATAGCAAGATCAATAGGAAGGGATTGAAATTTCATGGGAAGATGAGGGTCAGTTCCAGGCGATTCATTGGGAGCAAATCTTGTTTCACTGCAGGAGTTGTGATGAACATGGACATATCTTCCGCAAATGCCCCTTAAATAAATTGACGAGTGCAACCCCCAACCCTGAAGAGAAATATTCAGAAGGGTTTGTCAAATTTACTACCAAGAAGCGAATGACTAAGTGTGGACCAGGGCCAGAGGTCCACAAAAAGGCTCAAACGCATAACCACTTTGAAGTTATGCAACCCGTGAAGGCAAAGACTGGTTTGGAGGAAGGACAGATCCCAGATGCTTGGGTGGAGGAGCTATCCCCCAAAATAAATAATTCTATCCATGGTACAAAAAAGGCCCGGGCGGAGGAGTATGTCAACATTCAAGGGAAGGAAGGTGATGAAATGGACCTAGGAGAACATGACCTCGAGGGTTTGGAGGTAACATGCTCAGATAAAGTCCCGAACTCCATCCCTCCCCAACAGGTTTCTCTTTTAGAAAAATCTATCATTAAGACAAAAGCCATCAAATCCCTGGGAGTAGCTCTAGAGTCCTTCAAGGAGAACGAAGGGAAAAAGAAAGGGAGAAGGGAGAAACGAGGAAGACACAATAATGTTCAGTGAATTCAACTTGTAGGTGCGAAGCTGGTCACCTCCGGCCAATACCCTACCATCAATGCAGCGCTTGCTTCCTCCACAAAATAGTTGTAAGATGCGCATCATTTCATGGAATATTAGAGGTTGTAAGTTACTTGAAAAGGGAAATAGTTTGAAGACAAGAATCTTGAAAAGGGAAATAGAGATTGAAAAACCAACAATAATTATGCTTCAAGAAACCAAATGCTCGGAAGCAGAAATCAAAATCATTGGTAAGAAAATATGCAAACAATGTGAAGTAATATCCAGTGATGCCATAGGAGCGACTAGGGGGGTAGGAATTCTCTGGAACCCTAGGTAGGTTTGTCTCTCTAGTTTCTTGGCTTCGCACACAATTTTAACAACTTCTTTCAAGTTGGTTGAGACAAGAATCTGAGGCTTTCTATCAAATGTCTATGGGCCTTCAAGAGCTACCCAGAAGGCTTCCTTCCTGGATTACCTTGTTAACTTAAGGACAGTTGTCGACTTGTATCATTGGGTCTTGGGAGGGGACTTCAACTTGATCTGTAGTTTGGAGGAGAAATGAGGGGTATCTGCAAGTTAAACTCCAATAGTCACAAATTTTGGAGAAGTAATAGACACCCTTGACTTGGTTGATGCCAGAATGTTTAACATCATCTTTATTTGGAATAATAAATGATATGTGGATAGCAGCATTTCCTCCTGGTTATATCGATTTCTAGTCCCTGAGTCAGTAATTATGGGAGGAGGTGAACTTTCTGTTGTTTTACTCCCCTCGGCAGGGTCTAACCACTGACCCATTAGTTTGGAATGGAAAAGGATTGGGGATAATCTTAGACGACCTTTTAGGTTTGATCAATTTTGGCTCCTCCACTGAGATTTCCCATATAAACTTCGTTAGTGGTGGAAAGAATCAGTACCCACAAGGGGAACGCTAATGTACTAATTCCAACAAAAGCTTAAGCTCCTAAAAGGAAAAATCAAGCAATGGAATATAGATTCCTTTGGAAACATTTTTCTAGTGAAGAAACAATTATACCAACAAATGAAAGTTCAGTATAGTAACCCTCCATGATTCAAGGTTATTCCATTAAGCATTTGGAGAAAGAGAAGAGCCTTCTGAAGGAGTTCAATATTAAGGAAAAGCAGGAGGAGATACTATGGAAACAAAAATCCTAGAATCGATGGCTGAAAGAAGGTGAACATAACACTAATTTTTTTCACAAGGCAGCAATACAACACATGTAGGGGAATCAGGTGGTTTGTTTGAAAAAGACAGATGGTAGCTACGCGAAAATGCAAGTGGAGATGGAGCATACCCTAAATCGATTCTTTGTCAATCTCTTGAAAGAACCAAACCTTAATCGACAATGCGCCCCAGAGAGGGATTTGCAACACATCCCAAAGGTGATTATAGAGGATCACAACATAATGTTACTGAAACCGATTGATACGAAAGAACTGGATGAAGCAGTGAAATATATGGTAGCAAACAAAGCCTAAGGACTGGATGGTTTTACAACGAATTTATTTCATGCCTGTTGGTACTCGCTGAAAGAGAAAGTGTTGGAGCTGGTAGAAGATTCAAGAAAAACTCATAGTATCTTGAAGGCCTTCAATGCCACCTTTCTGAGACTAATTTCAGAAGAAATGGATAGAGGGTATCCCAATTTTTTTTTCCTATCACCCTCTGTAATGTCATTTATAAACCATAACTAAGGTGATAGCTAATCGGTTGTGACCGCTACTCCCCATGCTTATATCCCCTGAGCAAGACGGATTTGTAGAAGGAAGACAAATCTTAGACGACATCATCTTGGTTCATGAAACAATCCATTCCCCGAAGATGACCAAGAGTCCAGGTATGTTGTTCAAACTTGAATTATCGAAAGCTTATGATAAGCTCAACTGGACGTTCATAGCAGAGATGTTAAAGACCTTTGGATTTCACGAGAAATGGATAGAATGGGTGTTGATCCTAGTCTCTTGATTTTTTTTTCGATTTTGATCAATGGGACACTGTCACAGTCCTTCCCTTCCTCGAGAGGGATTCGATTTGGGGACACTTTATCCCCATTCTTGTTCATAATCATTGCAAAAGGGCTTCTTAGAATGCTCAAAGCCATGCAGCAGGATAACCACATACGTGGTACCTCACTTAGTGAAGGAATGATTCGTCATACCCACCAACAATTTGTGGGTGACACCATGTTGATGGGTCCATCCTCGATCTAGGAAGCAAAATGAATCAAACAAGGATTAGATACCTTTATAGAAACTAGTGGCCTAGAAATTAACAAAGATAAATCCCAAGTGTACTTATTTCACACACCAAATATTACTAGAAGAAACATCCTACGAACTTTAGAATTCTCAAAAGGACAACTCCCTTCCAAGTATTTGGGCACCCCCTTGGCCGAATTTATGATTCGTCAATTTTCCTAGAAGGATATTCTTGACAAACTCAAACTAAATATCGAGCAATGAACTTACGGGTCCCTTAACTCCCCAAGTTGAATTATTTTAGTTAAATCAATATTGCAAGCGATGCCAATTTACCTTTTCTCAGTATTAGTAACCCCCAAGTCAGTCCTTAAGAAAATATGCACCATTCAACGAAACTTTCTTTGGGGAGGGATTAATGGGCATCATAAATGGGATTTGCTTGATTGGGATACTCTTTGCACCCCGAATGATGGAGGGGGTTTGGGACTGGGTGTGTAAACAGAGTGCTTGGGGCTAGAATTTGGTGTCGGTGGATCACATATTCAGAGGAACCATGTGTTGGAGACATTTACCACCATACACACTCTTTTTGGTCAATTTGGCCTAGTTAAACCACTATCCTAAGTATTATTGACTTAATTGACATTAGAGGAGCACTAGATGACATCAACTAGATCACATCCATGCCTACCTTCAGTCAAGGAGGCTAACTTAGCCTTCTCCTACATTTGGGGAGGCTAACTGGAGCACTCTAGGGCTGATCTGAGTGTCATTAATGCACCATATTTCTAACTGATGGTTACAATCAGTTAAACAGAACAGTGAAGGTGCCTTCCTTCATTAAATTGATTGTTTAATGATTATTTAATGAACTGGAGTCAATAGGGGCGCCTCCAACCACTTATGATGTTCAGTTACACTTCAGTTAACCTCATCGGGGTTCATTGGAGTCATTGAACCACTACCACTTGATGGTTGGCTTGCGTGACATGTGTCTAACCTACTTTCAGTTAGACTCAGTCATTTATTGCACTCCGACTTCAGTTAGGGATCAGTTGAGTCAATTAGGGTTTTGATTGGTGGTTAACTTGAGTGTTGACTGTGGCTTACATTCAGTTAATCTAGACTCACTCATTCAAATCGAATGACCTCCTTGGGAATTTGAATTTCTTTGTCATTCATGCTTATAGCATGAACTTGTATTGTATTATTCATTATTTGTGTGAATATACAGAGTGGCTACTCATTTTGTATCCCTATTACACCATTTCATGACTTATTGTTATTAATCTTTGATGAGACTTGTGTTTAGTCCCTAGATTACTGTGGTAGTTTAATATGGTATTAGAGCTCACGGCGGGATGAAGCTCAGATCTCTCAAAAACAAGATTTTTGATAGATCTTGCATGAAAATTGAGCAATAGCTCAAAAATCCATCACTGCACCAGAAGCCAAGGCTTACCACTTAATACCCCAAGTAAAGAACTTGTTGATCAAGCTTGCTTGATTGACTATGATGGGTGTGATGAAAGCCTAAAATGTGTAGGCCGTCTGACCTTACATTTCCGTTTCTGTTGTGATTTTCAGGTTTTCTACAGGTGAAGCATTCGCTCTAGTAGATTCAGATGGCCTCTTCAGTAGATATTTTGACTCCGTTCAATTTCCACTCATGGAAAGGAGACATGAAGATCCCGCTACGTGCCAGAGGACTCTATAGAGTCACCATGGACAGTGAAGATGAGCCTGGTACTACTATAGACAAATCAAGATTCTTGAACAAGAAGGATGAAGCGTTCAGATTCTTGTGCCTCTCTATTTCCCGGGATCTTCTTTTCCATCTTTCGGGATTGTCCAAAGGAAATTTGGGACAAATTGGAAACCCTATATGGAAAGCAGGATGATTTGAGAGTTTACCAACTTGAAAATGAATTGATGTCTCTCTAGCCTTCCAATTTCGAGACCTTGAATGACTTTTTTCACAAAGTTCAAGCACATTGTCTTACTCTTTAAGCAATGCAAAGTGGAGAAGGAGGATGATCAGCTCATCCTCACCATACTCTCCAAACTTGGAGCTGATTATTCAGTTTTTGTCTCTACATTCCATGCGAGGAAGCTCACAACCCCTGGATGGAAGATGCCTACACTCAATGCCTTCGTTGAGTCCCTAACAAGTGAACATGATAAGCTTGTCCAGATGGGGATCATCAGATCCTCCCGTGATCAAGCCCTCCATGTCTTGGGGCCCAAATATCTGAAGGGTAAAGGAAAGCACTAGAAGAACCCAAAAACTAAATTCAAAGCTCCTAATCCTAAAGTTGAAAACCAGCAGCATGATGAGTCTTCCGGCTCAAGAAAGAACAAAGGAAAAGGGCATCATGGAAAGGAAAAAGTCAAGTGTTCATACTGCAGAAAGGGCTTCCACCCTGAACATGCCTGCATGAAGAAGAAGCTTGATGAATCTACCTCTCTCCTTGAGAGAAATCACATCAATCTTCCAGAAATATTTCGGAGGAGAGATCAACAAGATCGGGAACCACAGCATTGAAAAGGTCATGCCCTCATGGCAAGCACTTCGAAGTCCAAAGCACTCTTGATTGATTCTAGGGCTTCAAACCACATGATGGCTGAAAGAGACTCATTTTCATCCTTGGAGACGGGAAAATCCATCCCCATCCACATGGGAGATGACTCCACCATCATTTTAGAAGGACAAGGTACGGTTGATCTTGAGAATGGCTATTTTTCAAATGTTTTGTACGTACCGTCTCTGGCATCAAATCTCCTTAGTGTCTATCATATGACACATATAGGAGTGCCTAAGAGAGTTTCTTTCATCCCAAATGATGTTGAGATAATGAAACTTGCATCAGGGAAACTCGTTGCTAAAGGCCTTGCAAACCATCATGCAAAAGCCTATGAGTTCTCCCACTTTGTGGCGGATACAAAGCCCACCACACTGCTAACTAATGGAAATTAAGTTAGTAGGTTGTGGCATGAAAGGTTTGGCCATCTAAATTTCAAATATTTGCAGCAATTATAAAAAAAATCCATGGTTGAAGGCCTCCCAGTCATCAAGGCAACCACTGGAATTTGCAAGTGCTGTGTGGTTGGAAAACACCCTGAGCACAAGTATGATTGGGGGAAGGCAAACCGAGCTACATGCATATTGGGGCTGATACATTCTGATATCAGTGGTTCGATGCCTATCACATCCATGAATGGATCAAGGTATGTTCTGACTTTTATTGATTATTTTTCAAGGTACACATGGGTCTTCTTCCTCAAAAAGTAGTCTGAAGTATGTGAAAAATTTTCTGAACTGAAGGCCTTGATCGAGAATGCCTTTGGGATTAAGATCAAGATCTTGAGATTTGATAATGGTAGGGAGTATGTCAGTAATTATTTGCTACACATATGCTCCAAAAGTGGTATTCAGGTCCATCATTCAATTCCCTACACTCCCCAGCAGAACGGAGTAGCAGAAAGGAAGAATCGGTCTCTCAAGGAGATGACCTCCTGTATGTTGGAATCAAAGAAGTTGGCTACAAATTTGTGGACTAAAGCCATGCATGATGCAAAATACATTCAAAATAGTGTGCCACAATCATCTGTGAAAGGGAAGACCCCTTTCGAAGCATACTTCGGAGACAAGCCGAATGTGTCGAACCTACAGGTGCTTGCGTCCACTGCATGGGCTCGGATTCCACTTGATAAAAGAAGGGCTTTGCAACCACAAAGCATCGAATGTATGTTTATTGGGTATCATGATGAATCAAAAGGTTTCAAGCTGCTGGATATCAAAACAAAAAAATCATCATCAAAAGGAGTGTCAAGTTCGATGAGCCTCTTCAGGAGGTGGAACTAGTGAAGGAGAAAACTGTTGATTTTCCTTCCTATTCTACTAAATATTTGGATGATGAAATTGGGGGTGATGACCCTGATTTGGATCCTATGATTTCTGATATCAGTGTGCAACAAACATCAGATGATGAATCAGAACCTAAAGTACAAAATCATCTTCCCACATGGGCTCGACAGACACTCTCCTCCGCAGGAGATAACATTGGAAATCCGGATGATCCAAGGAGAACCCAGTCTGATTTCCAAAGAGCATGTATTGCGTTCTCTTGTCCTGATAATTTGCTGTCCAAAACTTGTTATTTGATGATTAGTTCAGACCCAAAGTCCTACTACCATGCTCAGAAGGATCCGAGATGGCAAGTTACCATGGATGAAGAGATGATTCTCTTCAGAAAAACACTACTTGGGAGCTAGTTTCTCTTCCTCCGGGAAGGAAATTGGTTCAATGCAAGTGGTTGTTTCGGACCAAGGTTGCTGCTAATGGAAGCACCTGTAAATATAAGGCAAGGCTGGTGGAAAAAGGTTTCTCTCAAGTCCAAGGTGTGGACTACCATGAGACCTTTGCACCCATTGTAAAAATGGACTCCATCCGCCTAGTTTTGGCAATTTCAGCATCTAAGCACTGGGAAGTGCATCATATGGATGTTAAGTCAGCCTTTCTGTCAAAACCCCAAATTTTCACAAAAATTTAAAATTTTAAGATAACATAAAATGCTGAATATGTGGTTTACTAACAGCTAATGGTTAGCGGAAAATGAAATAGTCCAACGATTAGTATTATACATTTTCAAATTACATAAACTAAAGCAGCTTCTTTTTCATAACATGAAATATGATTTACTTGCATACCATTTTCTTTCAGTTTACTAATGAGACTACTTTATGGCAAGTAGGTGGAATCTAACTTTGAATCCTGGGCTTACTTAGCATTTATACTAATGCAGACAAATTGTTGGTTCTTACAGGTTCACAAGTACGATCGATCAAGTAGACGTTTTAAATTCATAAAGTATCAAGAAGTGTTTGTTTGCAAAATAATATGCTAGTAAAATAAGTTGATAATTTTTCAAGCAACTTCAATGAGGTAAAGTAGTTTATCTTTTCTAGTTTTTCTTGTAAGCAGAGTTCAGAATGACAGGTTCTTTCTTTACCAAGCTTAGCGACACCAAAGATACTTACTGAGAACTCTAAGCTTGTAATCTTTGTCGTATATTCATTTCTATTTTAACATGCTTAACTTGCAAATGTTATACTTATTTGTACTGTTTGTTTTTATTCATGGAATTGCTTCTATCAACACTGATAGTAAAGATTCTCAATAGATATAAGTTTCAATTTTATTTTTAACTTACTAGTTATGGAAGTTATCAACCTGTTACTAGTATGTAAAAACCGGTTGTTCACTAACAAGTTATCAACTTTCTTACTTACATTAACGTCGTACTACATGTATTAATGTAGCCATATACATTATCATATTATTTACTAAAATACCAAACTGATCGTTATTTACATTATGTAGGGAAACTTACTGACTGTAAAAGTCTTTGATATTATAAGCTAGAATATTGTAAAAATAACTCCATCGTTTCAGATGGTATACTGGTTGCCCTTACTTCCTAAACCTAAGTCAATCAGTGTCATTCCAATTATTATAGACTCAAGCATGGTTATTCCATTGTAATTCTATTATTACCATAATGCCTCTCTTACATTAAGTTAATGTCTATAGTAGCTATTATGATAGATCTTTCTACTATGATCAAAATTCTACTCTATGCTAAGTACATGTTATCTTGAACAAATACAAACTATCTTGTCCAATATAAACAATTATGGTAAATTTCTAGTATTGATAGGTCGAGAAGCAACTAGAGTCTATGAAAGTTTAAACCAAAGTCAAACTTTGTAAAAGTTATGTTTATAATCTTTTACTATGCTATTCAACCCCATAAATTATAACCACCCAAGAAGTCGGTTTATGAGTGATAAGTTTGGATTACAATACATGCATATTTAACAATGTTTTGCAAGTATATAAATCTATTGTAGTTAGAAAGGTTCTAAGCATGTTCGATTTCAGGATTATCTAAAAGATTAAGTGGTTACCACCTTTCACTAGGGTCAACGTTTAAGAAATTATTGTTTAACCAAACACCCAAACGAAGATATCAAACATTATGATAAGGATTATATAGAAATATCGATGTGATATATGTATGCATACATTATAGTTCATGTATAGTTGATGAAAATCATTGTATTAATAATTTGGATTATTGCACTGTAGGTGGACTTTGGAATCGACCCTTGCATGGTTTGAATTATTTGAGGGCACGTGGTCACCTCCTATCCAAGTATTGGTGATATAAAAATTTTGCAACCCTAATCGCTTTGTTATTCTCCCTCCGAAGTTCACGTTGGCCTTCAGGCTGCTCTACAAGGTTTCATGGCGACCGTGAGGGTTCTTCCCGTACTAGCTTGCTCCAAAACTTGGGTTTAACGTTGCTGTAGTATCTCGAATTCAGTCTTGTGGCCAACTTTCTTAGCTATGGGTGTTATTATGAGAGAGTTTACTAGTTTTGTTGCAATTGGCTCGCAGCTTGTCCTTAGCTTCATCCTGCCTTCTCCATGGCCTGTCACTGTGGTGAGAAGCTAAGCTTCATTGCTACTCGTTGTGCTCCATTGACATCGTAGCGTTTTGGGGATTTTCTATGTGCAATTGCAACTAGTGACAGTCTCTTCACTAGACTATTCGATACTCTTATTTAAGGTAAATATTTGGTTTTCTTTCCAGAATATATGACTCACAGTAAATTTATTTTTATAGTAGGGTTTACAATAGCGAATGAGTTTTGTAACTAACACACTGTATTGTGCTCTCCTTACAGGAACATGTGACTACTCTTGCAACCCATGAAGAAGATAATGATGACTGTCTTCGAGGGCTCGTGGCTCCAATTCGGTAAGCCCTAGGTTCAATTAATGGGTTCTTACCCTACTTGTTACAGGGTTGTCAATGGTGAAACCCCGAGCTTGGGGGCTTGTTTAATTTCTCCATTAGTTACATGGTTTTATTTTTTTTGTAAGTTGTGGGTTCTATTCTGTTTACAAACCCTCGCTATGTGGTTGGGTAGTCCCGGCCTTAAGCTGGGTGTCGTAATTAGTTAAAATTCCAGTCTTACGGCCTGTTAATGTAATACAGTGGTTTTTAAGGAAGTTTTCCTTCGAGCTTAGTCTCGTTTTGCAGTGATACTGTATAATGTGACTCTGTGTATGTTAGGGTTTTCCCTAATCGACTGTTAATGAATATTACTATTGTCTAAAATATTTTGTAAATAGATTATGATTATTATTTAAGACTTTAACCCAGTCATAATGTGTAGTTTATAATATTTACTTTATTGCTCAAGAAATACAAGCTATGGTTTTCCTGAATGAAACCCTTGTCTAAATTTAATTTTTCAATTTATTTTTAAATAGGTTCTGCTACTTATTAACTTGGTTAAATTTTCATTATAGGTGTGTCATGACAATTTAACTTGTAGCATTACATTTGTCTTTAAAAATGACTGTAAACAGTCTATAGTAGTTGAATTGTTTATTGATATAATTATCCAGATAATTGGATTGTAGCTTAAATGTCTTTTATTTATAATGATTAAATAAATTTGGTTTAGGGTTTCGACCCTGAAGTTTACCTTTACAGTTATAAGCCTGTCTAATAATTATAAAACAGTTTTTACATAGATAGATATTTATTTTTATATTAGTTATTAATCATATTCTCATTGTTTTTATTTACTAAACTGACAGATAGAATTTACTCAGAGTTCTTTGTAAAGATAAGCATAGATTCTGTAACTTAGTTTGCTCTTTATAATTTATGTTCTTTCAATATAACCCTATTTAGTTTATAGTAATTATTAGTCTTAAATTAATTGATATTATTAGAAAATAAACTATATGATTAGTGGTTTATTTCTTTACTGAATTGAATGTAAACATTGTAACTTGACTGTGATTTTTCTACTGCATTTCATTCAATTACTAAGTGAACACAAAGAAATATAAACCTATCATAAAACAGTGTAACCTCCATAATATTTTAACTTGAATAAAAATTAATCTATTGTCTCTAATTACACAATCTTAGCTACTAAGATATTCTCTTATCCTCTTAATCATTCTACGTGTACTAGATTACTGCTATTTCTTTTCCAATATATTTACATAAATAAGCTTGTTAAAACAATAAACAAAGATAACCAGATCACTATTTTTTTTTAATAATAACCTACATACTGAAATAAATTAGTCTGTTAACTACGAAATGCAGAACCATATCTATTCTATTCAGTCTCTTAACATTTTCTTTCATCTACTGTAAATACTTTATCTATGCTCGAGTACGGTCTGGTCCTTCCAGCTGTGGAAAAACACATACTAGAAATTATTTTCCATTCTAACACACTAAAACAAAATAATGTAGACCCTGATTAGGATAGACGACAGTAGCATTAGGAGGCCGTTCGTCCCTACCAAACTCCTGGAGAGCGCTCAAACAACGCTTCTTCAGGACCCTCGAGCCTGTTCCTAGTCTTCTTGGCTGAGAACTGGTGGAGCATGCAAATATTAGACTGGTCCACTAACTCAGTAAAACACCCTGCACTCAGCAGTAAGATATTTCAGCTTAAAAGCTACACTAGATCACTCAACAGTTATCCCCTCAAACTCTTTCCACAATTTGCTTCCATTGAATTTCTCTGAAGTACATTCACCTGAATGATCACTTCTCTAGAAAATGAGCAGCCTCAGCTCTCTTCAATGGGAATTTTTATAAAGATTGCTTAGGTATTTTGGGTCAGTTGTCATTAATTGAGCCACCTGCTCTGATTCCACTTTCTTGGGGAATCATGACCCCAATTGTAGGGAGGTTGACGCCTGTAACAGTTGGAAGTGGTTTGAGGATGCTGCCACATGTTAGTTTGCTCTCCACCCAGTCTCCTCCACCAATTTGACCAGTAAACACTCTTTTAACAGCTCTCCTAAGCTGTTGTCTCCTCCTTTATTTATTTATAATTAAAATATTCAGAATTACATTAAATATCCTTGACTCTGTTGAGTCATCAATTACAACTTAGAATAAAATTTAACATATTGTCCTCAAATAATAACAAATAATATAACATTGTTTTTGCAAAATTGGGGCATGTGACATACACACCCCCTTAAAGTATAACATCGTCCTCGATGTTATTTATTCTTCATCCTCAGAATTCCCTTGGAACAGAATTGGATATGCATCTCGCATATTACTTTCCAATTCCCAGGTGGCTTCTTCTTGACTAAGGTGCTTCCATTGCACCTTCACTTGACCAATGGTGCAGTTTCGAAGTGTGATCTCCCTCCGCCCGAGGATACAATCCAGTTCCACCAGAAAATATCCTTCTGGTTCCACCTGTACATCATTCCGGTTAACAACATGAGTAGCATCATGAACATATTTATTTAATACACAAATGTAAAAAACATTATGTACTCTTAAATTTGGTGGTAATGCTAATTGATAAGCTACTTGTCCAATCCTGGACAGTATTTCAAATGGACCACAATAACGAGGTGCTAGTTTTGCACAACTTCCCAATCTTGGAGAGCTCTTTTTGGGCTTCACCTTGATGAAAACATGTTCACCTACCTGAAACTCCTTTGGAGTTCCTTTAAGGTCTGCTTGACTTTTCTGTCGATCCTGCGCAACTTTGAGATTACCTTGTACCTGCTTTACAATTTCTTCCATTTCCTTTAATAGTTCAGGACCTAATACTAATCTATCCACCAGATTACTCCAAGAAATAGGAGTATTACATTTCCTTCCATACTATATTTCAAAAGGACTAAATCTGGTTGATGTCTGATAATTATTATTATAAGTAAATTTTACCAGATGCAAATAATCCTCCCATTTACCTGGCTGGTCTTTCACATACATTCTTAATAAATCTTCCAGTACTTGGTTTACTTTTTCATTCTGTCCATCTGTTTGAGGATGGAACGAAGTACTAAAATTTAGTGTAGTGTTTAATCCTTTAAACAGAGATTTCCAAAAGTTACCTGTAAATTTAGGATCTCTATCTAAGATTATAACTTTCGGTATTCCATGCAGTCAGAAATTTTGTTTTAGAAAGATATCAGCTATGTTTACAGCTTTATATGTAGTTTTAATAGGTATAAAGTGGGCTGCTTTACTTAACTTATCGACAACTACCATGAAAGAATCATTTAAATTCTGATTTTTAGGCAGTCCAGTAACAAAATTGAGACTAATTATCTCCCTTTTTCAGCTAGGAATGGGCAATGGCTGAAGTAATCCAGCTGGGTGTTGATGTTCAGTTTTTACCTGCTGACATTCAAAGCACCTAACGATATACTCTGACAGTTCAGTCTTTATGTTTGGCCAAAAATATTTTTTTCTTAACATAGTTATAGCCTTTTGATAGCTTGGATGACCTGAGTATGTAGTTTTATGGATTTTATCCAAAATTAATAACTTAACTTTAGGTACATTAGGTACATACATTCTGTCTTTATACAGTAAAAATTCTTTTGCATTCAAACTATACCCTTTACTTAAGCTTTCTGTTGGATTTTCTTTCGTTTTAGTTTGTAAGTTTTGGTAAATTTCATTTTGTTCTATCCCTGCTTTAAGCTGTTCATCCGGATATGTTGTATAAGTGTTGATAACTGCTGTAAAGTTCAGCCTTGCATTCCTACTTAATGCATTAGCAACTTTATTTTCTTTACCTTTAATGTGCTGAATTTTGAAGTCATACTCACTTAGGAAAGCTAGCCACCTAGCTTGTCTGGCATTTAGATTAGGCTGATCTAACAGATACTTTTGTCCTTTATTATCAGTCATTAAAATGAAATTTCTGCCAATTAGGTGATGACGCCACATCTTTAGAGCATGTATAACAGCAGCTAATTCCAGATCATAAGTTGCATAATTATTTTCATGAATTTTTAATTTCCTAGACTCATAGGCAATAACATGCCCTTCTTGAGTCAGAACATTGCCTAAACCATCATTGCAGGTGTCGGTGCACACCACAAATTCTTTATTTGGATAATCTATTCTTAAAATAGGTGCGCTGGTTAATAAAGTTTTTAACTTTTTAAAGCTTTCCTCGCATTTCTGGTTCCAATAAAATTTCTTTCCTTTCTTCTGCAAAGAAGTTATTGGATTCGTGATTCTCAAAAAACCTTCAATGAACCTCTGGTAATAACTGGTAATTCCCATGAAGGATCGAACATCAGTTACATCCTTAGGAACTGGCCAATCTTCAATCGCCTTTATCTTTTCGGGATCTACTGAAATCCCTTCCTTAGTCACCACATGACCTAATTACTGAATTTTATCCTTAAAGAAATCGCATTTACTAAACTTTGCAAAAGGTTGATGATCTTGTAGCTCTTGCAAAACAATTTTTAAATGTTCTTTATGTTCTTCTTCAGTTTTTGAATAGATTAATATGTCATCGATAAATACGACTACAAATTTATCTAGATACTTATGCATAACGTTGTTCATTAAACACATAAAAACAGCTGGGGCATTAGTAAGCCTGAATGGCATGACGAAAAACTCGTAATGGCCATATCGATTTCTAAAGGCTGTTTTAAAGATGTCTTCATCTTTAATCCTAACTTGATGATATCCAAACCTTAAATCAATTTTCGAAAACACCGTGGCTCCACGTAGTTGATCAAACAGATCATCTATGCGAGGGAACGGGTATCTATTTTTGATATTCATCTTATTCAACTGATGGTAGTCTATGCAAAGTTGCATGGTTCCGTCCTTTTTCTTAACGAAGATGACAGGTGCCCCCCAGGGAGACACACTAGGTCGAATATACCTTTTGTCAATAAGTTCTTTTAATTGTGACTTTAATTCATTAAGTTCAAGTATGTTCATTTGATAAGGAGCCTTTGAGCTGGGTACTGCACCAAGTACCATCTCAATGGTAAAGTCTAGTTCCCTTTTCGTAGGTAATCCTAGAATTTCTTTCGAAAATACAATAGCATACTCTCTTAAAACCCGTATATCTTCCAATTTTAATTTATCTATCTTATTTAGATTTTCCTAATCAGTTATTATTACTGCGTAAGCCTTACAACCCTTCCTAATAGCTCTCTTAAGCTGCAGAGAAGAAATATGCCTTATGGTTGTTTTTCTAGGGATCCCCTTTACACTTATTGGTTTTCCATCATTATTTATACACGTAAAGGTTTTATCATAACAATTTAAAATTACCCTATGTTGTTCTAACCAATCCATACTGATGAGCAAGTCATAAGAACCAAGAGGTAATACATTAAGCTTTACAACAGTTTCAAATTCATCTATAACTACTGCACATTCTTTTACAAAACAAGTTACCTTCCTTTTAGCACCAGTGGCTAACTGAACCAACCAAGAATTTTCAAATTTTTCAACAAGCAAGTTACATTTTTCTACCATTTAGGTGAAATATAACTAAGACTAGCTCCTGGATCAATTAAAATAGCTATAGGGGTGTGGTTTATCGTACCTTCTACTTCCACCATGGAAGTTTGATATTTTGCTTCTCGATTCTCCAAGGCTGCATTGATTCTGGGCATATTCCTCGCTAAATATCCAACAGTCATTTCCTCCTGTACGGTATGAATATTATTGACATTATTTTTCTGATTAGGATAGACTGAGGCATAATGTGGGCCATTACATTCCCAACACTTTATAGGTTCTTTGCGTTCAAAATTATTAGTGTAATTACCATGGTTATTAGCAATTTCTTTACCCTTGGAATTATTCTGATTGCTTGGTGAATTATTCTTATTTCCTTGGAAATTCTTGTTAGGAAAATTTCTGGCCTTATTGTTTTTAGAATTCCTATTGGGCACAAATTGTTTCTTCTTTTGATCATAATGGTTATTATTCTTCTTGGCCTTCTAGTTGGCCATGCTTTCCTTCTTCTGATTCTGTTCATAACAGAAGTTGGCTTTCCTTCTTCCGATTCTATTCATAACAGAAGTTGGCTTTCCTCATAGCTTCTTCCAAAGTCTTTGGATTGTCATACTCAATCCTGTCCTTAATATGATAAGGTAGACAATTGAGGAATCAATGTACCTTTGGTTTTTCACCTACAAGGTATGGCACATACCTAAGCAGACTTAAAAACTTGTTGTTTAGATATTTCATAGTCATTGAACCTAGTTTAAGCTCATAGAATTCTTTTGCTCTCTCCTCATAGTACTGCTCAGACCAGAAACTTATTTTTAAAGTACCTCTTGAAGGTACTCCAATTTATGTTCTTCTCTTTTATTCCCTTCACTCTCTTCAAGTCTTGCCACCAAATATCAGCCTTTCCTGAGAGATTGTAGATAGCCATTCTAGCCTTTAATTGGTTAGAATAGTTGTAAATCTGGAAGTACTTTTTCATCCCAGATAACCAGGATTCTGCTTCCTCCCCCTTCTCAGTCTCTCCATTGAATGTTGGTGGTTTTATCTTTTTGAATTCCATAGAATTTTCCTCATAGGGTTTATATTTTCTCTTTTTAGTATAATGGTTATCATCACTACTATCACTAGTGGAAGGAAAATTTCGTTGCTCACCAAACACCTCTGAAGATGAGCTGCTTTCATTTTTAGTCTGTTTAATATTTTTATATTTATGTTGATGACTTGTATCTTCTGATTCAGCTCTTTTACCGTTACCCTGAGCTTGAAACCTTTCTGTTAGGGTTTGATTCAGCTCCTTCTGAGCCCTAAGAATCCTTTCATTCTCTCGTTTAACGGATTCCATTTCAGATTTTAAGTCTTTTATTGTTTGTAACAGTTCTGAGGAATTAGTGGTCAGATCTTCTCGTATAGGGTCTCTTGGTACGTTTTCTGGTTCATTAAATGGAGATTCCTCTCCGCATATTCCTCCAAGATTTCCATACCTGTTGTTAAACTTCAGAAACAATATCTCTGTTGAAGAACTTTTAAAAGAAAATACATCAGCAAAATATTTCAAGATCATTGTTTCATAAAAGCTAGTTGCGCTTCATCAAGGCCTAGTGTTTGAACCTTGTGCTCTGATGCCACATGTCAAAACCCCAAATTCACAAAAAATTAAAATTTTAAGATAACATAAAATGTTGAATATGTGGTTTATTAACAGCTAATGGTTAGCGAAAAATGAAACAATCCAACAATTAGTATTATACATTTTCAAATTACGTAAACTAAAGCAGCTTGTTTTTCGTAACGTGAAATATGATTTACTTGCATACTATTTTCTTTCAGTTTAATAATGAGACTACTTTATGGCAAGTAGGTGGAATCTAACTTTGAATCCTGGGCTTACTTAGCATTTATGCTAATGCAGACAGATTGTTGGTTCTTACAGGTTCACAGGTACGATCGATCAAGTAGACATTTTAAATTCATAAAGTATCAAGAAGTGTTTCTGTTTGCAAAATAATATGCTAGTAAAATAAGCTGATAATTTTTCAAGCAACTTCAACGAGGTAAAGTAGTTTATATTTTCTAGTTTTTCTTGTAAGCAGAGTTCAGAATGACGAGTTCTTTCTTTATCAAGCTTAGAGACACCAAATATACTTACTGAGAACTCTAAGCTTGTAATATTTGTCGTATATTCATTTCTATTTTAACATGCTTAACTTGCAAATGTTATATTTATTTGTACTATTTGTTTTTATTCATGGAAGAGCTTCTATCAATACTGATAGTAAATATTCTCAATAAAATATAAGTTTCAATTTTATTTTTAACTTACTAGTTATGGAAGTTATCAACCTGTTACTGGTATGTAAAAACCAGTTGTTCACTAACAAGTTATCAACTTTCTTACTTACATTAATGTCCTACTGCAAGTATTAATGTAGCCATATATATTATCGTATTATTTACTAAATACCAAACTGATCATTATTTACATTTTGTAGGGAAACTTATTGACTGTAAAAGTCTTTGATATTATAAGCTTGAATATTGTAAAAATAACTACATCATTTCAAATGGTATATTGGTTGCCTTACTTTCTAAATCTAAGTCAATCAGTGTCGTTTCAATGATTATAAACTCAAGCATGGTTATTCCATTGTAATTCTATTATTACCATAATGCCTCTCTTACATTAAGTTAATGTCTATAGTAGCTATTATGGTAGATCTTTCTACTATGATCAAAATTTTACTCTATGCTAAGTACATGTTATCTTGAACAAATACAAACTATCTTGTCCAATATAAACAATTATGGTAAATTTCTAGTATTGACAGGTCGAGAAGCAACTAGAGTCTATGAAAGTTTAAACCAAAGTCAAACTTTGTAAAAGTTATGTTTATAATCTTTTACTATGCTATTCAACCCCATAAATTATAACCACCCAAGTTGTTGGTTTATGAGTGATAATTTTGGATTACGATACATGCATATTTAACAATGTTTTGCAAGTATATAAATCTATTGTAGTTAGAAAGGTTCTAAGCAAGAACGATTTTGGGATTATCTAAAAGATTAAGTGGTTACCACCTTTCACTAGGGTTAACGTTTAAGAAATTATTGTTTAACCAAACACCCAAACGAAGCTATCAAACATTATGATAAGGATTATATAGAAATATCGATGTGATATATGTACGCATACGTTATAGTTCATGCATAGTTGACGAAAATCATTGTATTAATAATTTGGATTATTGCACTGCAGGTGGACTTTGGAATCGACCCTTGCATGGTTTGAATTATTTGACGGCACGTGGTCACCTCCTATCTAGGTATTGGTGATATAAAACTCTTACAACCCTAATCGCTTTATTATTCTCCCTCTGAAGTTCATGCTGGGCTTCAGGCTACTCTGCAAGGTTTCATGGCGGCCGTGAGGGTTCTTCCTGTACTAGCTTGATCCAAAACTTGGGTTTAACGTTGCTGTAGTTTCCTGAATTCAGTATTGTGGCCAACCTTCTTAGCTGTGGGTGTTATTATGCGAGATTTTACTGGTTTTGTTGCACTTGGCTTGCAGCCTGTCCTTAGCTTCATCCTTCCTTCTCTGTGGCCTATCACTACGGTGAGAAGCTAAGCTTCATTGCTGCTGGTTGTGCTCCATCGACCTCGTAGGGTTTTGGGGATTTTGTATGTGCAATTGCAACTGGTGACAGTCTCTTCGCTAGACTGTTTGATACTCTTATTTAAGGTAAATATTTGGTTTTATTTCTAGAATAGATGACTCACAGTAAAGTTATTTTTATAGTAGGGTTTACAATAGCGAATGAGTTTTGTAACTAACACACCGTATTGTGCTCTCCTTGCATGAACTTCTGACTAATCTTGCAACCCATGAAGAAGATAATATTGGTTGTCTTCGAGGCTCGTGGCTCTAATCCAGTAAGCCCTGGTTTCAACAAATGGGTTCTTACCCTGTTTGTTATAGGGTTGTCGATGGTGAAACCCCGAGCTTGGGGGCTTGTCCAGTTTCTCCATTAGTTACATGGTTTTCTTTTTTTTTTAAGTTGTGGGTTCTATTTTGTTTACAAACCCTCACTATGTGGTTGGGTAGTTCCGACCTTGATCTGGGTATCGTAATTAGTTAAAATTACAGCCTTACGGCCTGTCAATGTAATACATTGGTTTTTAAGGAAGTTTTCCTTCAAGCTCAGTCTTGTTTTGCAGTGATACTGTATAATGTGACTCTGTGTATGTTAGGGTTTTCCCTAATCGACTGTTAATGAAGATTATTATTGTCTAAAATATTTTGTAAATAGATTATGATTATTATTTAAGACTGTAACCCAGTCATAATGTGTAGTTTATAATATTTACTTAATTGCTCAGGAAATACATGCTATGGTTTTCCTAAATGAAACCCTTGTCTAAATTTAATTTTTCAATTTATTTTTAAATAGGTTCTGCTACTTATTAACTTGGTTAAATTTTCATTACACGTGTGTCGTGACAATTTAACTTGTAACATTACATTTGTCTTTAAAAAGGACTGTAAGCAGTCTATAGTAGTTGAATTGTTTATTGATATAATTATCCAGATAATTGGATTGTAGCTTAAATGTCTTTTATTTATAATGATTAAATAAATTTGGTTTAGGGTTTTGACCTTGAAGTTTACCTTTACAGTTATAATCCTATCTGATAATTATAAAATAGTTTTTACATAGATAGATATTTATTTTTATATTAGTTATTAATCATATTCTCATTGTTTTTATTTACTAAACTGATAGATAGAATTTACTCAGAGTTCTTTGTAAAGATAAGCATAGATTATGTAACTTAGTTTGCTCTTTATAATTTATGTTCTTTTAATATAACCCTATTTAGTTTATAGTAATTATTAGTCTTAAATTAATTGATATTATTAGAAAATAAACTACATGATTGGTGGTTTATTTCTTTACTACATTGAATGTAAACATTGTAACTTGACTGTGATTTTTCTACTGCGTTTCATTCAGTTACTAAGTGAACACAAAGAAATATAAACCTATCATAACACAATTTAACCTCCATAATATTTTAACTTGAATAAAAATTAATCCACTGTCTGTAAATACACAATCTTATCTACTAAGATATTTTCTTATCATCATAATCATTCTACCTGTACTAGATTACTGCTATTTCTTTTCCAATATATTTACATAAATAAGCTTGTTAAAACAATAAACAAAGATAACCAGATCACTATTTTTTTAATAATAGCCTAGATACTGAAATAAATTACTCTATTCACTACGAAATGCAAAACCGTATCTATTCTATTCAGTCTCTTAACATTTTTTTCCATCTACTGTAAATACTCTATCTGTGCGGGAGTACGGCTTGGTCCTTCCAGGTGTCAAAAAACACAAACTAGAAATTATTTTCCATTCTAACACATTAAAACAAAAAAATGTAGAACATGATTAGGATAGGCGATAACAGCGTTAGGAGGTCGTTCCTCCCTACCAAACTCCTGGAGAGCGCTCAAACAACGCTTCCTCAGGACCCCCGAGCCTGTTCCTGGTCTTCTTGGCTGAGAACTGGTGGAGCATGCAAACAGTAGACTGGTCCAATAACTCAGTAAAAAACCCTGCACTTAGCAGTAATATCTTTCAGCTTAAAAGCTGCACTAGATCACTTAGCAGTTATCCCCTCAAACTCTTTCCACAATTCCCTTCCATTGAATTTCTATGAAGTACATTCACCTGAATGATCACTTCTCTAGAAAATGAGCAGCCTCAGCTCTCTTCAATGGGAATTTTTATAAAAATTGCCTAGATCTTTAGGGTCAGTTGTCATTAATTGAGCCACCTGCTCTGATTCCACTTTCTTGGGGAATCATGACCCCAATTGTAGGGAGGTTGCCACCTACAACAGTTGGAAGTTGTTTGAGGATGCTGCCACATGATAGTTTGCTCTCCACCCAGTCTCCTCCACCAATTTGACCAGTAAACACTCTTTTAACAGCTCTCCTAAGCTGTTTTCTCCTCCTTTATTTATTTTTAATTAAAATATTCAGAATTACATTAAATATCCTTGACTCTGCTGAGTCATCAATTACAACTTAGCATAAAATTTAACATATTGTCCTCAAATAATAACAAATAATATAACATTGTTTTTGCAAAATTGGGGCATGTGACACTTTCTGCATGGAGATATTCATGAAGAGATATACATGAAGCAGCCTAAGGGCTACATCTTTGATCCATATTTGGTTTGCAAGCTAAAGAAGTCACTATACAGGTTAAAACAGGCCCCAAGAGAGTGGTATTCCAAGATGGATGCCTTCCTTCTCTCGCAAAACTTCCAAAGAGGTAGATCAGATACAAATGTGTATATACAGTAGTTTGATGGTCATTTAATCATTATTGTTTTATATGTTGATGACTTTCTGATCATAGGTAGCACAGTTGCTTCCATTTCAGCCATCAAAACTACTCTCCACAATGCCTTTGAAATGAGTGATTTGGGGCTCCTAAAACAATTTTTGGGACTCGAAATTGAGCAAAATTCAGATGGGATAATGGTAACTCAATCAAAATACATATCATACCTATTAATCAAGTTTAACATGGATGAATGTATGCCTACACCATTCCCTTTCCTTTCAGGGATCATCCTTGAAGAAGGAAAAAGCACACCTTCCATGGACTGCACTATATATCGACAGCTGATTGGTAGCTTGTTGTACTTGACACATTCTTGGCTTGATATTTGTTATGCCATGAATGCTGTATCAATATATATGCAGCATCCTCATGATCTTCATTGGAAGGCAGCCAAGAGGATCCTCCAGTATATTTAGGGAACGAGGACCTACGACATTCACTATGCTGCAGACTCTGAGCTAGAGCTAGTTGGATACACAAATTCTGATTGGGCGGGTGATTCTATTGATCGGAAGTCTACTTTCAGATATGTATTCATGTTTGGTGGTGGCACCATTTGCTGGTCTAGCAAAAAGAAGGCTTCCATAGAACTATCTACAGCAGAGGCCGAGTATTGAGGAGCGGTGAATGCTTGCATCCAAGCAGTTTGGTTGCAAGGCATTCTTTCAGAGTTTGATCTTGGTAGTACTTTGTCCATTGTCCTCTTTTGTGACAATCAAAGTGCTATTAAGATATCCACAAATCCAGTTACTAGGCAGAGGACCAAGCATGTAGAGATCCACATGTACTATATCAGGAAGCTAGTGCATGACAGGACCATCATTCTGCAATACTGCCAGACTGATAAGCAGATTGCAAAAATATTCACCAAGAGCCTTTTAGAAAAGAAGTTCACTTAGCTTCATTCACTATTGGGGGTGAGTCCATCGAGGTGATCAGACTACTTTCAATGTTCAGCTTGAGGGGGGGGGGGTTTCCCACTGGGTTTTCCCTCTTTTCCTCACTTAGTTTGTTTTTGAGCATTGTTTCAGTTTCAGCATTGTACAGGGTGACCTATGGTCTTAGTTTTCAGGGCCCTAGCATTTTTATGCATTTAATGTTTTCTAACTCTTCCTAAGTATAGGTTAAGGGGGGGTGTTGGAGACATTTACCACCATACACACTCTTTTTGGTCATTATGGCCTAGTTAAACCAATATCCTAAGTATTATTGACTTAATTGACATCAGAGGAGCACTAGATGACATCAGCTAGATCACATCCATGCCTACCTTCAGTCAAGGAGGCTAACTTATCCTTCTCCTACATTCGGGGAGGCTAGATGGAGCACTTCGAGGGTAATCTGAGTGTCATTAATGCACCATATTGCTAACTGATGGTTACAATCAATTAAAAAGAGTAGTGAAGGCACCTTCCTTCATTAAATTGATTATTTAATGATTATTTAATGAACTAGAGTCAACAGGGGTGCCTCCAACCACTTCTAATGTTCAGTTACATTTAAGTTAACCTCATCGAGGTTCATTGGAGTCATTGAAGCGCTACCACTTGATGGTTGGCTTGTTGTGACATGTGTCTGACCTACTTTCAGTTAGACTTAGTCATTTATTGCACTTCAACTTCAGTTAGGTCTCAGTTGAGTCAATTAGGGTTTTGATCGATGGTTAACTTGAGTGTTGTCTGTGGCTTACATTCAGTTAAGCTAGACTCACTCATTCAATTCGAATGACCTCCTTGTGAATTTGAATTGCTTTTTCATTCATGCTTGCAACATGAAATTGTATTTTATTACTCATTCTTTGTGTGAATATACAGAGTGGCTACTCATTTTGTAGCCCTATTACACCATTTTCATGACTTATTGTTATTAATCTTTGATGAGACTTGTGTTTAGTCCCTAGATTACTGTGGCAGATTAATACCATGGGCAGTGTTATGGCACCACAAGTATGTCCCCCATTGGCCAAAACATAATCTGATACGTTTTGTGGAAGACTTAACCGACTCACATATTTGGAAGGAACCACAAAGGAACAGGGAATTAGTTAAAAGACACAATTTCTGGGAAATAACAGATGGTGCCTCAGCCTCTTTCCTTCGAGACGCTTAGCAACAATTACCAAGAATAAAAAATAGAGGAATATCCAAGACTTAAAACTTTACATCCAGAGCAACCCCTTGGAGCAGGTGAAAGATTTATGGGAACCTACAACTAGTGGTCAACAATTTCGATCGTGGAAACCCAAGCAATGGTGGCAATCATGCATTCTAGATGAGAACCTGGATGAATTTTTTGAGGACTTGAGTGCTAGACAAATTCCAATGACCGAAGGGGCGGACAAAGTTTGATGGGGGTACTCCAACACCAAGAACTTCAACATTGCAGAGGCAGTTGGACTAATGTAGGAATTCCACCAAATTTCACACAAGGACAAATGGAGTAAGGTGTGGAAAGGGAACCTATGGCCTAAAATTGAAACTTTCACTTGGTTGTTGATACACCACATCATTATCTTAGTCATATCATGTCTATATCAATAAGGTATTACTAGTGGATCTTTAGAGGTTGCATGCATTGGAGTTTGTGTTTTCTTCCAAAGAAGTTGAATCGACCTATTTCCAGTTGTTTTTTTGGTAAATTATTACAAGCTTACTATGTGGTAGTGGAGTCACTTCCCACCAAGGACACTATATTGGGAAGGAAAATTACAATTTTTTGTTGGTTCTTGAACTACATCCTCACCAAGCATAGGTCATTGATATTCAACAAGAATTTACAAGCACAAGGAAACTCAATCAGATTAATCGAAGGCGCAACTCAAATCAAGGTATCCATACATCAATTCAATTTCAACTTCAGGATCAATTCAACATTTTGTAAGTGTTCTTGTATTTTTACACTTGTAATAGTGAGTGAGTTGAACTCTAATCTAGTGTTGTCTCGGTTGAACCCAACACCCTTCTAATTGCTTGTTGACTATGTTTGTAAAAGGGTGGAGTTACAAGAATCCCTTTATGATTTCAGTAAATATAAGTCAATCTTGAAATGGACTGAATTAATGACTTTAATAGAGTTACTAAATACTCTACTACATTCTACTGTCAACAACATAGTCATGATTGACAAAGAAATTATCACTGAGTTCCTTCAATTTCTTCAGCTTGAATGAGAGCTCTAGTGTAATGAACTACAACAAAGGAAGCAGCATTTTGAACTTGTTCATGTTTAGAACAATCCTCTTTTCTATTATTCATATCAACAACCTACACATGTTCAAACCAATGATGTCACTTTCAAAGAACATGGCCCACTTCAGAAGAAAAAGAAAATGAAGATGAAGCTATAGAGTTTCCACTTGTTCTTTTCAATCCCATCATCAGACCATGCGAAGATATCACCCACAAAAAGAAAAAAACTGGTCTTGGATACTACAAGGAAATGATGGTTCACATTCCCAATTTCTCCTAGCCAATCCATTTTTAGAGTGTTGGGTTTTTTAAATAAAATCTATCTTCATCTGCTCTAGTTTAGAATTCCAAATGCCAACATTGTGATCGAGTTGGCCATATGAAATATCATTATTTTAATATCCATCCTTATAAGCATTGTGGAAAGGATACCTAATATTTAAATAGATGCTTCATTTTGAAGAAACCTACAAGAGAAAGGATTCACTATGGGTGGATCACTTCTTGGAAATGGTCATCAATATCTAAGAATATTTATAAGTCATACTAAAGAATTCATTCTTGAGTAATGACACATCTTGCAACTAAGATATCTTCTTCTCCTCACCTTGTTCCTAACAGGGGTAATGACATTCATAAACCAGTGAGCAAGAAAAAAATGAGCTGGAATAAGCAAGCTTGAACCAATGCCAAAGCCATAGACAAAACTTTGTGCCAATTTCCAGAGCCTCCTAGCCAGAGTCAAAGCTACAATTTGAACTGAAGTCGGATCCATGTTCCACCGAGCTCCGTAGTTTGTGGTTAACCTAAACCCACCCATTTAGTAGAATGAATCAGATTCTACTAGAATTTTGAATGTTCTAGGAACCTATGAGATTTTGAGCAAAGTTACAGAGTTTGTGGTCATCATTGAAACACTATTTAGTGGAAGAATTATAGCTTCTTCTAGCATTCAGGATGTTCCAGGAACTACTAATGAAAACCTGAGTCGAATCCAAGATCTAAAGAACTATTGAACCATAATTAGATTTAATGCAAAGTTCATGAGTTTGTGCTCAGCCTAAAACCACTCATCTAGTAGAAGACATGAGCTTCTACTAACCTTTAATTCATAGAGAAATTTTATCCATTTACATCTCTAAATTTCATATCTCTGCTTGGATTCACATACACCCCTTAGGATTAAAGGGGATATTGTTGGAAAAATAATCCACTAAGGTTATGAAATATTATTTACTATTAGCATTTATGAGAGAAAATGTGAATAGTGATTGGGAGTCCAAGAGACACCTTGGAATTTGGAATCCAAGGGTCACTCTCCATGTATTTATATGTGCATATCTTAATGAGAAATTCATCTCATATTTATTTATCTCATGTGTCTATTGAATTTATTTTATTCAATTGCATGTATGCCCGTGCGGGCTTCTTAACCCCAACAACTCAACTATTCAAGACCAAGTAATAATAAAACCAAATAGTGAAGGATTCATACAACCTTCGCCAAAAAGAATAAATGGGAGAAGGAAGATCCCATGAGATGAAGAATTTGACCTTCAAACTCCAAAGCACTTTAACACTCTGAATTCTCAAGATCTATTGTAAGAAAAAGAGCATATATGAAATAACAAGAATCTATACCATCTCCCCTACCAACTTCTACAACTCACTTAGAGTATGAAGACATGGAGGAATCAAAACACATGGAATTAGAAGAAGGGGATGACAGTGAAATGAAAGAACTATATCTACAAAGAATCATTGATACCTATGATGACAAATGGATACAATTGAAACTAGAAATTCAAATGGAGAGACTCCAAAATTCTCTCTAAAGATCTAGATCTAAACCTCTAAAACATGAAGAAAAAGGGATAATCTCAACTCCTCTCTTGGAGATAAGGGAAAATAGATCAAAATATTTCTTAAAGCCCCATAGACAGGATATAAAAAGGAAGGAGAACCAATCAACAATTGCTAAAAGAAATCGGGCAAATGCCATTGAGTCAAGGCAATATGTCCCAATGATGAACATGTATTCTTCTCCACCCCAAACCATAGTAAATGAAGATCATGTCATGGAATGACAGGCGCCTTAGCAAGAAGAGTAAACAAATATCTTTGAAAAATGCAGATAAGAAAAGACCATCTTGATAAAATCATGCTTCAAGAAACCAAATGCACAACCTCCATGCTCAATCATATACTCTCCAACTACTGGAAAATTTCTCAATCGATAGCCATGGAATCAAGAGGATCTACAAGTGGTATGGAAATGGCCTAGAATCCAAGCTCTATCCAGCTTCAACAATTCTTTTCTATCCCCTATTTAATCTTAGAAAAATTTAACTATATAGGAATAAAAGAATCTAGTTATGTTACAAATATTTATGCCCCGACCACTCTGGAGGACAAACCCAATTTTATTTAATCTATTCAAAACTTCCAAGAAATTATCGATCAAATTCAATGGATCATAGGGGGTGATTTCAATCTTATCCTGCCCTTTTTAGAAAAAAGGAGTGGCATCAGAAAACTGGACCACTCCAATTCATTGTTCATATATCTTATAACCTCTCTTAATATGGATTACATCAACACCACAAATGGAACATCTACCCGAAACAACAAAATAAGGGGATCTAATAAGGTGGCCTCTCATCCTGACACAATCCTACTTTCAACAAATCTTCTGAAACAAGAATTTGAGTAGTGAAGCTAATATTATGCCATGCACAGGATCATACCACTATCATGTTATCCTTCTAATTATGGTATATGGCCACCCAAGAAACCACCCCTTTTGATTCAAAAATTTGTGGCTTACTCATCCTACTTTTCCGGATCTATAAGCAAATGGTGGAAGAATTCAATAGTCAAGGAGGTTAAAAAATGTACAAATTCCAGCAAAATATGAAACACGTCAAAATAAACCTCAAAAGATGGTACAGGGTGGTCTTTGGAAACATTTTTTGAATAAAAACACAAGTTGTAACAATAGATGTAATGAATCCAACAACAGATTATTTGGGAGGGTATAACTAATCATCTCCAAGAATAGGAAACTCAAATTCAATCCAAATTGGATATCTATCTAAATCACGAGGAAACTCTATAGCATAAAAAATACCACATACAATGGTTGAAACAGGGAGATACAAACTCCAAATTATTCCACAACTTCATGATTCAACGTTGCCGCTCCAACCAAAATCACCTCCTTTCATATTGACTACAATTAGACAATCTGAAGCATGGAGAAGTAATAGATGAATTGGCCAATTATTATCATTATCTTTTGTCGGAACCTATGATTTATCATTCCACATCCATCCAACGAAACACCCAAAAAAATCCCAATATGGTGATAGAGGACCAAAATGCCACTCTTATGAGAGATATAAGTATACATTAGGCGGAAACTGCCATTATGAGTATTGAATTAGGAAAAGTGCCTGATCTAGATGGATTCATGTCAGAATTCTTCCAATCCTATTGGCACGCTATCAAATATGAGCTCTTGAAAGTAGTTGAAGAATCAAGAACCCCATGAAAATTCCTACCTGCATTCAACTTGACCTTCCTAGCTCTTATCCCGAAGGAAGAATGAGTCAGGGATTCCAGCAAATTCAAACCCATTGCTCTTTGTGATGTGATCTACAAAATAATTACAAAGATAATAACTAATATGCTCAAACCTATGCTTCCTCATATCATCTCAAAGTAAAAAACAAGTTATGTGGAAGCAAGGCAAATAACAAATGGAATAACTATGGTGCATGAGCTCATCAACTCCCTTAGAACTACAAGAAATCCAAGTATGCTCATTAAACTCGACAAGTATAAGGATTTTGATAAATTGAATTGGAATTACATTCAAAGCATGTTAATTACATTTGGATTTTCTAATCATTGGACCTCATGGATAATCTCCCTGATATCTACTCCTTTTTTCTCCATCCTCCTCAATGACCTCCCACTCATACTTTTAACTCCTCCCGAGTCATTCACCAAAGAGATCCTATGTCTCCCTTCCTCTTCACACTAATGTTATAAGGACTTGGTATATCTATCAAAATTACTAGAGAGAACAAATCCTTAAAAGGCCTCAAACTTCATGGAGATTCTCTCACTTTCTCCCACCAACAATTTGTAGATGATATTTTTCTAAAGGGAATCCCTACAATGTGGGTAGCTTTTCTCTCCAGGATATCTTTAACACCTTTATGGAGGCCTAAATAAGAACTATAAACCAGGAAAAATAGAAGATATTTCTTATTAATGTTCCCCTAGATGTCCAAACTAACATTTCTAGACTTCTGAGTTTTACGAGGAGCTCCCTTCCATCCAAATATTTGGTGCCTCCCTCATAGTTAGCACTTGTAACAATTCCTTTCAAGAAGAACTAATCTCCAACATGGAAAAGAAGCTTTCCAATTAGTATTTTATACCCCTTAACCTTTCTAGAAGACTAACCCTAATCAAGTTAGTCCTCTAATATCTACCCACTTATCTCTTCTCTATTCTATCCTCTCCAAAATAATTCTGAATTCCATCCATTCCATTCAACATTCCTTCTTATGGGGAAGAAAAAACAACCAAAAAAAGTGGGCCTTGGTGGCTTGGGATAAGACATGCAAACCCAAGCATGATGGAGATTTAGGATTAAGATATCTAGAACTAGAAGAGATGGTTATATAATACAAACACCTTATGGTGTAAGGTATGGAAGAGGAAGTATGCTCCTCAAATATATTCTCAACATCTGATCTTCATTTGAAGAGACATAAAGGGATCCATGATATTGAACACAACTTGGAAAAATAGAGACCTAATCCATAATCATTACTTCTAGGAGGTTCACAATGGAAGGTGTACTTGTCACATCCCCAAACCCCATAATGCGGATTATTAAAAAAAAATTACCTCAAGGATACTTGCTCTTCTTTCAAACATCGGGATTGGAAGTTAACATACTCTTCATCATACATTTTCAGGTTTTAGAACCCATGTACATTACTATAACAGTTGTTCCTTTGTTAACAAATCCACTATGTACATAAAAACATTCTTTCGCACTGAACTTGTCCTTTCTGCACTCCTGCTTCTGCCCTTTTGACCTCAAAAATCGGGAATCATAAATGTAACATGCGATGGAAAACATTCACCTACTCTTCTGCCTTCCGCCTTCCACACTTTCACCTTCTTTCCTCGGAAGTCAAAAGTCGGAACCATAATGCTTGGCAGAGTTCTTCGATCACAATTCCGCCTTCCGCATTCCACCCTTTCGCCTTCTGCCTTCGAAACTCAGAAGTCCGAAATATATCTCATGATGGAAACTCTATCCTCATTCCCTCCTTCCGTATTCTGCCTTTCCACCCTCTAGTGCAGAACTTAGGAATCCTAAAACTAACTCTTTACCTTAACTTTTTTTGGCTTTCCACCTTCCACCTTCCGCAGGGGGGTGCATAAAACCCACTTATTTCTTATCGTTTCTCTGGATTTCCACATTCTGCCATCTGCAAGAGGATCCCAAAAGTCAAAAACCCCACAATCTACTACAATTAACCTTCATTCTCCCACCTCCCGCATTCCACCTTCCACTACAGATTCTAGGGTGCGGAAACACTTAGATTATATGCAGACTGACTCTTTAACCAGTATTTTCTAGCCTCCATGGACTTTAAGAAAAATGCATTGAACATACAAGGCCAAATGAAAGTAAAATTCAAGGAAATATACACAAGTAAAGACCTCTACTTAGTCATCATCAAGCATCCAACATGAGCATAGTGATTCATAGACAAATAAATGGCATAGACAAGCATAACATAGATACTTATGCAACAATGAATTATACTTCATTCATAGAAAGCATTCTTCCTTGTTAGTTTTTCAACATTCAAGCTAGCATTATGTTAGGATCTTTACTGAGAGAACAGCAAGTACAGCAATCAAACACAAGAGACAATGAACATAGTGTTTTTCATCGGGGAAACCATAAATGGAGAAAAACCCGCAACTTCCTCAGAGATAGAATCAGCACAAGATGTAAAACTCAAAACAGAAAGATGCACTCCCGACAACAACAGTCTCTCTCTCTCACACTGAGAGAGCTTCTCCTCTCTTAATCATGCGCCCCAATGAGTGAGTGTGTGTATGAGAATGATAAATAAAGAGGCTCTCACTCTCGATTTATATTCTTTCGTTCACTTGGAACCCACTCCAACATGTCGGCCTCACTTAACAATTACTTACTAGAGCTGACATCTCTAGGAGTGTCAAATAACCCTAGTGCCCCACCACTTGTGGGGACTTTGCCTCCTCCGACCAATAGGAGGGTAACACAATGGTGGGGACTATTGCCCCGACTTACAATGACTCACCTAGGGTCAACTTCTCTAGGATAGTCTAATAACCCAAGGGCCCCATAACTATGGGGACTTTAACACTTGACCAATAGGAGGGTTACCCACATTGACTTGGCATGACTTTCCCATTATAGAAACTTCCTGAAATAAACATCGGGGTATGACATGACTCAATTACATCCTAAAATAAACATCGGGTTACAATAGATAAGAAATACAAGTGAATACATTCCGAAGTTACAATTACATCAACACTCCCTCTTAACTAAGAAGGTATTCTCTTGACACAATTCTCATCATTGGTCTTCTTCTCTGGTTCTTCTCGTCATCTGCATCTTCAAGTCATCTTCATCTTCAAGTCATCTTTCATCTGGATCTGGATCATCGTCACTAGATCATACTCGATATGGAACATCATCACTGGATCATACTCGATATAGAACATCGTCACTGGATCATCATCACTGGATCTGGATCATCACTCGATCTGGATCATCATCATTGGATCTAGATCATCACTCGATCTGGATCATCACTGCTGGATCTGGATCATCACTGGATTTGGAATATCATCACTGGATCTGGATCATCACTCGATATGGATCATCACTGCTGGATCTGGATCATCCCTCGATCTGGATCTCTTAGAGTCATCATAATTGGATCTAGATCATAGCTCGATCTGGATCTCATTTGGTCATCATCATGTGTGTTATCTCGTCATAGGAAGTTCTACAGAGCCAACCTTCTTTCATGCTGGTTGTAGGCCTAGCCATCAGGTAGGTCTTCTCCCAGCACTTACATCTAACCTAATCGTCAGAAAGGCACACCCAGCACTCACATCTGATCATGTAGGAACCTACAATCACATCAGAAAGGCCCAGCACTCACATTCACCAGCATGATAGGACATCACATCACTAACATCTGTGAAAAGGCTTCAACACTTATATCTGACCTGGAAGGAACTGAATCCTCTCACCATCGCCAGAAGGGCTTGCACTCACATATGACCTGGAAGGAACTGAATCCTCTCACCAAGACAGAATGGCCTACACTCACATCTGACATGGAAGGAATTGAATCCTCTCACCATGAAAGAATGGCCTACACTCACATCTAACATGGAAGGAACTGAATCCTCTCACCATGACAAAATGGCCCCCAGTCCCAGACTGAGTTACCTAGTAACGGACCAGGTGCCTCCACTCTCCCAGAGAGTGGCAGTTGCCCTTACATCTGTCCTACTCGACAGAATGGCCAGCACTCATATCTGACATGGAAGGAACTAAATCCTCTCACCATGACAGAATGGCTCAGCCCTTATATCTGACCTACTCGTCAGAATGACTATGAATCTCAGCACTCATATCTGACATGGAAGGAACTGAATCCTCTCACCATGACAAAATGGCTCAGCCCTTATATCTGACCTGCTCGTCATAATGGCTTTGGATCTTAGCACTCATATCTGACATGGAATGAACTGAATCCTCTCACCATGACAGAATGGCTCAGCCCTTACATCTGACTTTCTCGTCAAAATGGATTTGGGACTCATCACTTTCCCTTGGAGGAAACCTTCATCTAGAGAACACCAAGCTTCTCCCTGAAGTACTTGAACTTCACTCTAGCCAATGGCTTCGTCAACACATCAGCTATATGTTCCTTCGTCGCAACATACTAGAGCTTCACTGCTCCTCTCTGCACCATATCCCTGATATAGTGATACTTGATCTCGATGTGCTTTGACTTGTCATGGAACACTGGATTCTCTGACAACTTCATGCAACTCTGGTTGTCACAATGTATACAAGTATCATCCATCTGGAGATAAAATAAATCAGACAGTAGCTTCCGCAGCCATACTGCCTCACAACTAACTGAACAAGTTGTGACATACTCTGCTTCAGCTGTACTCAGTGCCACACAGGATTGCTTCCTACTAAACCAAGAGATCACACCTGATCCCAAATTGAAGCAACACTCTGAAGTGTTCTTCCTATTGATGGCACTGCCTGCCCAATCTGAATCAGCATAACCCTCCAGGTTAATCTTCCGATTTGCATCATACTTGAGCCCATAATCAACTATACCCCTCAGGTACCTCAGAGTATGCTTTGCAGCAATCAAGTGAACATTTATCAGATCTGTCAAGAACTGGCTCAAGGTGTTCCCATCAAAGCAAATGTTTGGTCTCCTGTTCGTCAGGTACATCAATAGGTCCAATCATATGACGATACATCATAGCATCAACTGTCTTTGATGAAGCATCACTCAATAGCTTCATGTTTGATTCCATAGGTGTGGTCATGTAGTCCGTCATCCTGAGCCTATTTAGGATCTCTACTGTATACTTCCCTTGTCCACACCTCCATGTCTAGAAAATAGTGCATTGACACATAACAGGAGCATCACTAGTCTTCTGTCTTCAACCTTGAAGCAAAGGTTGGAATCCGATTTACTCTTAGTAAAGCCTAGAGTCATCAGTAATATATCCATCCTATCGTACCATGTCGAACCTCAGGATCTTCTACAGTCACTCCCTCTGAAGCGGAGCATCATACTCCCTATGTCTTCCGTACTCTATTCACTGAAACATTCTATATTGGAGTGACAAGTAGTATCCATCTAGGATCATTGGATACGAAGATCCTCTATTTTGAACTTTTTCAAAAGTTCTTCTCACATCCATCTGTGAGCTTGTCATCATTTATCAACCTTGTAGCAAAGGTTTAGATATTCATCAAGCTCATCATGTATGTGTTATCCCATGGTTGTCTTTTGAACTCGTACAAGGTCTTCTTTCATTTGCACATGATTCTGCCTGTCATGTGTCTCAACTCCCACTGGCTGCAAATGTCTCTTCAAATATTGCCTTGTATCCCACGATTTTTCCATCTACTGCATGATGGAGCTATGAACTTCCCTTCATGTATTGATACTGCATCCTAGACATCATTCTTCTTGAACTTCTTCATAGCTGGAAGGTTCTGTATCAATGATGTCGCTACATTCATCATATTATTCTTCATCTTGAACTGTCATCACTTGTTCTTCAGAACAAGTCTCATCCTTCTTTGCTTGTAGGAGATTATGTGTGCGATCTTTCCTACAAGTCAAATGTGTTTGTATGGTTAGAAACATTTCATATATTCATACTAGAAAATTCTTATACATAAATATATGATCATGCAACTATTTTAGCCAATACAACATTCATCCATATCTCACGGAAACTTTTCTAGATGCCTTCCATCTCTACCAGGACAACATTAAGATTGTGCACTAATCCAATATGTCAGCAAAGAGGTTTCATTCTAGATAAGTAGCAATGGAGAGTTGTATAGCACCATGAGATACTTACCCATCACATGCATATTAGTAGTAGAATGTCGTTAATGTAAACATCCTATCATGCATAATACATCAACTGAATATAAACAAATGCATAACAAAACAATATCATGAAATGACAATTGGATACTTATCTTTATTTGTTTCATGGGTAGACTCCTTCTTGAGCCTTTAGCTTCATCGTCTTCTTCATTCATAATAGCATCGTTTCTTATCCAAATGCTAATATGGATAAGAGGTTCTTCAAGAGTTTAGATCTTCATATTCCTCATCGCTTGAGGGATCTTCTTTGGATGATAAGAGCTTGATCTTCAGTTGCTCCCACCTTCTCTTCTGGAGCTTCTTCTTCTTGTGTGTTCTGTTCCCAGAGACTACTGAAAGTAATCACTTCTTTTTCTCACACATTCCTCGCATGAATGAATCCCATGATCCTGGGAGGCCATTCAAGGTGAACATCACCACTACTACATTCCTCACTTCTTCTTTTACCGCTACAAGTTGTTCTTTGATTTGAGAGACCCTTGTAAAGTATGATTGCATGGTCTCTGCATTCTGGATCTTCACATTCTTCAACTGGTTTCTTAAGGTCATATTCTGGTTTCTGTTCTTCCCTTCAAATAGCTTGGTCAAGGAATAAAACATCTTCGGTGTCTTTAAGGAAGACACTTGTAGTACAAGTTGATTCGTGACTGAATCAGCAATGATCTTCTTGGCCTTGACCAAGTTCTTCTTGTGTAAGGCTTCTAGCCTCATCTCCCTCTGGAACTGGAACCTCTATACTCATGTAGGTGTCCAATCCATTTTCTTCAGAGAGATCATATACTTCTAGGCTTGGAATTTGTCAACTTCCCCAAGCTTGTCATCAAGCTGATGTGATAGATCATTTTGAAATGAGAAACTCAAATGAAAATAGCGAAAGATTAGATCTTACCGTTTTGAGGTGTCCGTCCTGGTTCCAGAGCTGGCTGATCTAGGGTTTGTCACAGAAACCCTAATTTTCAAAACTTGGAATCTTTCATTTCTGATTGGATAGACAGATAGATCTCTTCAAATGGAGCTGTCCAATGTACTCCTTTTCTGAAAACAGTGGAGGGAAACTCCTAGAACAACAAGCCCTAATTTTCCAATTTCTTCTGCAGAAATGCTTGTCACTGTTTCTGTGATAGCTCCGAAATTACTACTCCTCTGTTTCTAAAATTTAGGATTGAGGTAACCTCGCATGTTCTTGATCCAACACCATAGGTTTCATTAGAATTGATGTCACCAATTGAGATTTAGGATCCTTTTCCCGAGGTGACCTGTTACAGGACTGTTCAGAATAACTAAGTTGTACAGAATTCCATGTGTCACTGGTTCATATTCTGAGTCCGATCTTCGAACCACAGAAATGAAAGTCCATGCTATTGTTGGAGTAGCTTCCAAAATTCCATTTGGACCTCTGTAACCCAGGATATTGCAACTCTCCCCAGGTGTCCTGTTTAGGGATGAATTCTGGAAGAGGATAGAACCCTAAATTGGAGGGAACATATCTCCCAGAATATAGAGAATATGAAGTAGAATTTTTGACACTGTGTACTCCAGAATTTTTTCTTTAGCCCTTGAAATTTTTAGCTCTTGATCCTTCGTAAAGCCCGGGATATAATGAATGTACCAAAACTTAGCAATTTTAGTATTTAGGGTTTTTCTAGCTCTAGGTCAAACTAGGGTTTGACTTTCCCGGAGTTTCACCCAACAAAATTTTTTGATCCAGATCTCTAAACTTCAGTTTTTGTGAGTATAACAATCCTATACTAGGCTCACTCAAAAATTCCTCTTTTGTAGAAAGCCCTAATTTCCGCATAGAAAACTGAAAATGCTTGGAATCAAATTCTGCTTCGACAGAAAGATGCGCCCTTCAATGGAGAGTCATCCTAGCATACTTTTGCTGATGGATTGTGGAGAGAGACCCAAAAAGTAAGAAGCCCTAGCTTCTGCAGCTGCACAATGTCTTCTCCTCAGGTTAGCTTTGATACCATGTTAGTTTTTCAACATTCAAGCTAGCATTATGTTAGGATCTTTACTGAGAGAACAACAAGTACAACAATCAAACACAAGAGACAATGAACACAATGTTTTTCATCGGGGAAACCATAAATGGAGAAAACCCCACAAATTCCTCAGAGATAGAATCAGCACAAGATGTAAAACCCAAAACAGTAAGATGCACTCCCGACAGCAGCAGTCTCTCTCTCTCACACTAAGAGAGCTTCTCCTCTCTCACTCATGCACCCCAATGAGTGAGTGTGTGTATGAGAATGATAAATAGAGAGGCTATCACTCTCTATTTATATTCTTCCATTCACTTGGAACCCACTCCAACATGTCAGCATCACTTAACAATTACTTACTAGAGCTGACATCTCTAGGAGTTTCTAATAACCCTAGTGCCCCACCATTTGTTGGGACTTTGCTTCCTCCGACCAATAGGAGGGTAACACAATGGTGGGGAATATTTCCCCGACTTACAATGACTCACCTAGGGCCAACTTCTCTAGGATATTATAATAACCCAAGGGCCCCATAAGTGTCGAGACTTTAACCCTTGACTAATAGGAGGGTTACCCACAATGACTTGACATGACTTTCTCATTATAGAAACTTCTCGGAATAAACATCGGGGTATGACATGATTCAATTACATCCCGGAATAAACATCGGGTTACAATAGATAAGAAATACAAGTGAATACATTCTGAAGTTACAATTACATCAATATACGTTATCAATTCATCATATTCATTCATAAACAACTTTAGTGCATAAATAAGAACAAGAGATAATAATTATCTTGATGATTAAGTTGTTCCTCAACTAGATATGTCGCTGCAAATTTCCACCCAACCGTAGGCCAGTTTGTTCATTAATATCTCAACACATTGCCACCCCCGAGATGGGAATTATTTCCAAAAGGAACAAGGGAACAACAAGGTTACACACAACCCATACACATCAAAACACAATCAAACCAACCTGTAGTTGGGTTTCTCATACTATCCAAGGAAACAAACCAAATCACAACAAGACACAACCCAACCAACTAATAGTTCAGCTTATCAGGATGTTAAGGAAATGGAATGGTAGAATTTCTAATCTAGTGAGATCAACCACAAACCCATGGACACTTGCACAAATCACTTGGCCTCCTCAATACCTACACCAACCAACACAAGGAAGCATTCCCTTCACTGCTACACAGTCCCTTAGGCCATACCTTCCCTTCCATTGCTCTTTAGGGTGTGCAGAAAGGATTTACCAGCTTTCTTGATCTATTTGTGAGGTTCCTCTCTTAACTAGGTTTATCAACCCATTCTGGCCTCTTCCATTCCTTATCCTTCAAACCAAAACAGGGATGCACAACACAATAATCCACAAGGAAAACTCAGCCTCACAGGCTCCACTTTATACACAGAGGAAACATGGTTTCATACCACAATGTCACATAGATAAACACTACAGAACAAAACGTTCACAATTCAGGATAGTTGAACCACCACACGACGCGTCTTCAGGGAAATCGAGGAACCGCAGAGATTCACACTCTCATAAAATCAAGATATCTCCACTGCCCAATCACTAAGCAAAACACAACAGGACTCTTCTTTCGCCACTCAGGGTAGTGAGCCAACTACAATGCGCATGAACAAACTGATCAGAACGATCTATTGGTTTGGGATGACAGAATGATAGAATGGTCATGCATAGTGAAAAACCACGAACAAAAACATGACTTTTTCCCCAGTCGGCTCTACCAACATCGTGAATACCCCCAACGCTCAATGTGGCTTATAGATGAGGGAATGGGAACACATTCCCACGTGGTTTTACTTGCTGCAAAAGTAAGAATACAGGTTCTACAGACTGCAGATTTGTAGGCTTGCTCAGTCAAGCCATCAGACTACCATGCCTTGCTCTGCCCAAGGCATTAATTGCCTCAACCAACTTCTGGAAGAAATTGATGGTTGAGGACAGAGGAAAAAAAGGTAGCTAAGGATTCATGGGTTTCCCCATTGAAATATGGTTATGCCCTATTCATTAATTGCCTCAACCAACTTCTGGAAGAAATTGATGGTTGAGGACAGAGGAAAAAAAGGTAGCTAAGGATTCATGGGTTTCCCCATTGAAATATGGTTATGCCCTATTGGCTCGGGGGGGTTTGACTAATTCCCCACCCTATCCCATGTGGAATCATTCCCCCATATGTTTCATGTTTGCAGTCCCATAGCTAATTGTGGTATTATATTAATTTCTACATTTACATGATATATCAAATTATATATATTGTGCTTGACTTAGCACCAAAACCATAGGTATCAGCCTTGATCACCTATATCCAAAACATTAATCAATGGCAGGGCTTTGGCCTTGATCCCCTCTCCATGATTTTGATACAATATTTAACATCATGTACAATTAACTGGGGTCAAAACTAGGGTATTACAATCCCCTCCCTCTTACAACAACACTGTCCTCAGTGCTTTACCATCTTGAACAAAATGCTACACTGGAACCGCCCTTAGTGCTCCACAAAATTGAACAAAAATGGATGCGCCAATCACATGACATCCTCCAACTCCCATGTTGCTTCTTTAGGACTGTAGTGCTCCCATTGCACCTTTACCTATCCAATGGATCAATTCTGGAGCACTGTGACCTTCCTATCAAGGATGCGTAATGGCTCGGTTTGGAACTCTCCCTCGGGTTCCACCTGAATCACATCCCTATCAATCGCATGGTTAGGATCATGTACATATTTCTTAAGCAAAGAAACATGAAAAACATTATGAGCCCTAGTGCTAGAAGGAAATGCAAGTCTATATGCAACGAGCCCTATTCTCTCAAGCACTTCAAATGACCCACAGTATCTTGGAGACAACTTGGCACAACTTCCAAACTTCAAGGAACTCTTCCTTGCCCTCACTCTGAGGTAAACATGATCCCCAATATTGAACTCTCTATCCACCCTATGCTTATCTGCATAGCTTTTATGTCTGTCTTAGGATGCTTTCATATTTTTCCTAATATTTGTAACCTCTTGCTCCATTTCTTTGATCAATTTTGGACCAATCACAACCCTGTTCACTGGATTATCCCAAGTCATAGGTGTCCTACACCTTCTTCCATAAAAGGCTTCATATGGACTCATCCGTAAGGATGCTTGCTATCCAATATTATATGCAAATTCTACCAAGTGTAACTAATCCTCCCACTTGGTTGGTTTGTCCATCACATACATGCAAAGCATGTCTTCCAACACTTGATTTAATCTCTCTCTCTCTATCCATCAGTCTGAGGATGGTAGGCATTGTTGAAGTTCAACTTGGTACCCAAATATGCAAACAAACCCTTCCAAAAATTGGAAGTGAACTTAGGGTCTCTGTCAGAGACTATTGCCTTAGGCAATCCATTTAATTTGAAAATATCCTTCATGAATATTTTTGCAATAGCATTAGTCTTATAAGTAGACTTGAATGGTATAAAATGTGCTACCTTTGTCAACTTGTCCACCATAACCATGATGGAATCATGTTTCCTCCAAGTCACTGGCAATCCTGTAATGAAATCCATGGAAACAACTTCCCATTTCCATTCTGGAACTAGGAAAGGCTGCAACAAACCTGCGGAGTGTTGATGCTCAACCTTCACCTGCTGAAATTTCATGAGGCTTTGAAATATACTTAGCAATGTCCTTTTTCATTCCTGGACAAAAATACTACTTTCTGGCTGTAGCAATTATCTTCTGATATCTCAGGTGACCAGAATATGGAGATTGATGAATCTGACCCATAACAATTCTCCTCAAGTCTGTTACACTTGGAATATAAGCTCTATTTTTATAAGTAAGAAGTCCATATTCCTCCAATTTATATCCCTCACACCTCTTCTCAAGACTTTTATATTGCAATTTACCTTTTATCTACACATACATTTCATCTTCAAAAGTATGATTAATAATCTGTTGTCTCAAATCTAACTAGAAAATACTAAGAGATGCCAAGTGCATTTCATGCACCTTCCTACTGAGTGCATCAGCCACTTTGTTTTCTTTCCCTTTTATTTGTTTGATCTCAAAATCAAACTCACATAAAAACTCCAGCCATCTAGCTTTCCTAGCATTTAAAGTTGGTTGATCAAACAAGTATTTCAGACCACAATGGTTTGTCCTTTACTCAAATTTTATGCCCATTAAGTAATGCCTCCAGATATTGAGAACATGTACTATGGCTACAAGTTCTAAATCATGAGTGGCATAGTTCTTCTCGTGATATTTCAATTTCCTTGACTCATAACACACCACGTGGTTGTCTTGCATAAGAACTCCCCCAAGTCCTTGTCCACATGCATCAGTACACACCACGAAATCTTTCTATGGGTTTGCAATTTTCAAAACTGGTGCACTTGTGAGAAGATCCTTCAGCGGCTAGAAGCTTTCCTCGCACCTTGCTGTCCATTCAAATATTATTCCCTTCCTTTGCAAGGAAGTGATTAGATGTGCAACCTTGGAGAATCCTTTAATGAATCTCATGTAGTATCCTACAAGCCCCATAAAAGATCTTGCATCTGTCACATGTCTTGGGGTTGGCCAATTCATAATGGCTTCAATATTCTCAGGGTCTACATATATGCCCTCATATGAGATTATGTGGCCCAAATAATGAATCCTATCCTTGTAAAAGTCACATTTGCTCAACTTTGCATACAACTTATGCTCCCCTAGAAATTGTAATGTCAGTCTCAGATGTTCTTCGTGCTCTTCCTCATTCTTAGAGTAAACGAGAATGTCATCAAGGAAGACAAGAAAAAACTTATCTATATACCTGCTGAGAACATTGTTCATAAGGCACATAAATGTAGTCGGTGCATTTGTGAGACCAAATGGTACCACTACAAACTCATAATGTACATACCTTGTTCTGAAGGTTGTCTTATGAATGTCTTCATCCTTGATATTTACATGATGGTAACCAGACCTTAAGTCAATATTGGAAAATACCTTTGTTCCTCTCATTTGATCAAAGAGGTCATCAATCCTAGGCGATATTTGTTCTTTACAGTGACCTTGTTCAGCTATATATAATCAATACACAATCTGAGTGTACCATCTTTCTTCTTCACAAACAACACAAGTGCTCCCCAAGGGGGCACGCTTGGTCTGATATACTTCTTTTCCAACAACTCTTGCAGTTGCATCTTCAGCTCTAGCATCTCCAGTGTACTCATCCTATAGGGTATCTTAGACACTGGTGCTGCTCCTAGCACAAGTTCAATTGTGAAATCAATGTCCCTTTTTGGAGTAAGCCATGGAATCTCATCAGGAAAAACATCCCCGAGTTCCTGCAACACATGAAAGTCCTCCAACCTAGGAGTTTCATTTTCTACTGCCTCCAACACATGGGCTGCATACACTTTGCAACCTTTCCTATAGAACTTCTTCAGCTGCATGGCTGAAATATGCCTCACAGAAATCACCTTTGGAATGCATTTCACAACCTTTAAGTTGCCTTCTTCATCCAAGCAGTCAAAAGTCTTGTTGTAACAATCAAGCTTTATATTGTGTGCTTCCAACCAATCCATTCCAATGAGAACATCATAAGAACCAAGTGGTAGAACATTCAGATCTACACAAGTGACTATCCCATTCATGACCAATGGACATTGCTTTATCATTTCACTAACCTTTCTCTTGGTTCTGGTGGCTAGTTGGACTAACCATGACTTGCTACGCTTTAACTTCTTAAAAGCACAAATCTCAGCTACTCTAGGAGTAATATAACTATGATTAGAACCAGGTTCAATCAAAACAGAAACAAATTGTTCAACAATCTTACCTGCAACCTCAACCAAAGTTGATTGATGATCTTTCTAGCGGTCTTCCAGTGTTGCATAAATCCTAGGGATTGTCCTCGCTCCTTGATTCACAGTTTCCACCTCTTGAATGTTGTAAGTTGGCCTTACATTCTCATTCTCAAGTAGACAATTCCTGCACAGATGGGGTCCTCCACATCTCCAGCATTGGAGAGGTTATCTGTTTTCTTTTGGATTTCTTGGCCTTTCCCCCATCACTTTAGCTGGCTGGTTCACATCTTGTGATGGTTGCTTTTGTTGGTTTCAGAAATCAGAAGTTTTAAACTTCTTTATTCCTCTGATAAGACTTTTCATTCTTCTTATCCTTCCATTTCTTATGGTAATAAGTTTTTCCCTTATTCTGATCGTAACAACACTTATCCTTCCTTATAGATTCTTCTAAATTTATGGGTTCATCAAATTCAATTCTGAATTTGTAAGACAAAGGAAACCCACTCAGAAAACGTTGGATTTTTACTTTATTATCCATGATATACTTGACATACCTCAATAATTCCAAGAACTTATTGGCATACTCCTCCATGGTCTGCTACCCCATTCTCAGCTCATGGAATTCTTTAATCTTATTATCATAGTACCTATCAGAGAGGTACATCTTCCTGAAAAACTTCTAGAACTGTTTCCAAACAATCTTTATTTCACTGATATTCTTCACTTTCCTGAAGTGATCCCACCATATGCATGCTCTTCCAATAAAATTGAAGATGGCTACCCTAGTCTTCATATTTCCAGAGTAGGCTTGGACTTGGAAATATTTTCTCATCCCAAGAAGCCAAGATTCAGCTTCTTAACCATTCTTTACCTCACCATCAAATGTAGGAGGCTTATCCTTCTTGAATTCATCACGTGAGTTGTTTCGGTAATGCCTCTTTCTCTTATTCTTGTGAGAAGAAGAACTTGAATCCCCAGTGGATCCTTCAGAGTCAGATGACCCACTATAGGGTCTCTTTCTTCTTCTAGTACTGCTCCTACTTCCTTCTGTATTTATTGTTCGATGCTATGAGTTCATCCGCCTCTGGATGTCTGACTAACTTTACAGCATGCCTACATCCAGATGATTTTTCTCTTCTTGAGCCTTAACCAATATTTCATTGTATGCCCTATAACTTTGCATCTCCACCCTTAAGATTCTCATGGTGGATGCAATATCTAGCGGAGTCTCTTGAAGCCTTCTGTCATTAGAATCTGTATCATCATTTCCAACTATGAAATTCTCTCCCATAGCATCTTCCTCGTGCTCATAGGGGTTCTTTGCATCATCATACACGCCGTAGGTTCTCATGGCTAAGCCACAAACCCACTTTCCAAGTTGCGCTATGAATGTGCAAGATGTGTTAGTCAAACACACTGTTAGCTACATGACAAAATCAAAATTAGAAAACCATTTACTTACTGTTACGAATAGCTCTGTTAACTGTTCAACTTGGCCCATTGAAGCCCTAGTGTTGCAACCAACAACTATGATACTAAATGGTCACGTCCTCAAACCCCATAATGCGGATTATTAAATTTTTTTCCTCAAGGACACGTGTTCTTCTTTCAAACTCTAGACATGGGCGTTACCTACTCTTCATCATACATTTTCAGGTTTAAGAACCCATGTACATTATTGTAATAGTTTTTATGCTGTTAACATATCCACTTTGTGCATAAAAACCTTCTTTCGCACTGAACTTGTCCTTTCCGCACTCCCTCTTCTGCCTTTTCGACCTCAGAAATCTGGAATCATAAATGTAACGTGTGACAGAAAAAATTCACCTACTCTTCTGTCTTTCTCCTTTCGCACTTCTTCCTTCCACCCTCATAACTCGAAAGTTGAAAGCATAACGCTTGGCGGAGTTCTTCGATCATAGTTCTGCCTTCCGCCTTCCGCCTTTAAAACTCGAAAGTCAGAAAGCTATCTCATGACGGAACCTCTATCCCCGTTCCCACCTTCTACATTCTGATTTTCTTCCCTCCAGTACAGAACTCAGGAATCGGAAAACCTACTCTTTACCTTAACCTTTTCGGTTTTCCACCTCCTGCCTTCTGCCTTTCACCTTCCGCAAGTGGATTCTGGGGTGCGGAAAACCCAATTTTTGTTTTATCTTTTCTCCCAATTTCCACATTTTTCCCTTCGCAGGAGTATCCTGATCAAAACTTGAAAACCCCACAATCTGCTCCGATTAAGCTTCCTTCTCCTGCCTCCCGCATTTTTCCTTCCGCTACGGATTCTAGGGTGCAGAAACACTTAGATCAGCCACACTGACTCTTTAACCATGCTTTTCTAGCCACCATGGAATTTAAGAAAAATGCATTGAACCTACAAGGCCAAACAGAAGTAAAATGCAAGGAAATATACACAAGTAAATACCTCTACTTAGTCATCATCAAGCATCCAACATGAGCATAGTGATTCATAGACAAATACATGGAATAAACAAGCATAACAGAAATACTTATGCAACAGTGAATCCTACTTCTTTCATAGTGTTGAGGCCTAGAAATTCGCAGGCAACAACAGCAAGGGATTCTCCTCAGTCAACGTTCCCAACTATCCTGTGACTGTTTGGTATGGGGAATTTGTTCGGTTTGCGGTCCGGCTACCGTAGGTCAAGTAACAAAAATAAAGGGTTTTACTGGTTGCGGCCCGGTCCACCATGTATATTTTTGTATTTTTAACTTTAAGTATGATATGCAAGTGCCTATCTAACATGCAAATTGATAAAGAATACGAGGAGCGGTCACATAGTGATGCGTAGTTTCTTACCTCTTGTCTTAAACTCTCTCGCATCTAAATCACACACACAACAGAAAACAAGACCAACTAAGCTGTCCCTAGGGAGCAAGATTATCAATTAATGAGTAATGTGTTACTACTCATATGTTAAGATAAATCACAAATAGTTGTTCTTAGAATCAAAACACATAAACATGAACATAGATATGCACAACAAGATAGCTCATTGTCTGTTAAAACATTCATTACTCATAGTGGAAATCATCATAAAATAAACCAGAGAACATTCATACAAGAACATAGGTTCAGAAAGTTAGAACGATTTAACAGTTAATGAAACACAGCTGAAAATGAAATAGTTCCCCTTCAACATTGTTCATTTCACCACATTTGAACATTCCACACAGCACTTTCTCCAACAGGCAAAATTGTAATTTTATTATTGCAAAATGAAATAGTTCCTCTTACAACAAGTTTTTTCACAAGTCTCACTGGGAAAAAGCCCTTCCTTCCCACTAACTTTCATATATTTATACAAGAACCAGCTCAAAACCTTTGGGTTTCCCACCAACCGTTTTAATCTCATAGTTTGTCATTTTACGAATGCTCATGATTCAAACGTTACGTTTTAGATAAAAACTTTTATAAAATGAGGCCGGCTTGGTAAGTGACGAACTGCCCAAGCCTGAGCCTTTGCTCTTTAATGATTACACTCTACAATTCCTTGGTCCCTCTGAGACCTTGTTGGTCTCAGACCTTCATTATTTTCTTTTCCTCGAGAAACAACTCTGCTTCTTTAAGCTTTATAATGCTTTGTCCTTCAACTACATCTCGTTCGCCTCAATGGTCTTCAAATGGATCTGAGAAAATTTCCTATGTCCATCTGCGATCAATGAAAAATCATCATTTATCCAGACTATTTTCAATAAACATAAACCATAATACCAATAAAATGAGTACTGAAAGAAAATAAAAACCAGGACTGCGTTTTCACGTGAAAATCTCAACTTGATAAAAACAAAGCACACCCGTCATTCATCAAACCAGTTACAAGCTCATAACAATGGTGGGAAAACGATCAAGAAACGGGCATATAAAAATCCCTATCGGTGAATCGGAACACCTAACATCGGTCGGTTAGTTCACTGAAACGCTGCAACATTGAGTTAGTCTAGGGTTCTGGAGCACAAACCAAAAGTCGACACGATAAAACGTCGGAGGTCAGATCTACTAAAGCATCGGATGGTTAGTGTGCTACATAGCCATAACAACGGAAGTTATACAGTCAAGAATTCAGTAGACTAGTCAACATCGGAAAAAAAAGAACAAGACATCGACGAAAGTAAAAGCAGTTCGACGGACAGTTAGTCTACTCTGGGGCCGCAACGACAGAACACAATCAGCCCTCGGCCTCTAATCAGAGTCACAACACCTTCTGAAACATCGCAAAGAAAGATTTTTAAACAATAAAACGCGTGATCGGCGAAATATTTTAATCATCGGTGCAATCTCTGATTGTCCTCCGAAAAAGTGGCAACTAAAATCCCATTTTAAACCTCGGCCAAACTTTGACAACGATAAAACAACATGAAAACTGCTAATTTCTATAGTCCAAAGCATTTGCAGGCCCAAAAAAATTCCCGAAAAGCAAGAAAAATTTGGCCTCAAACAATCTAAACGTGTAGCAAAGTGGAAACAAACGGTCTTCAACAAAATCAACAAGGAGGGTCCAAATTTTTTTAGAAATTTGGGAATCGTTGCAGCTGCAACAATTGGTGGCTAACTAGTGAACCCAAATCTCTGGACAAATTCATCCTTAAGTAACAGACTATTTAGCAGTAAAACCGACATGTTGAAATCTTCTAGATATCTGGATTCCCATAATGGCAAATATATGTACTTTTAATCATTGATGATAGTCCAATTTTAGGAAATGGAACCCAAAATCTCAAAGTCAAGATAACTCTTTTGAGGCTAAGTAGATGAATTTCATTTTACCTCTGTCTTTGGGTAGCTTCCAGCTTAGACACCACAAGATTGTAACACATGGTAACAGAAATATTCATTTGTTCCCCATTCCCATGCCATTTTACACTTTTGTGCCTTTTGAACCTTTTGTTCTTTTTGAGTCCTCCTTATGCCTTTCTTTCTGAATTTTATTCAGGCTCTTCTATCCATAGTGTCCTTTTGTGTGAGAGATGTATTTACTTTTCAGCTCACAGATGGAGAAGAACTTTTGGCAAATTTGTATTCATATGTTTCGATACATTGCTTTGATATGTATTGTTTCTTTTAGGAGTTTTGACTTTTATCAGCCTTTAGGCTTTTAAATATTGGCATGGGATCATTTATATATAATAAACTGTTTACCTTGCTTCCTTTCTGGGGGGTTTTCGCTCTCACCCCCTAGGACATTTTAGATGTGAAATGGATGGAGCCTCAAAATAGTATTCCAGACCTTTTGATTCTGAGTTATTTTTAGGGATCACGCTGGACTTCAATGTGTTCATATCCATTTATGAAAACTACTTACTAGAAAAATTCCATTAGATTCAAGCAATAAGATATAGTCTAATACCCAAAAATCTCAATTTACCCAGGGCTCTGATGCTTTCCATGCAACCAAAAGTTTGTCTCTTTTATTGAAATCAAAAGAAAACTAAACTAAACAAAGACGGAAAGGAACAAAACAAAGTGGAAAAACGAATCACTTTATTTATGTACAAAACAAAAATGAAAACAAAAAATCAAGAAAAATAAGGTTTAAGAACTAAACCATTTACTGGTAAGTTCTCCTCCCATCCCTGTAAATCTTGCAATTTATAGGTTGAGGGGCCAAGTTTTGCTGCAATCTGGAAAGGGCCTACCCATAACTGTTAAAACTTCGTGTGCTTTCCCTTCTCATCATGTGGGTGATCCCACTTAAGAACCAAATCTCCCACTTTAAATTCTTTTGTTCCAGCTTTGTGCTTATCAAACCACCTCTTTACTACCTCCTGTTGTTGCTTAAAACGTTCTCTGGCTTTGGATCTAGATTCCTCCGCCTTCAAAATATTATGGATTCTTATCTGTAAGACTTCATTATCTGATCCTCTTGACTCCTGAGCCATTATGGAAGAGGGTAGCATGATATTGGGGGGCAGAATGGCCTCTTTTCCATAAACAAGGGTATACGGTGACACACCTAAGGAAGTCTTGGGTGTGACTCTATCAGCCCAAAGAGCATTTGGTAATGTTGAATGCCAACTTCTGTGGTTTTCTATCACAGTCTTTTTTAAGATTATAATCAGATTCTTATTTGTAGATTCTGCCAAACCATTTCCTTGCGGATAATAATTTGCAGAATAATGCAACTTAATCCCTTTTTCATGAGCAAATGCAGTTAATCTAATAGAGGAAAAATAAGTAGCATTATCGAAAACTAGAGACATTGGAACCCAAAATCTGGTCATAATATGATCTTGCAAGAAGTCCATGACCACGTCTTCATTCATTTTACGCAACAGAATGGCTTTGACCCATCGCGTGAAGTAATCGGTTGCTGTCAGAATATACTTATGTTGCAAGGAATAATTTGGTTTATCTCTCCAATGATATCAATTCCCCATTGCTCAAATGGTTTTGTGATCATCACAGGCTTTAATGGTCTTGCTGCTTTAGCTTGTCTTTCACCACACCTCTGGTAGATGTCACACTTTCTGACATGGGCATGTGCATCCTTGAACAGTGTGGGCCAATAGTATCTGGCTCTGAGAATTTTATGGGCTGTTGTATCTTCGAAAAAATGTCCTCCAGCAGGCCCATCATGTAACTCTATCATGACCTTCCTTGCATCTTCTTTCTCTAAGCATATAAGAATAACTCCATCATAATTATTCCTGAATAATATTCCTTCAACAATCTGATATGAAGCTGATTTAAGACATAGTGCTCTTCTTTGCTTAGAACTCCAATGTTCTGGTAGTAATCCCTCCTAAAGGTAATGCACAAGATCTCGATACCAGGAATCTGGAGCTGTGAAAAGAGGACATACATCCATCAAGTGTAACTCAGCTTCATTTTCCCAGTTATTTTCTTCATTGTCTTTACTCTCGGTCATTAGTTTGCACAATCCTTTCCCTTTAACTATGGAGGCTAGATTGAATTCGAGGTCATACTCCTGTAAAGCTGTTACCCAGTTGCCTCTTCTTTCTCCTAATTCTTTTTGTACGAAGAGAGACCTCACAGCTGGGTGTGGAACTATTACCTTTGTCTGGTTCTTAAGTATATATGGCCTGAATTGCTTTACCGCTTTGAAGACCATGTAAGCTTGTTTATCCACAGCTGGGTAATTCAATTCGGCCCCCTATAGACCAGTGCTCATAAATGATATGGGGAACTCCTCTCCCCCATCTTCCTTTTGGGTAAGCACTGCCGCTAGTGAATCGTCAGATGCAAAAGTGTACAAAATAAAATCTTTCTCAAAATCTGGACTTTTGAGGGAGGGTGCATGCGCAACATATGTCTTTATTTTACTAAATGCATTCTTCTCTACATCATTCCACTTGAATTGTACACTTTGTTTCACCATTTGCTGCAAAGGTTTAACAAATTGAGCGAAATCCAGCACAAACCTTCGCATGAAATTTATTGTCCCCATAAATGATTGCATGCCCTTTTTATTATGGGGTAAGGGAATCTGTTCGAGAGCTTTGATCCCTTCTGGGTCTATGGATATCCCCTTCTTTGAAACCAAGTGACCCAGTATCTTTCCTTCGGTAACAACAAACACACACTTCTTGGGGTTTAATGAGATACCATATTTTCGGCAGCATTCGAAAATCTGTTTTAGATGGAATGCATGTTCTTCTCTTTTCTTTAAGAATATTGTGATGTCATCAAGGTATACTACAACACTGCGGCCAATCAGACCGTGGAAAGCTATGTCCATAGCCCTCTAGAAAGTAGCTCCAGCGTTTATGAGTCCAAAGGGCATCCTTCTATAAGCAAAAGTCCCCCATCTTGTTCTGAATGTAGTTTTAAGTCTGTCTTCTTCAGCTACTAACACTTGATTGTAGCCAGAGAATCCATCTAATAAAGAAAATAACTCAGAACCTGAAACCATTTGCAATATCTATTCCATGGGTGGGACATGATAATTGTCTTTATCCAAAGCGTGATTTAGGTTTCTGAAATCCACACATAGTCTAATTTCTCCAGATTTCTTTCTTACTGGTACCAGATTTGAAACACATTCTGAGTGTCTAACTTTGAAGATAATTTTAGCATCCAACAACTTCTTTACTTCATTCTGAATTAGAGGCTCCAGTTTTTGATGCATTTTCCTTAAAGGTTGTTGATAGGGCTTGACCCCAGATCTGATGGGGATAACATGCTAAATAATATTAGTGTCATATGTCTTCAGGTCTTCATATGTCCAGGAAAAAACATCTTTGTATTGTTTGAACAGACTGATGAACTTATTTTTTTCACCTGGAGAGCAACACTTTCCCAAATTCACATATTTAGGCTCAATTTCAGTCCCTAAATTAATCAATTCGAACTGTAGAGACAAGCTATGAGTCTTCACATTTACTGGCCTTCTGAATTTATCATTTAGATAAAACATCCACTCTAAAGTCCTGACTCCTTTAGGAATAAAATTATCGAATTTTAGCTTAGCTTGATGTTCTTCATCGTCAATGATTTCCCCTTTGAAGGTCTTGTCATTTGTCAAACATTCCAGAATCTGCTGATCATCATCAAAAACTCGTAAATTGGTAATCATATCTAGAACCGAAGGCTGGAAAATCAATTCAATAGAACACCGGTTATTAGAGGGCACAAGCCTCGCAGCTGAGGTGGCTAACAAGTCAGCTATTGTATTCTTAATTCTAGGAATCGATACAATATTAAATGCATGAAAACAATTAAGCAAATCCCATACTTCATTTTGATAAGCTTTTAAATGAGGGGAAATGCAATGTATTTGATTTCAAATATGTTTTACAATTATTTCAGAATCCCCATACACTTTCAGATTTTCTACCTTTAATTCAATTGCTTTTCTTAGTCCCTGAACTAATGCTTCATACTCGGTTGTGTTATTGGTGCATTCAAACTCTAACCTACATGAAAGAAAAAGTTTATTTTTCTTAGGATCAATCAGGACACAGCCAGCTCCTGATCCTTCCAAAGTTTTAGACCCGTCAAAGAAAACCATCCAAAAATCACCTATCACTACTGTACATGAATCTACATTTACATCTACAGCTAAGTCTACTATTTTACAATCAATTTCATCAGCCTATGAAAACCGATGGAGATCAGGCTGAGTATCTGATGTACCTATGGCTTCTTCCACTTGATAGTTTCCCGGTTCTAGCTCAATGAAGTAATTCCCAAAAACAGAATTCACTGGTTCATTCTTACCTTCTAACTGAGTGACATTGTGTTTCATGTGGGGCTCCCTTAAAACCTTAATTTGATTTGGGATTCCTTTATAAGGTAGCCATAGATGTGACCAGTCTGAAGCAAAATATCCATTCAACTTTGCCGACCAATCTCTACTCAAAACAAGTCCATAAGCCTCAGGTATGTCTGCTACTACAATATCAATGAATTGACATACCTTATCATTTGAAGATAAGCGAATGAGAACATCCTCTATTTCCCCCAATTACCTTCACATTTGTTCTTTCCAACTGAATGACCTTCCAGGCAGATGGTTTAGGTTTTCCATTTATCCTTTTGTAGACCGACAGTGGCAAAACATTTATAGATGCCCCTAAGTCTCATAGATAATTGTGCACGTTATGGTTGAAAATTTCAAAGGTAAGGAGAAAAGGTGGAGCCTTGTATTTAGGCTTACCTCCCACACTTGCTTCACCGATTTCTTCTTCTTGGGGCTGATTGTCAGTGGGAAGCTTCTCCTCTGATATTTCAAGTCCTTTCAATAATTTTTCTTTCTGCTGCGACACGTTACACATCTCAAATAACGAGATATTTTCCTTTACCTTCTTGATATCCTCCACGATGTCATAATCCATCTTATGTTTTGTGAGATTCATTTTCACATTATTGATATTCTCTTCAATGAGCTTAGTAGGCATGTTGATCTGTTTCAGATTTTAACTAGTAACGGTAAACTTCGGAATTTTATTAGCTGAGGTGTTTTTTTGAAATTTCTTTACATTATTTTGAAGTCTCTTAATATTTGGGAGCATAAGACTGTTTTCTTTAATCAACCCTTGGCTTCTCGTTGTCACATTCGTTTCCAAGATATCTTCATGTCTCGGATTATTTTCTTCTTCGGTATCAAACAATGATACACAGTCCCATAAAACCATGGCATCATCCTCTTGTTTTTATGTTAATTTATTATTATCTTTTCCCACTTCATCATTATCCTCAGTTAATTTGGAATCCAACAGCTGATTCATCACCAATGTCATTGAATTTATCCATTGAGGACAATTCTTTTCAGAATGGGGTTGTTGGTGGAAAGTACAAAAGTTATCCATCCCTGCCTCTGTTAAGTTCATCGATGCAGCACTGTGTGGAGGGGGCTAGGATTGATTGTTGTCCTTTTTTTTTCTTGTAATAAGGCTTATAGAACTTATGGGCTTCCTTTTCCTTTTCCAAGTCTATTATTTTGTTAGAAAGCTTCTGCATCATCTTTTCCATTCCTTCGAATTCATGTGATTGTTCCTCTTTAGGCTTAGTAAATAACAAAGCTTTCCCCCCAACAATTTTTTCTCCTGATTGCTCAGGATAATATTCGATGCTTTCCTTTTCAGCCTCTACTCTCTCTGCTTCCCCATAAGTCTCTGCTAGCGTAGGTTTGGATTTCATTTTGGAAAAAATGGCCAAATCGGGCCCTAGAGCTGAAGTATAATACTCAATCAGAACTTTATCCGAGGGCTTATCAATTTCAGAAAAAAATTTAATATAAGCTACAAAACTTTGGGTAAAATTATGTACCTTTTCTTTTCTTTCTTTCTTTAAAGCGCATAGTCCTTTCATGAGAGCCGCATGAGTTTTTTGGGTTGCGTATTTTCTTCTAAATATTCTTTCGAAGGTGTCCCAATCTAGGATAGAGTTTGCAGGAAAACCAAAATACCATGATGCTGTTGCTCCTTTAAGGGTATGCGAAAAAAGTCTACAAACTACATCCTCATGTTCCCCAGCCCTTAATCCTTCTATTGCCAAGTAGAAACTTTGCAAATGGTCATCTACTAAAATATTCTCATTTGGATCAAATTTGGGCAGCATCTTCTCAAAAGCTTGAGGTAAGTCATGCAACGGAGGTGTTAAGTTCAGGGGTGATCTGGCTTTCCAAGCAGGTGGTGGATTTGGTGGGTTAGGTGGCTGATTTACATTTATGCCTGCCATTAATCTGGGTGGGGAGTGAGGAGGTGAGAGAACAGGAGTATGCACAGGAGAACAGTAAGGTGTGTTTGGGCCTACTTGATTCAAAGGCTGAACAACTTCCTGTAATGCTACTTCTACTAATTCTTCCAAATATCCAACCAACACTGAATCTTCCAAGATGGGATGGTCTTTCTTCTTGTATTCTCTTCAGGGTAAATCAAGCATAGTGGGTAATTCACCAATACTCTTTACATATGCTCTAGTGTGTCTCCTTATATTATTAACAACTTCATTGTCTACAGAATACAAATGTTCTCTATTCTCTTCAATATTCGGATCAGGAAATAAACTACTTTCAAAACTATCACTGGTGGAGTAATTTCGAGGAAACGGATTTCCCCAGCAAGCCATGCACTGGTGGCCCTCCTTCTAGCACCAGAAATCGTTGAGGCCTGGAAATTAGCAGGCAACAATAGCAAGGGATTCTCCCCAGTCAACGTTCCCAACTATCCTGTGACTGTTTGGTATGGGGAATCCGTCCGGTTTGTGGTCCGGCTACCGTAGGTCAAGTAACAAAAATAAAGGGTTTTACCAGTTGCGGCCCGGTCCACCGTGTATATTTTGTATTTTTAACTTTAAGTATGATATGCAAGTGTCTATCTAACATGCAAATTGATAAAGAATACAAGGAGCGGTCACAATGTGATGTGCAGGTTCTTACCTCTCGTCTTAAACTCTCTCGCATTTAAATCACACACACAACATGAAACAAGACTAACTAAGCTGTCCCTAGGGAGAAAGATTATCAATTAATGAGTAATGTTTTATTGTTCATATGTTAAGATAAATCACAAATAGTTGTTCTTAGAATCAAAACACATAAACATGAACAGAGATATGCACAACAAGATAGCTCGTCGTCTGTTAAAAGATTCATTAATCATAGTGGAAATCATCATAAAATAAACCAGAGAACATTCATACAAGAACATAGGTTCAGAAAGTTAGAATGATCTCACAGTTCATGAAACACAACTGAAAACGAAATAGTTCCCCTTCAACATTGTTCATTTCACCACATTTGAACATTCCACACAGCACTTTCTCCAATAGGCAAAATTGTAATTTTATTATTGCAAAACGAAATAGTTCCTCTTACAACAAGTTTTTTCACAAGTCTCACTGGGAAAAAGCCCTTCCTTCCCACTAAATTTCATATATTTATACAAGAACCAGCTCAAAACCTTTGGGTTTCCCACCAATCATTTTAATCTCATAGTTTGTCATTTTGCGAATGCTCATGATTCAAACGTTACGTTTCGGATAAAAACTTTTATAAAACAAGGCTGGCTTGGTAACTGATGAACTACCCAAGCCTGAGCCTTTGCTCTTTAATGATTACACTCTACAATTCCTTGGTCCCTCTAAGACCTTGTTGGTCTCAGACCTTTGTTATTTTCTTTTCCTCGAGAAACAACTCTGCTTCTCTATGCTTTAGCATGCTTTGTCCTTCAGCTACATCTCCTTCGCCGCAATGGTCTTCAAATGGATTTGAGAAAAATTCCTATGTCCGTCTGTGATCAAACGAAAACTCATCATTTATCTAGACTATTTTCAATAAACATAAACCATAATACCAATAAAATGAGTATTGAAAGAAAAGAAAAACCGGGACTACGTTTTCACGTGAAAATCTCAACTTGATAAAAACAAAGCACACTCGTCATTCATGAAACTAGTTACAAGCTCATAACAACGACAGGAAAACGATCAAGAAATGGGCATATAAAAATCCCTATCGGTGAATTGAAACACTTGACATCGGTCGGTTAGTTCATTGGAATGCCGCAACGGCGGGTGACCCATAGTCTAGGGGTCCGGAGCACAAACCAAAAGTCGACGCGATAAAACGTCGGAGGTCAGATCTACTAAAGCATCGGGTGGTTAGTGCGCTACATAGTCGCAACGACGGAAGTTATACGGTCAAGAATTCCGTAGACTAGTCAACATTGAAAAAAAAAGAACAAGACATCAGTGAAAGGAAAAGCAGTCCGACGGACAGTTAGTCTACTCTAGGGCCACAATGGTGGAACACAATCAGCCCTCGACCTCTAATCAGAGTCACAACACCTTCCAAAACATCGCAAAGCAATATTTTTAAACAATAAAACGTGTGATCGACGAAAGATTTTAATCATCGGTGCAATCTGTGATTGTCCTCCGAAAAAGCGACAACTAAAATCCCATTTTAAACCTCGGCCAAACTTCGACAACGATAAAACAACATGAAACCTTCTAATTTCTATAGTCCAAAGCATTTGCAGGCCCAAACAAATTCCCGAAAAGAAGGAAAAAGCTGGCCTCAAACAATCCAAACGTGTAGTAGAGTGGAAACAAACGATCTTCAACAAAATCAACAAAGAGGGTCCAAATTTTTTTAGAAATTTGGGAATCGTTGCAGCTGCAACACATGGCAAGCATTCTTCCTTACCAATTCATCATATTCATTCATAAGCAACTTCAATGCATAAAGAAGAATGACAGAGAATACTTATCTTGATGATTAAGTTGTTCCACAACTAGTTATGTCACTGCAACGTTCCACCCAACCATAGGCCAGTGTGTTCATTAATCTATCAACATACTGCCACCCCCGAGCTGGGCATGATTTCCACAAGGAACTATGGAACAACAGACTTACACATAACCCACACACATCAAAACACTGTCAAACCAACCTGCAGTTGGGCTTCTAAGACTATCCAAGGCAACAAGCCAAATCACAACAAGACACAACCCAACCAACTAATAGTTGGTCTTATCAGGCTGCTAAGGAAATGGAAAGGTAGAATTGCTAATCTAGTTAGCTCAACAACAGAGCCATGGAAACCTACACAAGATCTAGCTTGGCCTCCTCAATACCTGCACCACCCAACACAAGGAAGTATTCCCTTCGCTGCTACACAGTCCCTTAGGACATACCTTCCCTTCCAATTCTCTTCAGGGTGTGCAGAAAGGATTTACCAGCCCTCTTGATTTGTCTGGGAGGTTCCTCTCTTCACTAGGTTTATCATCCCATTCTAGCCTCTTCCATTCCTTGGCCTTCAAACCAAAACAAGGATGCACAACACAACAATCCACAAGGAAAACTCAGCCTCAAAGGCTCCACTCTGTACACAGAGGAAATAGGGTTTCATACCATAATGTCACATAGTAAAACATTGTTGAACAACATTTCCACAACTCGGGATGGTCGAACCACCACACTGCGTGTCTTCAGGGAAATCGAGGAACCTCAAAGGTTCACACTCTCATAAAATCGATAGATCTCCACTTCCCAATCACGCAGCAAAACACAAAGAGACTCTTCTTCCGCTACTCAGGGTAGTGAACCAACAACAACGCGCATGAAAAAAATGATTAGAACGATCGACTGGTTTGGGATGAAAGAATAGTAGAATGGTCGGGCATACTGAACAACCATGAACAAAAACATGACTTTTTCCCCAGTCGGCTCTACCAACAACGCGAATTGCCCCAACGCTCAGCGCAACTTAGGGATGAGGGAATGTGAATGCATTACCATGCGATTTTACTTGCTACAGAAGCAAGAATACGGATTTTGTAGACTGCAGACTTGCAGGCTTGCTTAGTCAAGCCATCAGAATGCCATGCCTTTCTCTTCCCAAGGAATTAACTGCCTCAAACAACTTCTGGAAGAAATTGATGATTGAGGACAGAGGACAAAAAGGTAGTTGAGGATTCATGGGTTTCCCCATCGACATCTGGTCACACCCTATTGTCTCAGGGGGGTTTGACTAACTCCCCACCCTATCCCTTGTGTAATAGTGCCCCCATCTCTTTCACATTTGCAGTCCCATAGCTAGCCATGGTATTATAATATTTTGTACATTTACATGATATATCAAAATATGTATACTGTTCTTGACTTAGAACCAAAACCATAGGTATCAACCTTGATCACCTATCCCCAAAACACCAATCAATGGAATGGCCTTGGCCTTGAGCCCATCGCCATGATTTTCATACAATATTTACATCATGTACAGTTAAATACCCCAGTGTCAAAAATGGGGTATTACAGTACTCGTCTATTGGAGCATTCTTGGAATTAGATTCCCAAATTAGATAGCAACCTAGACTTGAGAAACTTAAAGAAATGCATGCTCCATCAGAACGAAATTTTGTGATATCATTACTTGAAAAATGAAATTCAAATTAGAATTGGTAGCTATGCTTAGATCTAATAAATTTGTAGCACTATACTAACTCCCCTTACTTAGAATCTTTCTAGGAACTTCAAAAAAGAATGATGCCCTTCTGAAGAAGTGAAGATAAATTAATATGGGGACACTGAACCTCGAGAACTTTTTATGTAAAAGAAGCATATGCCATTCTCATTAGGGGTCGATTGGATAATCAAGAAGATCAATGGAATAGAATATGGAAGGGGAAATAATGGAAAAAACATTACTACCTTTCTCTGGCTTCTGGTACAAAGGAAAACATTAATGTGGGAAAAACTCCAAAGAAGAGGATTTATGGGGCCCTCTCAATGTCCTATGTGCAGAAGAGTAGAAGAATCTCAAGAGAATCTCTTCAACCAGTGCCCCTATTCAAACTCGATATGGGATAAAGGAGATACACTTTTCAAATAGATAGATAGAGACTGAAGCAATATCCCTCAAACAATAAACTGATGGAGAGATTCCCCTTTTCAAAATACAGTACTTAACATGATCTAGTAGCCATTTCCAAGTGTCATTGTATGGAACACATAGAAGGAACACAATAAAAGAATAGTAAAATCTCTTTCTCAACTAATTGAAACCATATGGAGCACCATTCGTAGCAACATCACAGAATCAATCTGACTTCAAGGATGGTCTGCAAATGATTTAGAATTCCAAGGCCAGAAAATACTTATACTGAAAGACTAGAAAATTCCACCCACCCACTTTCATTCATCTATTATAAGACATACTTGGTCTAGTCCTACACATTGCTCGCCTCCTCCAACAGACTTCATAAAACTCAATTTTGATGCACCATCGAAGAGAATACAGGCCCATCCAAAATAGGAGGATCTTTCAGAGATGAACAAGGTGGTATTCTAAGAGTATTTTCCAACTCATTAGGAGAAGACAATAATAATTCAATAGAATTACAAGGTCTGATTCAAGGAATAAGTATATCGATTACAAAAATGTCAATAAACTAATGGTGGAAGGAGATTCACAAATCATCATCCAGATGTTGATAAAGCTTCGAAATTGATCCCCTACCTCAAAACTAGAAAGGAATTTGAGACTAGAATCGAAGATTGAATGTTTGGAACACCTATTCAAGCACCCCATGGTCATCATCTTTCTTCACATATGGCGGTCGGCTAACAAATTAGTGGATGGTTTGGATAATGTGGGAGTAGGAATAAAAGAAAGAAAGGGACTAAGAATATTCTTGGAATATGCTAAGGTACCAAAATCTCAAACAATATTGTATAAATATTACTCTATCAAACATCCACCCCTGAGTTGGGTGCAACACTGAAGCTTATGACACATCAATGAAAGTGAATTCCTCTACCAACACTCAAGATCATAGAAACCATGATAAACAGGTCAAGGCTCACAACAAGGACACAATAATGGCATCTAGGATAGGGAAGCAAAATATGGTGATCCCATCCACCATAACCAACCAATGCCAATGGTTGATATCTCCAAGAATGCATGAAAAGCCCCAAATTGTAACATGACAAATAATGTCAACAAAAATATCCAAATGGAAAACAAAAGTAGACAAATGATAGAATATAGTGACAAGGGTTTCATAATTACAACAATAGTTGTCAACGCATGAAGATCCCTCCCCAATATCAACTCCCATGCTCACACCACAACCTCCATCTCTCCCCTTAGAAAGATTTGGTATTTTCCTCCTCACTCTCCATGATCTCCTCTCAATTTCATTATTCTCATCCCTTGCCACCATTTTCACTCATCACAACGTCTGCAATCCCTTTCATCATGCAATCTATCGTCCTTATCCTTAACACTTATGGCCAGGGATAATTTTAAGAACACCCCCAAAATATTGATGTATAATAAATGGGTTAATATCCCTAATCTATAGGAAGTTTTGAAGGTTATTTTATCACTAATATAATATGTATATATAATTTTTTGGCTAATCTTTCATTCTATTATAGAATCTTGTAAAATCTTGGTGAATATTTCACTACATTATAAGATATTGTAAAATATTGGCAAATATTTCACTTAATTATAAAATGTTGTAAAAACTTTGCGAATCTTTCATCAAATTATAAACCTTGTAATGTCTTGGTGAATCTTTTGCTAGGAAGACTCAGATTTTCATTCTACATATTTCTAAGGTAGTGCAATAAAAGAGCATATAGCATAGCTCGACTCTCTCGGCTCCTAGACCCTCAAATGAACAAATGCATGAACGAGGAGATGAGGGATTTATTTATACATTTCACAAGTATTGGTTCAGTCACAACTGGAGGTGTTGGTGAAACACAACTACATAAACTAGATTCAAGGAAAGTGGGGACTCCACTTTTTATCTCGTCCCTTAAGGGTCCAACGGACATGTGGGGACCCAAATCTTGACATACCCACAATCAGATAGAATTGAACACTTTACACTTGAACACTTTACACTATGGAGTGATTATTGCACCAACAAACCATTATTACAATGTAGAGTATTATCGAGACCCACAACCTTAATATAGTGTATGAATTCCCAATTAGCTTATTTTCCAAATATCTCATTTTTAAGCTAGCCTATAACAAAAAAAACTGCTTATCTATTTATAGATACGAATGCCACTTTTTCCTTTCTTTTGTTAACAATCAAAATATGAAATATATCATTTGGTCTAGAATTTTTAGAGTTTGTTAGAAACTTGCAATGGTTATTATAAATAAGAACATACTCTAAGAAGAATAGAAAGCACATTAATGAATCATCACACATATTATTAGAACTACTATGTTAAAGACTATTTTTTCTCAGATAAAATGAGGAGGTGTTTGTATCCATGTCCTTGAAATTTTTGAAAGCAAGAAAAATGTGGTAAAAAAAATTTAGCAACCTCATTGAATGCAAAACACTAGATATCAAATAACATAATGTCTACATCTTAGTTAAAACATGCACTATACATATTATATACAATCATGATAGAAATGAAGTGTCGTGTTCCAACTAAATCGTATATTTATCATACATAACTAGATCCATTTCTGGATGATGATAACAATTACACATCAAAACAAAACACCAAAAAACATTTTACTTCTGAATTACCCTTACAAAAAACAAAATATCATAAATTAAGTATGAACCCAACAAATTTAGGTCACAAATAAAATTGACGAACTTGGAAATACGAATAAAAACTCTACCTGTCACAAAATTTTCAATACAAATAAGAGAATCTACCAGTACACTTTGGACAAATATATAAGAAGACAACCAAAATAATGACCATTCCACTGTACTCCCGACATTATAATAAGTGTGCATTCATTTATATTGCAAACATCCCAAACATCAACAATATTAGACATAATATATGAACATATACACTCTCATTAACGCTTTAGATACAATAATAATTGCAGAGCAAGGTCCTAATAAAAGCACACTATAAACTACTAGGTCAAATTCAATTTGAATATATAAAAACCATGTGGCATCTCTCCATCAAGAGTTGCATTTACTAACAACATATAAATGTCAGTCGATAGTTCAAATATGACAAGGCATAATATAAATCATATCTTTTGATATCTATAACACTTTCATGAGACCAATACTCCTAGGATATAATAAAACCCTAATAACACCAAATGAGCCCTAAGAATCAAGAGTTCCCTAGAATTCAACAGGCCTAAAAAAGCATCCATGATACAAAGCAATGATTAAAGGTAAACTTACAATATAATAATGTATTATAACTATGGATATAAATAATAAAAAGGATACTGCATTAATTATTGGATAAAAAGCATGATGTGAGTTTGTATCTCTAATAAATTGCATGTGTGACTTGCCCCTTCAAGAACTGAGCTTTCGATAATGGAGATGTTATGCGAACAATAAAATGTCAACAAAACTAAGAATGAAAAGTGGAATTGCATCAACTAGAACCTTCACCTTGTAAGCACAATCTGATGTGGGTGAACCATGAACCATTGTAGCCTTTATATAGAACAAAATAGCCCCTGATTTTCCCTCCAATATTGGAAATCAAGGGCTCAAATAAGGTATCACATGAAATTGACTAAAAATACAAGCAAATACAACCATATTCCTGAATTACAAGGAAAATGGAGGGATAAATAACCCTTGGGATCTTCCATTAATGAAAATTGGGGGCGAAGGCGTGATTTCACTAGATTTCTCTAGAAATTGGGGGCAAAAGATAGATTTGAGGAAAAATTTTCTAGGGAGAAAATAGTTTTTTTCATTTTCCTCATTAATATGCAGGAGGCTATTCATTTTGGATTTATTTTTTCTAACAAATATTGGATGAATATATTTTAGCTGGAAAAACTCTTTCCATATAAGAAAATAGCCCACTAAATTTTTGTAGCCCCCTTAATATAGTCCATTGGCTATATATAGCCCCTAAAATTACCCACGCTTATGGATTTAAATATGATTCAATACATGTGAGCTGGAAACTTGAACTCCTTTCCCCCCATAGTGAAGGGTACAAAACCATGCTTCAATGAAGGTACATGACTACACAAGCTCATTCCCTTGTTCCATCAATCAAGATTGCAGTATAGCTCATACCAAGCCAATAGGGATAATGATGGAAATACATTGTGCTAGATCCATGATAAGTCTAAAATGAGGCAGCACCCTCTCCTATTTCGAAAACTTATTCCAATGTTCAAGAGTTTAAAGAAAAGCACTACAACTTCTAATTCTAAAGCTTTGTAGCTCCTTCAAAACTCCAGGTTGAAATAATGGAATCAAAACATAGAGTGCATCTCTACAAACTTCAAATTAACTTATCTTAGAACTGTTAAAATAATGGAACAAAAGAACTTAGACAAGGGAGAAATCAAGAGGGGATGCAATCACCCATAATTAAAAAGGATGTTGAAGAAGCACAAGATTGCTAAAACATATTCATCTCGACTTAGATTAAGGCATAGATTGAGCAAAATGAAATAAAGTCAAAGAAGAACATGACACCCTCAAAGTAGAGGTGGAGCAAGAAGAACTACATGCATGGTTTTAGGATCCCAATTCATCTCGATTGAGAGAGGCCAAATATGCCAAACAACCCTGTTGTTTTGATTTACTAAGGAATTAATGTGGAAAACACAGGTGGATAGGCAAGAGGAAAGGAAAGAAATCCTCCTCCAACAAGACCAATTGCACCAAATCATGGCAAAGTTGCAGGCATAGATAGAGAATATTCAGGATAGAATGGATCAATTGCAAATACAGATGGATAACTTGAATTCAAGAATGCATCAAAGGCACAATCACCTAGGGAATCTCACCCCCAAAATGGTCACTTTATTCAAGCCTTCTGGCTAACTTTGAAGACAAACTCCATTTGAAGGCTAAGACTCCAATGGGAAACACCTCCTACTCCAATCCAACACAATAGACCCAACCAAACACAGTGACTCGAAACCAGGTTATCTAGATCCCTGATGAAGAAAACTCTTAATTTCTTATTCAACATGATAAGCCATCCTGTAGGCTATTTTAGAAATAGTTAACAATTATGCTTACCTCTGTTAGTTATGAATTTAGATAATCATATACTAATGTATTAGATGACCATTTTGATTTCTCAAACAATATTTTATAATGTGGTTTCCCCATAGGCTCACTCAACACACACTAATTTGATGGATAAACTAGCACTATGAAGAAAGTCTATAGGTAGATTCATTTGGTTTATATTCTTTGACAAGTGACCCCTAAGACTTCCTGTCATGGAAGATCGGGCTTTCTCAAAATGTAACACCTTGTTCTTTTAATAGAAGCATCTTATATAGCATTGTAAAAAACATATATATATATATATATATAGAGAGAGAGAGAGAGAGAGAGAGAGAGAGAGAGGTGTTATTTATTAACATATGTAAAAAAGTATATCAACTATCATTCATGTGGTTGTGTTAATTGACATTTGATAAAAGGATAAACATCGCATATGTTTTTTTGAATTTATATTTATATCTACCCATATAATTTTATTTATGGTTTTCCAGTTAGAGAATAGTTTATATTTTAATTTTATATTTTTCTTATTATTACGTCCCCAATGGGAAACATTTATAAATAGCTTAGCCATATTATTTTGGCTGTACCAAACCTCAATTTGTTTAAAAAAACTAATGTTTAGCTTTACAGGAGTTAAAAAAAATTAAATTCATTAATTTTTAAAATGTTTGATTGGTGGTTCGGTGGGTGACGTCGGCTTTGGAATGCAGGCCTCTAGCATTGGCGGTGGAGGCGAAGGTGATGGAAGCATTTTATTAACGCTCATTAATGGAAGACTCCACTTTCCAGGGTGTACATTGAGTGCAGTTTAATGGCATTTCAATCAAGGAGATTTTTCTCATACGCTAAAACCCTATATCATTGAGATGTGTTGCGCAGAGCGTGAGAGAAAAGAGATTCCAATATTTTAGCTCCTATCATCCTTTGGTCATGGCTTCAACCCTTCACTTCCATTTCTCCTGGCAACAGCTTCAATGACGCCCTCAGCAGGTGGATATAGGTAAAGTGTCAATACCCCATATTTTCACAAAAATTTACAATTTTTAAGATAGCATAAAATGTCTGAATACGTAGTTTACTAACTACTAGCGGTTAGCAAAAAATGAAACAATCTAACACTTAGTATTAATCATATTCATATTACTCTAACTAATACAGCTTTCATTTTTGTAAAGTATAAGATATTGACTTGCTCACAGCTTTCTTTCAGTTTTAATAATAAGTTTACTTTTTGGCAAGTAGGTGAAATCTATCTTTGAAAACTTGGGCTTACTTAGCATTTATGCTAACGTAGATGGACTGCTGGTTCTTACAGGTTAACAGGTAACGATCAATCAAGTAGGGGTTTAATTCATAAAGTAGCAAGAAGTATATCTGTTGCATGTAAAATGATAGTAATTAACTGACTCTTTAAAAGCAAGCTCTAAAGAGGTAAAGTAATTGTCTTTTATTTCATAAAAGTACTTCTATCAATCTGGATAGTAAAGATTTCCAATAGAGTACATGTTTCTATTTTGTCACTAGCTTACTAGTTAAGGAAATTATCAACCTGTTACTTGTATGTAAAAATAAATGCTCATTAACAAGTTATAAACTTCTGTACTTACATTATCGCCTTGCTGCATGCACTATTGTAACAACATACATTACCATCTTATTTAATAATGTACCAATCTGATTGTTACTTGCATTATGTAGGAATCTTACTGCCTGGAATTTTCCTTGACATTATAAGCTTGATTATTGTAATTAAATGCATCGTTTCATGATGGAATACTATCTACCCTTACTTCATAAGTCTAAGTCATAGGTAAATATATTATCAGTGTCATTCCAATGATTATAGACTTGAGCATGGTTTGTTCCATTTTACTATCATCATATTTCCTAGCATACAACAAGTTAATGTTTATAATAACTATTATGGTAGATTTTTCTACCTAGAACTTTTAATCTGAAGTTTACCCTAGGTGACACTAATGTGACCAAGATTCTTATACTATGCTAAGAACAGGTAAACAATCACAAACTATCCTTGCCAAGTAATGATAGGGTTTATTATTATTAACAAGTGGAGTATGCAAACTATTAAATATAAGAGCTTATTATAAGGTCGAGCCTTGTAATTGTCATGGTTTAAATACTTTTACTATTCTAGTCAAACTCCATATATTATAACCACCCAAAGCTGTCGATTTACAAATGATAAAGTTTGGAATATAATATGTGCATATTTTATCGTCGTTTTGCAAGTATATAAATTAAATGATAAATGGAAAGGTCCTAAAGCATGATCGACATTTGGACTATCCATATGACAAAGTTGTTACAACTTTTCACTAGGGTCAATGTTAAGAGATCATCGTTAATCAATACGTAAATCTCGAAGCTATCATATGTTATGATATAGTTTATGTATGAACATTGGTGAAAATATATACAAGCATACTCCATAGTTTTGTGCATGGTTTGATTAAATCATTGTATTAATAATTGGATGATTGAACCGCAGATGGACTATGGACTCGACCCTTGCATGGTTAAAAGAATTGGAGGGCACGTGGTCACCTCCTGTCCATGCATTAGCGATATGAAAGTCTTACAAACCCTATTTGCTTTGTCATTTGCCTCTGAAGTTCTCACTGGCCTTCGGGCTGCTCTACATGGTTTTCATGGCAGCCGTGAGGGTTGTTCCTCTGCTAGCTTGCTCCAAAACTTTGGTTTAAAGTTTTTGTAGTTTCCTAAGCGCGGTCTTTGTTTGGAAACCTTCTTAGCTGTGAACCTTACCATGCGAGTGTTTTACTGGTTTTTGTATTTGTCTCTTGGCCTGTCCTTGGCTCAGTCTTGCTCTCCTCGTGGCCTCTCACTACTTTGTGAAGCTAAAGCTTCTTTGCTATTGTTTGTGCTCCACAGTTGTCGTAGGGTTTGGATATTTTTGTGTGTGCATTACGCAACTGGTGACAGTCTCTTTGCTGCTCAATACTCTGTTATTTACAGGTAAATATATCTCAGTTTTTACTGTGTAAACTCTGTCAATTTATGAACACTATTAGGGTTGTTAATGTTAAAGAATTGAGCCCTGGACTAACGCTTGATTAAATGCTTGTGCAGGAACCTGCGACAGTTCCAAGCTTTGGTGAAAGATAAACAACGACCATCTTCAGTGGCTCATGGCTCTAACTAGTAAGCCCTGAGTTCAAAAGGGTTTCGCCCTACTTGTATTGAGGGTTGTTAAAGGAGAATTCAGTGCTTGGAAGCCTATTCGGTCTCTTCGTTGCATAGGGGGTTTTAATAATTTGTTTTCCAGTTTATTGTTATAACCCTTGCTACAGAGCTGGGTAAACTGGCCTTGAGCTGTGTGATGTACTTTGGTTAAGTATTTAGCCTTACGGCCTGTCAATGTAATACATTTGGATTTTAAGAAGGTCTTTATCTTTGAGCTCTGTCTCATTTTTGCAATGGTTTTTGTAATTTTGTAATCTATGATTCTGTGTAATTAGAGTCTGTCTTTCTTCAACTGACAATGAAGATAATTAATGTTTAAGTTATCTTTTGTAAGTAATTATTGTTAATATAAGGACTGTAGACCAATCGTAATGTGAAATTTATAATATTAAACTTACTTGTCCAGTATATACAAGCTAGGGTTTTCCGGAAATGAAACCCTTGTCTAAATAAGTTCTTCAATTTATTATTAATTAGGTTCTACTACTTGTTAATTCGGTTGATTATTACAGGTGTGTGGTGATATTTTAACTTGTAACTGTAACTTATCTTGCTTGTTTATAAAAGACATTTGTTTTCAGAAAAGACTGTAAACCGTCTATAGTAGATACTATAATTTTCTTGTAACGATTATTTATATAATTATCAAAGTAAATGGATTACAACTTAGATAGTTTAATTTATAATAGTTAAATAAATTGTTTAAGGTTTCGACCCTGAATTTTTTCCTTCACAGGTATAAGCCTATCTGGTAAATGTAAAATAGTTTCTACATATGTAAATATTTAGTTTTATACTAGTTATTGTTTATATAGCTTTTATTTACTAAAATATCAGGTAGAATTTATTCGGAGTTCTCGAAAGGATAGAAAATAAACTCTGTAACTTTGTTTACTCTTTATAAATTAAGGACTTTTAATATAACCCTATCTAATTTATATTAAATATTAGCCTTAGATTTAGTTGATATTGTTAGAAGATAAACTATGTGGTTAGCAGCTTGTTTATATACTTAACTGTATGTAATCACTGTAACTCTAATGTAGTTTTACTGCTGCATTTCATTCAATTATACTAAGTGAAAAACAAAGAAATAGAATTAAATCATAACACTATTTTCCTCCATAATATTTTAACATTGAAATAAAATTATTCTACTATCTATAGTTACACAATCCTATCTACTATTTTCATTCTCTTATCTACTTAAAGCATTCTATCTGTGCTAGAGTACGGCCTGGTTTCCAGGTGTGGAAAAACACAGTTTAGAAATTTATTTACATTATAACACATTATTTTCTAAATCCATTTCATTTCTAAAATAATTTAATAAAAATACTAACTCAAACATTTCACAAACTGAACTAATAACATTCACATAGCAGTTATCTAAGATTTAATTAACTAACATAGTAAAATAAAATAACTTAGAACCTGTTGAGGACAGACAACAACAGCTTTAGGATGTCGTTCCTCCCTACCAATCTCTTGGAGAGCACTCAAACAATGCTTCCTCAGGACCCCCAAGCCTGTTCCTGGTCTTCTTGGCTGAGAACTGGTGGAGAATGCAAACAGTAGAACCCTCTGTCAACTGACTAGTTCAATACCTCAGTAAATACTCTGCTCTCAGTAGTATGATCTTCAGCTTAAAAGCTACACTAGATCAATCAACAGTTATCCCCTCAAACACTTACTAAATTTCCCTTCCATTGAATTTCTCTGAAGTACATTCATTCAACCTAAATGATCACTTCTCTAGAATGAGCAGCCTCAGCTCTCTTCAATGGGAATTTTTATAAAGATTGCCTAGGTCTTTTGGGTGAGTTTTCATTAACTGAGCCACCTGCTCTGATTCCACTTTCTTGGGGAATCATGACCCCAAATGTAGGGAGGTTGCCACTTGCAACAGTTGGAAGTGGTTTGAGGATGCTTCCACATGTCAGTTTTCTCTCCACCTAGTCTCCTCCACCAATTTGACCAGTAAACACTCTTTTAACAACTCTCCTAAGTTGTTGTCTCCTCCTTTATTTATTTATAATAAAATATTCAGAATTACATTAAATATCCTTGACCTTGATGACTCATCAATTACAACTTAGCATAAAATTTAACATATTGTCCTCAAATAATATCAAATAATATAAAATTGTTTTTGCAAAATTCGGGTATGTGACATAAAGGGGGTATTTTTTACATTGTTACGTCCATATTTGCATTATTCATTTAAGGTTACGAGTTCGATACTCCACGAAGTCTCTCACCTTCACAGCTATTAGACGTGTATTAGACCCCATTGCCCAGTCTTTAGTTACTGCAGCTTGGACATGTGTGTAAGCTCCCGCATTCAGCGGCTCCTCACACTACCGCCACTTCAACTGCAAAACTGTCGATGGCTCATTTAGCTTGGGAACCGTTTTCTTGTTGGGAGTTGTTGGAGTGGTCCATCACCTAGATTTGTGGAACATACGACACATAGCCATCAGAAGCTTGATGGGAGCTTGGCTATTTAAAACCCCTATTGGTCCCCAAGCTCACTAACTCAATCCCCTTCAGTTTTACACCATCAAGAAAGAGTGAGCAGAGCTTGGAAGTATCGGACAGGAAGCTGAAGCTTGTGGAACAGGGAAATCTTCTACAGCGAGTCAGTAGCATCAATGGCTGGAGGTATTATCTATTCAGTGTTCCTATTTCAATTCTGTTTCAGAGTTTATTATTCCGCATTGTTCAGAATTGGAATTTTTGCTAACAGTTGGTATCAGAGCCATTTATCTCTGCCTTGGTTTTCTTGCTGGAGTTGCCACTGTAGGGTTTCGTTGTTGTTTATGAGCTGTTGTGGTCTTTCTCTTACCAGTCAGGGTTGTCGTGTTTCTTTTTCTCAGTTAATAAATGGGCCACGGAGAAATGCAATTGTTTTTTCAGTCTGTAGAGAGGTTTTCACTCCATTTACACTCTTCTGTAATGAATCTTGAAAGACTTGCATTAGCATTTTACCCTTTTTCGTGTAGTCGATTCCAGAATCAGAAGTTTTATTGCTTTTCTTTCTTTGGGCATTCATTAACGTTTGGTGAGTTTTATGAAGGCTACTAGGGCAGCCACTGTTGCTAGTTGTACCGTGAGCCTGTTGAGGGTACGATAAGTCTGTACCAAACCTTGTTGAGGGTTGTATGAAGGTACCGTGAGCCTGCTGTGAGCTCGTTAAGGGTGATGTGTGCTGCTTTTAGACTGTTACCTCCATTGTGGCTTGTTTTGCTGGGTTGTCATCTTACCCGTGGGCTGTTTGTGAGTCCTTCACCTGAGCCATGACTGTTTGTTGGTCCTTTTACCTGAGCCGTGGATTGTTGCTTGAGCCTAAGCTCGTGTATAGGCTGTTCTTTCAGTGGCCGCTGCCCTACTGGGGTGTTAGAGAGGGCCGCTGTCCCTTTATGACTGATGTCAGGAATTACTTGTCACTCTTTTTTTTTTTTGACTTAATAATTTTCGTAATGACCCAACATGTCGGCATTTAAAAATAAAAATTAAAAAAATCCCTATATTGCAGGCTGCGCACTAAGACATAGTAGATACAGATGAACTAGTAGACTTAATCATAATGCCTTGTCTATAAAAACAAGTTTTATTACTTTTGTCTGTGATTTCATTTATGGAAAAACCACCGTTCAAATGTTAAAATCTTGTCTACCATTTCAAGATATGGAATATATATACTTATGGTTTCCTTAATGTGCAAAACCTTGCTTATGTTTTGTTAATGAAAAGATCTGAAATTGTTTATGGAGATCATGACCCTACTATAATGGGAGAACAAAACCTTTTCTTGCATTTTATTTTAAACAGATATGAAATGTGGATCTTTAAACTCTGTATACAATCCTTGGCTGCAATTCATATGATCTACTTTTTTTTTTTTTTAAGTATGATTCATATGCATTCTTGCATGCCTTTTTCCGGAATTATAAACTTATAAGGTGAAAGTTTATTTGCAATGAGTAAGTAAAAATCAGTGTGTGTGTGTGTGTGTATATATATATATATATATATATATATATTATAAAAGAATAATTCTTTCTCTTATGTATGATTCACATGCATTCTTGCATGTCGCTTAAAGATACAGAATTAAGTAAAGGGTTTGAAGTTTCCATTATTATTTCTGGACTGTTTGGTTAACCCTTTGAGGTCTGTATTTGTCCAACTCTACCATATCTATTGTTGAAGCTACATTGTACATTGTTGAAGCTGACAGTCTCTAAGTTCTGTATTTTATCAAGTAGCATTTTGGTGAACGCTTTCTTGAAGTATATGGGCTTATAGACAAACATATAAATATTGAGCCGTTTTAAATTCTGGAACTGACAGTGGAGTTTAGATTTCTTAGTTTTGTCCTCATTTAGATGTGTTCATTTGAAGCTTGTTTTGTTACAGTGAACAACAATAATGTCTAGTGATCTATATGATATTTAATTAGAGAATAGCCACGGCATCTCTAATTAATTAAATAAAGAAATTTTAGACATTAATTGTAATTAATTATACTAAATATAATAAATTTTATCCCACAAGAATTTTTATTATATTTATGTAATTAATTAGGATAAAATATTGAATTATTCATAACTTACCCACAGGAATTATGAATTAATAGTTTTATCATGAAGAATATTTGAATCTGCTTGAATTAAAAATTTAGCCCACAGGCAATTTTTATGTCATTAGATTCAATCTTAGAGCATGAAATTACATTGGTAAAACATGAAATTTTATTTGGTCTCAATTTTAACGTAAGCATGTGATCTTTATTTTTATGCAGTTGTACAACCTGTAAATTTCTCTGAAATTTGTTGTGATATCCCTGAACTTAAGGGAGATGACTATAAGGTTTGGAAGGAGAGAATTCTCCTTCATTTGGGATGGATGGAAATAGATTATGCTATTAGGAAAGATGAACCACCAGCACTCACCAATACCAACACTGCAGCAGACATCACGCTTTATGAGCGATGAGAGAGATCTAATCGTTTAAGCATGATGTTCATTAAGACTAAAATTTCAGCTGGTATTCGTGGTTCAATTGATCAGTATGAAAGGGTCCGAGATTTGCTGAAATCCATTGATGATCAATTAGTCACTTTAGACAAGGCACTAACAAGCACCCTAATCATGAAGTTCTCATCCCTAAGGCTCACCAGTGTGAAAGGTGTGCGCGAGCACATTATGCAAATGAGGGACACTGTGGCTCAATTGAAGAAACTCGAGGTTGAAATATCAGAATCCTTCCTGGTGCACTACATCCTGAACACCCTTCCGCACGAATATGGACCTTTCAAAATCTCATACAACACACATAAGGATAAATGGTCAATAAATGAACTCATGACCATGTGTGTTCAAGAGGAAGAAAGACTGGTGATGGAACTGGGAGGAAGTGCAATGCTGGCAACGCATAGGAAGGGAAAATCTCAAGCCAATAAGAAAGGGAAAGGTAAAGTACCTCCCCAAGCTAATATTAAGAAGGATTCCAAGTGTTTCTTTTGTAAAAAGAAGGGACATATGAAGAAGGAATGCAAAAAATTTCAGAAATGGCTTGCAGACAAAGGTAATGCAATCTCGTTTGTTTGTTATGAATCTAATATGGTCAATGTCAATATTAACACTTGGTGGATTGATTCTAGATCAACAATTCACATTTCGAATTCCTTGCAGGGTTTGCAAAACCTAAGGAAGCCAGTGGGAAGTGAGCAAAGCATCTTATCAGGAAACAAGATGGATTCGCATGTGGAAGCTATAGGAACATGCTATTTAACTTTAAGTAGTGGCTTTGTTTTAGAATTAGAAAAGGTCTTTTATGTTCCAAGTTTTTCTAGAAACTTGATTTCAGTTTCAAGACTTGTACATTTTGGATATTCCTTTAACTGTTCAGAAACATCCGTCAGTTTATTTTATAAATCTGATTATGTTGGGAATGGTATTTTGTCTGGTGATCTTTACTACATTAATTTATAAAGCAATGTCACTTATGATTCAATGCATGTTCACACTGGCACTAAAAGATGTGTTATTGTTATCCACCTGAATGGCACCTTTCCGTCCGAGTGTCGATATCCCTCATGTTGGCACACAAAAGGACATCTATGGATTGAGGGTTGCCCAAAACAATATAGATGGGCTTATTATAAAATACATTCCTCATCCATCCAGCTGGTTACTTTGACTTTTTAACTATGTCAAGTTATATCCGCGACCCTATATATATGCAACTTGTGGATCATACGCGAGTGTCGGTTGTTGCAAGTCGCGTATGGATGTATACGCGGGTTGCTCTTATAGCAACTCGCGGATCATATGCGAGTTGTCATTCTTGATACCCACGGATATGTCCCTTTGACATTTAAAATAAAAACACGCGATTACTTGAGATTAGTTAAGCCATTTCCCTTAATCTCCTTAACTGTCTCAACCTCCTCAACCTTCGAAACTGCCTTATTTCACCATGTATAAATACAGGCCTTGGGGAGGGTGTTTGGTACACACACTTGGAGAGCAAATTTATGCTGGTGGAGTTTATACAGAAGTCTTTGGAGCAGTGGAACTCAAAATCCTTTGGTTGCAGAGGAGTCCTTGTCTCTGGCGTTGGGTTGTAATCTGAACTTCTTCATTATTGATAATAAAGAGAATCCTTCTTCCATATTGTGTCTTGAATGTATCTCATGTATTGTGGTTTGATAAATGTTTATGTTTCAGCATTCTGTATATGAATTATCTAACCTGTTTATATATATGAATCATCTCGTATTTGGAAGATTGATCCTTGACAGGTGAAGGAGAAAGCATCCCTGAAGACTTTAGAGGAGAAGCAGAGCGGAAGAGGACAAGCTAGGATCAACTGTATTGCATTGGGTAAGTCTTTCGCATCCTCTTATTTCCTTTACTGCACTCTAGAGTCAATTGTCTGCAAGTTAATTGAGTATGTTGGTAACCCCAGACCTTAGGTTATAAGGTGCATAATCCTATTTCACGAAGCGGTTGAATCGATGCCATTGTCGATCAATCCCACTCTTCCTTTAGAGAGTGAAGTGTCTACTAGTCACATCTTCTTCACTGCCAGTTCAGAACTTACTGAACAAGGGGGAACTGAACTTGCTTCGGATCAACCCCCACCAAGCTCTTGGATTTCTTCCTTTGATTGGGATAGACTAGTTGAGCCGCTCCTTCCTTCCGATGCACCTTTCCAGATAAAGGTCAAAATTGAACCCTACACGATTGCTCGTTGTTTTGTTGATGAAGGAGCCTCAGTTAGTATCTTGTCTGCTCGTGCTTGGCGAGGCATGGGATCTCCTAGCCTTGTGTCGACTGCTAGTCAGTTACTGGCGTTTGATAGAAGAACTTGTATAGCCTTGGGAATTCTTGCTCAAACACCTGTTACTTTGGGTGGGAATACCGTCTTAGTTGACTTCATGGTGATAGAAGACCCCTTGGACTTTAATATGCTCCTTGGATGTGATTATGTCTATGCCATGCAAGCTGTGTTGTCAACATTCTTTCGTGTGATGTACTTTAATCATGGTGAAGAAATTGTCACTATCGATCAGTTGGATTTTCTTGATCCGTCTCCTGACCCAACTAGAGACCAGGTCTTTCCTTTATTGGTTCCCAGTGTTTCTGTAGACACTACCCTGCCACAGGTGCGCTATGTGGCCTCTTGTCCTTTGCGTTCAACTGCTACTGAGAAGCAGCCTCTGTTTTCATGCTTACCTTCTCGGGACTTGTTCCCAGCAGTTGAACAGGTTTGTCTTCCTATACAAAATGTGGGGCCTAATCTCCACTTTGTTGATCCATTTGGAAGTTTAGACATGTGTCCTATCTCGGATGATCTCCTTCCTTCAGATGAAATCTTCCTAGAGTCTTTGATATAGTTTGACCTTCTTTTGGATGTTGGTTCAGTTGTGACTAAGTCTAACCCTGATTTGCCTAGTAAGCCTGACCTTTCTTCTTATGTTGGTCTTGTTGAGTCTTTCGACTCTTCCTTCGAACAGCAAGTCAGTGATCTTGATGAGTTTGATTTTTCTTATGAATTTTTCGACTCCTATGATATTGAGTTTGTTCCTGCAGACTCTATCTCCCTTGTTGATTTTTTCTCTCCTTCTGAGGTTGATCGTACTGATTATAAACCCTCAAGCCTTGGTTCTATAGAATCTTCTTCAGTTGATTCTTCCTTGACTTTACCTTTTATAGAAGATAGCAAAGTTACATGTGTTTCTGCCAAAGTGACCCGCATCGGATCATTTCTTTTGAATATGATCCTCATGTTGTTGTTTCTTGGAGACAGGATTTGTAGTTGGATTCACAACTGTTTACTGGCCTCGCCTTGTTGTTCAAGTTGTAACTGCATTTGCATGTGCCCTGCTCGCGCTTATGAGCCTGATGTCGGCTTCCACGCTTTTAGCTCATTGTATAAGCCCTCATCTTTGTTCTCATTATCGCCCAGCCTTGTATCATTTTGCCTTTGCAACTTGACACCTTTTACCTTGAGGAGACGTTCCCTGAGTGTCCTTATCTTGCTCACTTTCCTTTCATTATGCATAGGTTTGTTCCTTGTGCTTGGAACTAGTTTCGCCTGCCTATGACACTCGTCTCCTCGCATTTAGAGCATTCTTTCTGCTCTCCTTCGAGCTCGTTAAAAACAGTAAGGAGGCTGCAAGTTGACTTTTTCGGACTCGTTAAAACTTCACGGGAAATATTTTGAGTTTCTTTAGGCCCAAGTCTGACTCCTCAAAATAGACTTGACTGTCGAGTAAACTTGTCCGTTCAGGCTCGTTAAGAATATGTGAACGGGCATCCACATTGGTGGTAGGTTATCTCTTTCTCGGACCATGTGGAATAATACGAGAAAGGATCACTCTCTTTTCTATTTGAATTGAGAAGAGTATTCTCAGGCATAGGTTTATCACTTTTCCGGACCTGAGGGACTAAACTTACGGAAAAGGATCCCCCGGTGTGAGTTTAGTTTTCTCTTTTTCGTGCTCTAGACCTAAACATGAAAAAGATTCCGAGTGTACTTTATTTCTTTGTCATGCTCGTTAAACCCTAAAGAACAAAGCATCGAGTTTATTGTTGTAAGCCCCATTTCCCGTAATCAAATGGATCTTTCCGAGTGATCTTGCCTTCCTTCACACTCGTAAAAATCAGGCTATATGCTGCTTTTGAAGGAGCGTTGGGTAGGTGATAATTTAACCTTTTTTGGACCTTCTCAACTAAGTACTAAAAAGGTGCACCTTTTCTTCTTCGGAAGTTAAGAGAGTTATTCTATTGTTTTTTTTATACTTTTTCGGCCTCAGGAGACTAAATTGTACGAAAAAGCACCCCCCTGGAGTCTTCTTTGGAGTTTTCAAACTCTCTAAACTATGAAAACACCGTCGAGCATGTACTAGTTCGGGCTCATTAAATCCACGAATCAGTGACACTATTAAGCATTATTTTCCCATCTCTTCAAGCTTGTTAAAAAATGAAGAGGGAACCGAGTTAACTTTCCTGGACTCGTTAAAATTTAACAAGGAAGGTAAGGAAGAAGTTTTCTCTTGTTTTCAGTAATGGCAGCATGTCATCCTTGAACATAGCACTCTTTGTTTTTCGATATCCATGTTTCAGTGTCCACTTTTGTTCAGCTATCACTTTGAGTTTCTTAATCCTCCTCTTGTTCATTATACCTGGGGAATCTGATCATGTCTCCTACATGACAGATAAGTCTAGTTGTTCTATCTATTAGTTATACGCTGCCTTGGTTCATCTCTATGTCATGCTCACTGTTCAAGGACTCTTCCCAATGTCTAATCTATAGCCTGATCCCATCATTGTTACATCTGTTATCTATTTGTGTCTCCCTTATTTTGCCCAGTTCCTAGTCACTCTTATGATCCGTTGGAGGATTTATTGCCTTCCTTATCACAGCATGGTTCCGTTTCAACACTTCCTGATGACGAAGACCTAGAGTTTTGACGATGGTACCTCAGGATTCACTTTCATCATTGGTGAATTCCTTTGCTTCAGTTGTTGATTATCCTCTATTGATTGACAAACTGTTGAATCCTTTCCATGTTCGACTTCAGCTTACCCTTATTCACATGGCTTGGGTTGTACTGGTTCTTTGGGATCCTTTATGAAGACATTAGTTCCTCACCTATGGACTAAGTTGCGCAAGATTATGTTCTATTCCTCTACACAGCTTCCAGATTTTTGAAGACTCGTCATTGTATATTGTGGCTTCGATCCACCTTTGTAATATACGTGGTTTTATACCCGTATCATATGATGTACTCAAATATTGTAAAGGAGCTAGCTAGTGTTCCAGTAAATTGAACATAGCATCCTCAGATGTAACTTTGTATATGACATTACTATGTATTTGTTTCAGGTACTCTCTCTGCTCCATTGGATTTCTGAGTTCTCCAAAGATACAGATTATAATGTATTTCAGCCATCATTTCCCTCTGACCTCACACATTAGGGGGCATCTGTTATCCACCTGAATGGCACCTCTCTGTCTGAGTGCCGATGTCCCTCATGTTGGCACACAAAACGACATCTATGGATTGAGGGTTGCCCAAAACACTATAGATGGGCTTATTATAAAATACATTCCTCATCCATCCAGCTGGTTACTTTGACTTTTTAACTATGTCAAGTTATATCCGCGACCTTATATATATGCAACTCGTGGATCATACGCGAGTGTCGGTTGTTGCAAGTCGCGTATGGATGTATACGCGGGTTGCTCTTATAGCAACTCGCGGATCAAACGTGGGTTGTCATTCTTGATACCCGTGGATATGTCCCTTTGACATTTAAAATAAAAACACGCGATTACTTGAGATTAGTTAATCCATTTCCCTTAATCTCCTTAACTGTCTCAACCTCCTCAACCTTCGAAACTGCCTTATTTCACCATGTATAAATACAAGCCTTGGGGAGGGTGTTTGGTACACACACTTGGAGAGAAAAGTTATGCTAGTGGAGTTTATACAGAAGTATTTGGAGTAGTGGAACTCATAATCCTTTGGTTGAAGAGGAGTCCTTGTCTCAGGCGTTGGGTTGTAATCTGAACTTCTTCATTATTGATAATAAAGAGAATCCTTCTTCCATATTGTGTCTTGAATGTATCTCATGTATTGTGGTTTGATAAATGTTTATGTTTCAGCATTCTGTATATGATTTATCTAACCTGTTTATATATATGAATCATCTCGTATTTGGAAGATTGATCCTTGACAGGTGAAGGAGAAAGAATCCCTAAAGACTTTAGAGGAGAAGCAGAGCAGAAGAGGACAAGCTAGGATCAACCGTCTTGCATTGGGTAAGTCTTTCTCATCCTCCTATTTCCTTTACTGCACTCTAGAGTCAATTGTCTGCAATTTAATTGAGTATGTTGGTAACCCCGGACCTTAGGTTATAAGGTGCATAATCCTGTACAACAGTTATTAATGAAAATTCCACTAAATTATGGCACCGGAGGTTAGGTTTGTTGGAATATCTTTCAGAGTGGTGTGTTCTGAACTAGTAGATGGTAGCTAGTGCTCAGTCTTAAAGTTTTAATGTATTGTCATTGATGGCAATCTGCTATAAAGAGAAGGGAACTGATGTCAAATGGATGTGGAAATCTACTGAAAAAAAGGCAGGCACGCAGGTATCAATGGAGAAAATCAAACAGTGGGAGGTGCTAGAAATTCAGACTAAATCGGAAATCGAAAAAACTCTTAATCCTGTTGAGCGGGTGGGAAAAACTCTTAATCGGAAATCGGAAGATATTTACATCGGAAGCTGAATGACTTTCCCAGCCACAACGGCGGAAAAGCAAAAGTTAAAGACGTGCGACTAAAAGACTGATAAGCATCGGCAATCGGAGCGCTTTTGACTTCGAACGCGGAGTTGCTTTGGGAGCCGCAACAGCGGAAGCAACAAAGACAAGTCATCCAAAGCAATCGAAAGTCGGAAGATATTTACATCGGAAGCTGAATGACTTTCCCAGCCGCAACGGCAGAAAAGGAAAGGTTAAAGACACGCGCGACTAAAAGACTGATAAGCATCGGCAGTAGGAACGCTTTGGACTTCGGACGCGTAGTTGCTTTGTGAGCCGCAACGACGGAAGCATAGTGCATTTCTCATCTGCAACAACGAAAGTCCACAACTCAACAATCAACTGACTAAGGCAAATACATCGGAGAATAATACTGAGACTGAAGCCGACTAGCTTTCCGCAATGGCAGGGGTATAAGCAAGTAAACTTCCAATGAATTTAAACAAGCAGCGGCTCAACTCCGGCATTGGACACGGTCTTTCTGAAGAATCACGAGATGTCTATCTTTCAAGCAATTGATGACCAAAACCACAGAAGGAGATGAACAGCACAGATGGCTTAATGAGCAGAGGAAATCTCCATATTCAGAATCGAGCCCAGCGCTCTTTGAACTGGAAGCAGTGGAACATGAAGAGTCTAGCACAGTGGAATGCAGAGAGTCGGGCAAGCTGGGTATTCGAAGGGTCTTTCAGTTAGAGATGTTGAGAATCTATGGTATTCGTGGAATGTGAATCATTTTTGTACAGATCAGCATTCGCCTGTAACCGTTTCTGTAATGAACGGAGAGAATGAGAACCGACTGAAATTGAAATATATATATATATTATAGCAAGCAGAAATAGAAGTGAGCTGTTTTTAGAGGAGAGTAATGGTGTGCAGAGAGAGCAGAGCAGCAGAGCAGAGGAACTGAAGAATGTGCTGAACAGCTGAACAGAACAAAGGAGTAGAGAGCCGATGTTGAACAGAGCAGAGTGGTTTGGTAAGCAGAGACATATCTGTATTTTTGCATTTTGATTCTATTGGAAAGTCTAGCAAATAAGGGAGGTAGGGAGGTGCTAGGGGAGACTTTATGTCTCTGTCTGCAAGTGGGTGCTTGTAGTAATTGAATATTGGTGTCTTCACCCAGTTGGTGCTGGGTCACAGTGAGAGTTGATGCTCTCAGCAAGTTGGTGCTTGCATCTAGAGGTTGCAGCCTCTTTGATTCGGTGCTCAAATAAGAAGTGATGTACAGCCATTGAAGCCTTTGACATCATAAGAAGAAGAGGTTTTTCCCTTATGGGTTTCCTCGTGAAATATCTGTGTATCATATATGTGATTAAATGTTTTGATTGAATGCTGTGTTTTATGTTATCTGCTCTTATGTTTATAACTCTGAATTCATAGCAAAGATTGACTGCCATAAAGTTTATTGATTCTAAGTTAAAAGAAGTATATTGTAACAAATCTTAACTAACTTATTCACCCCCCCTCTCAGTTAGTTTATACCTGTAACAATTGGTATCAGAGCAACGTTCCTTTTGGTTAAGGTAGATCCTGAAGAGTTACAATGGCTAGTCAAGATGGATCAATAAACAAAGCACCCATATTTGATGGTAAAAATTTTGCTTTCTGGAAGTTTAGGATGAGAACATACTTAATGTACATAGGTGCTGATGTTTGGGAAGTAGTAGAGACTAGGTATGCAAAACCTGTTTTGCTGGCATCCAAAGATGATAAGCTAGAGTTTACTTTCAATGCAAAAGCAATGAATGCTATTCTGAGTGGTCTTGCTGAAACTGAATTTGTAAAAGTAATGCATCTTGATTCTTCCAAAGAAATGTGGGATAAGCTTATTAGCAGCTATGAAGGAAATGAGAAAGTTAAAAATGCCAAGTTGCAGACTCATAGGCTAAGATTTGAACAACTGAAAATGAATGAAGATGAAAGTATTAGTAAATTTTTCCTGAGAGTTGATGAGTTAGTAAATGCTATGAGAGCTCTTGGTGAAAAAATAAGCGATGATGATACCTTCCTTGTTCATAAAATATTGAGATCTCTGCCTGACAGATTTAGCCCTAAAGTCTCAGCTATAGAAGAAATGAGTGATCTTAAAACATTATCTCATGACCAATTACTAGGAATTTTGACATCCTATGAAATGAGGATTAGTAAAGACCAAAACACATCCAGAGAAGCCTCTTTTAAAGCTAAAAAGAGTATAGAGGTAGATGTGGATGAAATAGAAGCAAAATTTGTGAGAAGACTAGAAACAGGGTCAGGGAAATACAAAGGCAAACTGCCTTTCAAATGTTTTAACTGTGGTAAAACAGGACACTTTGCTGCTAAATGCCCTCATATGAGGAAAGAGCAGAGTTCTGCAGATGAAGATAAATTTCTAAAGAAGAGGTATAGTAAAGAAAACAAGTACAAGAAGAAAAGTCTACGTGTGAATGATGATGAATCCACATAAACTTTAGAAAGTGAATCCTCCCATGAAGACAAAGAGAATGATTTCATGCTTATGGCTGTAGAGGATTTAGAGATGAGTTGTACAGAGATGAATGATGAAGATGCCATTGTGGACATGGAGGGAGAGCTGATGAGTGCTCTAGAGGAGATTGATAGACTAAGAATAAAGAAAAGAAAACAAAAACAGCTATTAATCCAGTATGAAACCAATGGAAAAGACATCTCTCTAATAAAGCTAGAGCTAGAAGAGGCAAAGAAAATTGAAGAGACTCTAAAACAACAGCTAGCTGAAAGAAAAACCAGATGTGAACATCTAGAGAAAGAAGTAGTAACTGTTAAGAAGGATTTAGAAAAATTTCAAGCCTTATATCATTAGAATATCTCTAGTATCAAAGCTTCAGAAGAGCTAAATAACATTCTAAACAGACAGAGGTCACCTCATATTAAGTTTGGTCTAGGCTATGGTCAAGGAGCAAGTAGCAGTGATTTAGAAAGCAAACAATCATCAAAATTGATTAACTTTCAGAACAGCAAGCAAGCAGAAATCCCCAGAATAATAAATGTTGAAGCATGTAAAGACAATAATGAAAATCGATCAAAGAGTGTTAAAGAGCAAGAGAATACCGATATAAATAGCAAATTGGTACAGTCAAGAGTTCATGAAAAAGGGCCATATAACAGAATCAAGTATGCAGATCAGAATTACAATTATGAGCATCGTAACTCAATACATTACTTTTCTAAAAATCCACCAAGAGATAGGTATGCTAATTTCTTCAATGGTTATTGTTTCTGTTGTTCTAACTTTGGGCATAGAGCTGTCAATTGTTTTTACAATTTCAAAAACATTCAGAGAAGGATGTCAAATAACAAACAGATGATACATCAATCAGCATATAATCATATGGGTCATGTATCTCAATTAGCTATTAAAAGAAGAACTCAAAACATAAATACTAACCCGTTTGATCTTCTATACAACGAAACAGAATGTTACATATGTCACAACTTTGGGCATAAAGCTACAGAATGTAACTTGAAAGAGAACAAAACAGAACCAAAGATGAAATATACAGCTGAACGAAATGTATGGAGGAAGAAAGAGAGTTCTCATTGTAATCTCATGCTCTCAGTTCAGAAACAGAAGAATCCTTGGTACATTGATAGTGGATGTTCAAAACATATGTCAGGAGATAAAGAGAAGTTTATTTCTATGTCAGAGCAGAAATCTGGGAACGTAACATTTGGAAATGATGCACCACGAAAGATCAGAGGCAAGGGAATGGTTAGTCTTAGCAAATGGTAAAGGAAAGGCTCAAGATGTGTTATTTGTAAATGGGTTGAAGCACAAACTTCTCAATGTGAGTCAAATGTGTGACAAAGGGTGTGAAATCATGTTCACTGCTAAAGATTGTAAAATTAAAAATGTTTCCTCAGGAAAACTGGTTGCCAAAGGGATAAGAACTGAGAATAATGTTTACATTTTAAAAGAAGAAAAAGAAGAGTGTTATCTCAGCAAATATGATGAAAGCTGGCTGTGGCACAAAAGACTAGGACATCTACATTTTGATCATCTAATAAAACTAAAAAACAGAGCAGCAGTAAGGGACTTTCCAGAAATATCTAAACCACGTGATGAAGTGTGTAAACCTTGTCAGACGGGGAAGTTAACCAGAACACAGTTTAAGTCAAAGAGTGTTCCCTCCACAAATAAGCCTCTTCAACTAGTTCATCTGGATTTGTGTGGCCCATCAAGGAAAGAAGTTACAGGTAAGGAGAACTATTTCATGCTCGTGATTGATGACTATTCCAGACTAACATGGGTTGCATTCCTTAAAGAGAAGTCTGAAGCATTTGCTAAATTCAAGATATTTAAAGCCCTGACTGAAAATCAGACTGGAAGAAAGATTAAAGCTATCAGATCTGACAGAGGAGGAGAATTCAGTTCAAGACAGTTCAAAGAATTCTGTGATGAGCATGGCATTAGGAAAGAATATACAATGGCAGGAACTCCTCAGCAAAATGGAGTGGTAGAAAGACAAAACAGAACATTCCAACAGATGGCCAGATCAATGATGAAGGAAAGGATATTTCTCAAGGCTTCTGGGTGGAAGCTATTCATACAGCTGTGCACATTCTTAACAAAGCTCATTTGAGACCAAACAGTGACAAAACACCATATCATTTATGGTTTGGAAGACCTGCAACCATTAAACATTTCAGAGTTTTTGGGAGTAAATGCTATATCAAGAATAACAATGAAAATTTGGGCAAGTATGATGATAGAGCAGATGAAGGAATCTTTTTAGGATATGCTACAGAAAGCAAAGGCTATAGGTGTTATAACAAGAGGCTGCGTAAAATAGTAGATTGCATAGATGTGAAAGTAGATGAATATTGTCATGGAAATATCAGTTAAAGGAATGATGAAGATTCATGTTTGGAAGATACAAATGAAGAGATAGAAGAACAAGTCCAAGAATCCAAGAAGGAAGAATCTGAATCATCAGAGTATGAGGAAGCTAAACCTGAACAGCACACTGTACAATCTTCTTCCAGAATGATTAGAAAAAATCACCCTGAAATCCAAATCATTGGTGATGAGAGTAAAGGTGTTCAGACTAGAAGAAAGATTTTGCAAGAATCTGAACAGTCTCATATTGCTCTTCTCTCTACAATTGAGCCCCAATGCTTTAATGAAGCCAGCAAAGACAAAGACTGGGTAGCAGCCATGAATGAAGAGCTGGATCAGATTGAGAAGAATAGCACTTGGGAACTTGTTCCTAGGCCATCAGACAAGAATGTGATTGGTTCCAAATGGGTATATAAGAATAAATTAAATGAACGGGGACAGATTGTAAGGAATAAAGCAAGACTGGTTTGTAAAGGTTATGCTCAGATTGAAGGACAAGACTTCGATGAAACATTTGCTCCAGTGGAAAGAATGGAGGCTATCAGAATTTTTCTAGTCTATGCTTGTTACAAACGATTTAGGGTATACCAGATGGATGTCAAGTCAGCATTTCTCAATGGAAATTTAGAAGAAGAAGTGTATGTGGAGAAACCTGAAGGCTCTTCACTCACAAATAAATCTGACTATGTATGCAAACTGAAAAAGGCTTTGTATGGTTTGAAGCAAGCACCTAGAGCCTCGTATGCCAGACTGGACAAATATCTACAAGACAAAGGCTTCAAGAGAGGTTCTGTGGACATCAATTTATATATCAAAACTGAATGTGATGACTTACTAATTGTATTGGTTTATGTTGATGACATCATCTTTGGCTGTACTAATAATCTTTCTGTTCAATTGTTTACTAACTCTATGAAATCTGAGTTCGAAATGTCAATGATTGGTGAGTTGTCCTATTTCCTTGGTCTTCAAATCTGTCAAAAACCTGAAGGTATGTTTCTTTCTCAAGAAAAGTATCTAAAGGAGATGTTAAAGAAATTTCAAATGGAAGACTCCACACCTATGAGTACACCCATGGTCAGTCGCTGCAAGTTGAGCAAAGATGATTCTTCACCTGAAGTGGATCAAAAGATGTACAGATCTATGATAGGAAGCCTGTTATATATTACTGCATCAAGACCTAATATCATGCATGCTGTTGGGATGGTAGGAAGGTTTCAAGCTGCTCCTAAATAGAGTCATCTACTAGTTGTGAAACGTATATTCAAATACCTGAAAGGTATGCTCTCTTATGGTCTATGGTATCCTAGAAATCAGAACTTTCAGCTAATAACATATTCAGATGCAGATTGGGCTAATTGTGTAGATGAAAGAAAAAGTACAAGTGGCGGAGCATTCTTCTTGGGAGAGTCTTTGGTTGCCTGGCTAAGTAAAAAGCAAAGTTCCATTTCTTTATCTACTACTGAAGCAGAGTACATAGCTGCTACTACTTGCTGTACTCAAATTTTATGGATGGTTTAATCTCTTGCTAATCTAGACGTAAAGTATTCTGAGCCTATTCCCATTCACTGTAACAATACTAGTGCTATCAGTGTTTCCAAGAATCTTGTTCTTCATTCCAAAAATAAACACATTCCCATAAAGTACCATTTCTTGCGCCAACAAGTGGCTACTCAAGCAGTGTTGTTGCATTATATTCCTTCTACCGAACAGATTGCTGATATTTTTACTAAGCCTTTACCCACAGCTCGGTTTGAATA
>LPNX010071803.1:13368-68164 GCA_001517045.1 Pseudotsuga menziesii | reverse complement strand
CTTTGGTAATTTAGTGATTTCTCAACTAAATGTAAAAATCATGTTTATTTATAAAAGGGGTCCGCGGCCTCTATTTATAGTTTTTTGACAGAGGCACCTCGACCGAGGTACATACTTCGACCGAGTTAATACCTCGGTCGAGGTATTTATTAACCCTCGGTTAAGGTTTTAATACCAAGACCGAGGGTTAATAGATACCTCAACCGAGGGCTGAAGAAAACCTCGGTCGAGGGCTTCATAAAAGCTCGGTCGAGATATTATTAGCTCGGTCGAGGGTTTAACAAGCCCTCGACCGAGGTCCATTTTTTGTTTTTTGCCCAAATTCGCTTGCCAAAAAGTGTTACCCAGGTTCACGGATTCACCCATAGAAGAAGAGTTCAAGACGCAAACCAGGAAAGGAAGAAAGATGGATAAATTTTATAAAGAACAAGAAACAACCAGGGATAAGGTGGAAGAAAGCAAACAAGCTTAGATCATTTGGTAAAACCTCTCCTTCCCAAAAAGAAAACTGGAGAACAACTGGAGGGAAGAAAGGACATAGTGGGCTCTTTACCATTCAAAAAAGAATGAAGCTAGTCTCCTGGAATTGTCGAGGATTAGGAGGCCAAAAAAAGGTAGAAGAAATAAAGTGTTTCAAATTCACAGAAAAAATAACCATCCTCATAATTCAGGAGACTAAAATGGAAGAGGCTGAAAGTTTGGCTATTATTAAAAGATTTTGGAAGAATGGAGTTGTGAAAGTTGTAAGCGCGCAAGGAGCCTTTGGGGGTCTGTTAACATGGTGGGACTACTCTATTTTTAAACTTAGATCTTCAATTGAAAATAGACACTAGATCTTCATAGAGCTAGAAAATATTGAGAATCATGAAAACATGTGGATAGGAAACATCTATGGGCCAACAGTCAACGGAGTAAAGAAATACTTATGGCAACGGTTAGAAATGCATATATTTGGAAAGATGCACCTCCCGTGTATAATAGAAGGAGATTTCAATGTTACCATCTCACCTGAGGAAAAAAAGGGTGGATCAAAAGTTAGGGACCCGTTTGGGGAAAGACTAGAAGATGTAATAGCTTCATGGAAGCTTGTCGACAGTAAGAAAAGGAAAGGAAAGTATGACTGGAACAACAAAGGGTCCAAACCTAGGAATATAGCGGCCATATTGGATTGCATCTTGGTAAGTTCATCTCTGTTAGACAAGCCCTTATTACCAGTCTCAAGATTCCTAACCTCAACTATCTCTAATCATAAAGTAATTATTTTCTCCCTGGAACCAATCTGTAATGTGGGCCCTGAGCCCTTCAAGTTTTCCCCTATCTAGTTAATCGAGCCAGGGTTTCACGATGTTATTTCAAAATCCCAGGGAATGTATTTCCATGACTCTCCAGCCTATATTTGGGAACAAAAATTAAAAAATGTAAAAAAAAGGAGATAAAGGATTGGCTAGTAGGCCAACCTCACCTTGGACAGGAAAACATTACCTTGCTTAAGAGTCTAGAAGAAATTCAAAAGGAAATGGAAAGGGAAGAAGTCACCAAAGAAATGATACTAAGGGAAAGAGATATTGATCAGAAAATAACAGTCATCCAGAGAAAGGTAGAGATGGAACTAAGAATAAAATCTAGGTGTCTATAGCTAAAAGCAGGAGATCAGAACTCTATTTTCTTTCATTACCAGTGCAAAGAACGTAACAGGAGGAACACCATAAAGGAATTAACTTTAGACAATGGAGGAAAAATCAATGATCCCGAGTTAATAAAAAAAGAGGTTAAAGCACATTTCCAAGAGCTCTACACCAGCAAAGAAGCAATCTCAGTAGACAACATGCTCTCCTTTAGCGAAGAAATTCCACAGCTGCTGTAGGAAAATCATGATTTTCTTACTCAGCATATTACCTTCGAAGAAGTGAGGAGACCAGTGTGGTTTCTGCACCTTGACAAGGCCCCGGGGCTAGATGGGTTCTCGATTAGTTTATTCTTATCAAATTGGAGGTTCCATGAATTCAATCTTCCTGGCTCTAATTCCCAAAGAGAAGAATCCGTCCCCAATTAAAAGGTATAGGCCTATCTCATTGTGTAACTCTTCATATAAGATTCTTTCTAAAGTCATATTTAACAGAATGAATAAGGTAAACCTGAAACTAATCTCGAAAAAACAAGGGGGCTTCATAGTTGGAAGACAAATCTATGATAACATCCTGATGGTGGAAGAAGCAATCCATTCTAGCCAATATTGCAAGGAGGTAGGTATGGAAATCAAACTAGACCTCGCAAACGATTTTGATAGAATAAGGCACTCGTATACTTTTCAAGTCGCGCAGAACTATGGATTTCCTGAAGCCTTCATTCGGTGGGTCAAGGATTGTATATGCAAGCCATGGATTGATCCCCTCATAAATGGTCATCCCACCTCCTTCTTCCAAGACCAATGGGGAATTAGGCAAGGATTCCCAATGTCTTCCTTCCTCTACATTCTAGTCACAGACTCACTCAGTAGAAGGCTAAATAGACTCAAAAATGAAGGGACCATCCTGGGCATCAGCATAGCAAGAGGGGTTCAAGCCTTCAATCATGCCCAATTCACGGATGATACTATTCTCTTGGGTAGTGCCTTAACTCAAATAGAAAGACATTTCAGAATCACCTTGGACCTCTTCCTAAAAGTCTCTAGCAGCCAAATAAATGTAAACAAATCTTGGCTATATGGGTGGAACATTTGTCCAAATTCACTTAGAGATCTTGCAAACATACTTGGAATACAGGCGAATCTATAATGGACCCATTTCATATACCTTGGAGTCCTAATTGTCAATAAGAAAAGTACCATTGCAATCTGGAGGCCTTTAATTCAAAAGATGAAGAAGAAATTTCAGCTATGGAGCAACTCTTGGCTAAACTTAGCAGGTAGAGTGGTCTTAATTAAGTCAGCTGTGGATAGTCATTTTCAAGAGCACGCACAATTCATTCAGGAGCTCTAGGATAGGTTTATTCAAGTGGAAATTCATCTTGGAATGATGGTCTTTTAATCCCAAGTTCGGAAAGAGGTGAAAGCCAAGCAGAACATGGTTGATGGCACAGGCCCAAGGGCCTCCCTAGGAAAATAATCAGGTTTTAGGAGATGTTTTTTTGTCTACTTTTGGGATAGTTTGTGTGTATATTTTGACATATAATTATTAAGACCACATATTTTCTTCTTGTTTTCCATATTTAAAGACAATATGGGGCAAGTGAACTTTTATCTAACTTAAAAGTTTGATGTAATTCTCCAATACTTGTGTATTTTGGCTTTTGATGATATAAAATACTACCCATTTATAATAATAATAATAAAACATCTTTTATTGTTCATATTTTTTTTCATAATGTAATTAATAACATCTTTTATTATTCATCCAACAAAATACTTATTAATGAGTGTAAATGATCAATGTCAGATTTCAATATAAATTTTCTCATTCTAATGGTATATATTTAGTCATTCAATGAAAACACATTAATTAGTATTAATTAGTGTGATAAGGGCACAAACAAAATCATGGACATTCATATCATTTTGGAATGAGTGAGAGATTTAGATTAAGATTAAGATTTAGATTAAGATTAAGATTAAAATTGGCATTAAAAAGTATATGATCAAGCCTCTTACAATTGAAATAATATGTATTGTTTGTACAGAAATTGAGGTACAAGATGTAATCTAAAGACATTATGAAAAATGGTTTTTAAAAACAGATACTTGGAATATAGATAGTTTTATAAACCTTATCTATTTTAAAATATCTAAATTTTATTGATTTTTTCTTTTATTGGTCTTCAAATTAAACATATATTGTAATACTTACAAAATAACTTATATAAAAAATTTAAAATTAAAATTACATATATATTATAAGTTTGCAAACTAGGTCTTGTAAGATCTTAGCTTTGATCGAAATACTCCGTTTTTATATTTGAAAAGCAAGCAAAGTAATCGTTCTAATCAAATATATATATTATATATATTGATATTTACACTTGGTACTTGGTAAGTGAATATTAATATGGGAAGCCTGGGAATGCAATATGGGTCAAAATAGTGGAGAAGTCTGTAAGAGAAGACCAAATTTTCATTAATAAAATTCATGCATGCCCTTTTGATTAGTTAAATCTTAAATTTTTAAATAAAAATAAATAAATATTGTTGATCATAACTTACATTTCATTGGAAAGCCTTTACCTTTCAACATCGAAATGCCCTAAAAGGGATTCACAGTGTAATGTCAACGATCTGGTAAGGATTAAGTCCTCTTTAGATGTAGGTATAAGTACAATAACGATGCTGCCATTTTCTCTTTCGCTTGCTTGAATTTTTTTAACCATAGGATCAAATTCTGTATCTGTCATATATGATATATATTGGAATTACAATATAACTAAGTTTCACTGAGATTAGGTTTTAGATTATATATTCAAAAGTGGATACATTGATAAGGAAGTTTCATTTTTCTTTTCAAATGAAAAAATGAAAAAAAAACTTAATGGAAGAAGAAAATATATAATAACTCTTTAAAAGAAAATATAACTCTGCATTCACATTTAATTATTTTATAATTATCATTATAGAGATGGTTGTTAATAGACTACTTCATAGCAGGAACTCCACATTATTGAGAAATGAAAAGCTAAGATTCTTCTATTGGATTGCCTACATCATAGCAAGAACTAGAGGCCTTCCCACATCCAGCCAGCATCGTGAATTTTTAAAGTAGTGTAACCCTCTGGATCTATTGGATTGCTTGCCAAAGGAAATTGTATTCATTGGCTCCCAGCCAGAGGATGATCAATTGCATTTACCTCCGGAATTAAATAGTAGCCCATAAAACCAGCTCTGGTTTTTTTTACTGTGTATGATTTTCTTTCTTAAAACTGGTCAATCTCAACCCTTTCATTTATACTCAGAAGAATATTTGGCATAGGAGATCCTGCCTCTTCATAATTAAAAAAACTAAAATCATGGAACTATCAAAGTGCATTTGAAATAAGATGCTTTCAGCATAAATACTGGAAATTACCAGACTATGCAAAATTGATTATCCTTTTTGTTTTATAATTATCCATTTTTAATATGGAATGTAGAGACAATTTTTAGGTTTTTTTAGATGGAAGAAATTAAGATGCTATAATTAAATAAATAAAATATCCAAATATTTTGGAAAAAATGAACAGTTATTCCGGCATTGGCAAACTCAAACATGGTGCAAAGTTATGAAAGGGTGTTTAAAGAAAAGCTGAAGCTAGACATTTTACCTCTAAGCCTACATACATAATTCACTATCTAAACTGCATGGTTATAACACTGTCATTTTAAGATATGAAATGGGCATTCATAAATTTCAACATTTGACACATTCACCACAGGTTAACTAACATGTATAATAGTTATCATTTATTTCAAGCATTGATCACGTTCACGAAGAAGTTACATGCCCCAAAAGAAAAACAGTGCCATTTGTGGATTCATTCATCTGTCTAATAAATAAAAAACAACTTATTACCGATAGGGAAACAGACACACATTTGTATATAGCTATTAGTGGACTAATTTCAACCATTCAGACACACCAACTCGAACTCCATTCCCAGTTAAGTTGTTTATGTCTATTTGTGTATCTATCTGGCTTGGAATTCTGAGCTATTGGAGACGGTTGAATGCTTATTTCGATCGATGGATTCTTGAGAGGAGTACGAACAGTAATTACCTCCTCCCGCTTCACCTGTACCTTCACCTCCACCTCCACCTCCTGCCAATCTGGACAGCGGAACTCTCACTTCTCTAATGCTCGGTTGCAGGGTCAAGTCCCTCTCCACGCATATCTTTGCCAACGTGGCCACTCTGAATCCTGTCTCTACCTCCCGTTCACCTTTAATCCGAGGGTGCACCCAATCCCTCACATTTTCCCTGGGGTTTTCACTTTCGATCAGAAACCTTATCTCTTCCGAAAGCAACACCCTTTCTCCACCTCCCAATCCCCCAATGTTGGAGCCCACGTCCACTGCTTGTTTGCCCGATAGAATTTCAAGCACAATCACCCCAAATTCAAAGACATCTAGCTTTGGGGTCACCAGCCCGTCTCTGATAAATTCTGGAGCCATATATCCATGAGTCCCCACGATGTGGCTCGTCACAGCATGAACCTGTGATCCTCCGATACCTCCAGATTTGGCCAATCCAAAGTTGGCGATCTTCGCTCTAAAATTCTTGTCCAGAAGAATATTACTGCTCTTCAGATCCTTGTGAATGTAGCTGGGAGTTGTACTGTGGTGAAGATACTCCAACCCCTCTGCCACATCCAGGGCAATCTGCAGCCTCTGCTTCCAAGTCAGAATCGAATCCCCAGCACTTGACCGTGCGCCATGAATCCAGTCACTGAGAGATCCATTTTCCGCGTACTCAAAGACAAGATACGAGTCCTGGTTCGACGATTCTTCCACGCAGATGCCGAGCAGAGTGACGAGATTCGCGTGGTGGAATCTGTGAAGGGCGTTGATATCCTTCGATACCTTCCCTCTCATCTGCTTGATCGCCACTCTTTCTCCGTGCAGAACCACGCTGAATATCGAACCCTTGATTCTGTGCGCCCGGCTGAATTTGTTAGTGGCCTCCTGAATTTCTTTGAATGAAAAGTGAATCAATCAGTCAGATGCCAGCAATTCTGATATGTTCGAGAGAAAGCTCGATTCGACCGAACGATTTAGATATGTCAAACCGTGCGGCAGCATTAAACACTCAGGCGAGACGATGGGGTAGAGGACAGCGACAGGAGCTGGAGGTATGGGCTACAGTACAGCCGGAAGTTTCAAAAAAATCCGGCATCCCAGAGTGACTTTGTCTATGAACTCTTTGACCTGAAGGGGACCCACCCTAGCCAGCTGGCTTAACCAGCATGAACGTACATGCTGGTTAAGCTCAGCCGTTAGATACTTGGCCCGGCCATGGCATCAAGTTTTCGGTAGGGAAACCTACAGATCGACTAGGAGCTTGCAATACCCTTAAGACGGGATTATCCATCAGCTTGTGATCTTTTTCAGCAGTGAAACCTTGGGCAGTGGATGTTTGATTGATGAAATTGAAACTAGGTTCCACTGAAGTGGGTATGACTCATCGCAAGGACTAAATGCTCTGATTTCTAAGTTGGTATCACCATATTGCTGTTAAACTATTTGTTGAGAATAGCTTGTTGTTTGCTGGCGATAGCTATTTGCTGGAGATTGTGTTGATTAGCGAGGTCTGTGTGAAGACGAGTTCTGAAAGATTTGCCGCCTGTGATCGCTGCTCGATCGTGAAAGTTGTGGGACCTATGTGGAGACGCTGTTTTCCAAAGTTGAAGGACGCATTGCTGCGTTGAAGATAGTGTGAAGGAACTGTGTTGTGCGATCTGTTGCTTGAGGCATAAAGACCGGTGCTGTGGCGTGATACAAAACGAAATTTGTGTGTTTTGGTATCCGTTGATTGAAGTCAAATTTTGGTTCCGGAATAAAGTCAAATAATAACATAATAATAAAATATAATAAATGCTAATGTCATAGTAGCCATTTGTCAAGTGAAAACCAGATACCAAACTCCAATGTTGACATCATCTCCTATCCACCAATCAGCTGTTTACAAAAATAGCTTTTTAACAAAATTAAAAAAAATATTTTGCAAACCCCTATGTCATACTTTGGAAAACAGGTTTTGATTTTTTAAAGCTGCATCAAAAGACACCACTTAATACCCAAAGTCAAAGGAGTTTGACTTCGATCGATTACAATATACCTGCTGAGGTAGGTATAAAAAGATAGTATTTGCATTCAGATTTATTTATTTTATAAATTATTTTTATGAAATTATATTATTACAATATTTAAAAGGTTAAAATAAATATTACAATAATGACAAATATATTTAAAAGCATTGTAGTAATAATGTTTATTTACAATTATATAATTTATAAAGACATTAGGATTGTATGATTTGCTATATAATTTATAATTTTAATGTTTATTAAATAGGTATAAAGAAATAATATATGTTTAAATTACTATGTCAAATTATATGAGTTTGTATCATTTTATTTTATAAAAATAAAACAAAATGACTTTCTTATTTAGAAAACTATATGTATTATGAAGAAAATATCATTCTATTTTATAAAAAAAACAAAATGAATTACTTATTTAGAAAACTATGTGCGGGTGAATGCAAGATGATGATGGACCTTTTAGATGCAATCCTAGTTTTCAAAAACAGTATGAGGTTACATAAAAATACAATGTGTTTTTGCTACATAGCACTTGCTATGGTTAAACCTGAGCGTGACATGTCATGGGACATGTAGGATAGGAAAACATATCACGTACGCATTATATAACTGCAAAATGCATACGCAATATGTAGTTATTAAACACGTACGCGATTTGTAAAATTAAAATTAATTTATATAAATAGTCCTGAAACCCGCGGCCTATTCTACCCATCAAGAACGCGAAAATCGGCAGTGAATTGTAGCGGATTGGGTGTCGTGGATTGTTGGAGGAGCCAATTTAGTAGGAGGGGAGGAAAATTTAATCAGATAATTCAATCACCCATAACATTCTTTTTGTCAATTCTAAACCTAGAATACTGTTTTTTAATAGTGTAAAACAACTAAATTTTGTATTATTTAGCAAATTGGAAATAACCTAGTCACTAAATAAATTCACATCTCCCTCAAAAAAGAGGAGTGAATAATTACAATGAATTCATTTTCAAGAACTCAAAAATTCTCAATGCAACAAAAAATTGAAAAATATAGAACTCCTCCCTTTATACAATGTATCCATCCACACGAAACCCAAATTTCCAACTCTCAAAGGACATTTCCCCATGATACTAATTGAATAATTTTGATCGGAAATGGCCATAACAAGATAAAATGCATATGCACAAGCATGAATAGAAAAAATGCATCAAAAATTTGTAAATTCGTTTCTCAAAATTTCATCACAATCATTTGTCCATGAACATAATCAAAATTTTATCACAAGTGTATCTAGTTATACATTGCCTCTTAGTTAAGCACCCTCAACTAAATGCCAAAACACATTAACAAAGTGTCTCTCGGGCCTGCCCTTTGAAACATAAAACAACGTATTATATAAAATCAACAATATATATATTTATATAAACACAGAGTTAAAACTAGTAACTAGGACTAGTTTTATTTCTTCCTCCAGTTTTAGCAACCACCACCATTTTTCCACTAAAATATTTGCATTTCTTCGTTATAGAACCCACTTCATTTGTGTTTTAATTATACCTTCCTCGACACTTTTCTCTTGTTCTGCGCATATGACTTACCCTCCATGCTCCTAGCCTTATCGTAATGACAAAAAAAGTTGAAATATACGAACCTTCTCATTGTGTTATCGATTATAAGTCAACACGTCTTGACACCCCAATACAACCCCAGTATTCATCGGGGGACTAGTGCTAATTAATTAAAGGTCATCACCTAAACTAAATATAACTTTAATTCTACTTCTTTTATCCTATAAACATAGTAAAGCAAATTAGAAACATGTGAGACCCCAGGTCTCCTTAAGATCCCTTGACCTAGAAAACACATAAATGACTTTACTCACGCAGTCTATGCCCCTACATCACTAGGTTTATCAACCATTTTTCAAAATAGAAAAAACAATGGGTAATACATTTCTACATGTCGAGTCTCTAAGCTCATCTACAACCAATTTTAGTCCAGTCCGCAAATTCTGCATTTTTCCATGTAACTTTTGGTTGGTTTCCATGTTTATACAACAATGGAAATGGTGAACACCCATGAACTACCTAGAGTGCATCGTGAGAGTGTTCCCAACCATGATCGAGTCAATTATATTTAGAGGATATGGTGGCAGCCCTGTATCACCCTTTTTCTTGCCTCACATGTCCTAATAGTCCCTTGCCCCTTTCTTTTACATATCCAAGGGACGTAAAGGCCAAAACATGTCAAAATAGCACTCATAAATTCAAATAAGTTTAAACCCAAGTGTGCATGGAAGATTCACCAATGAGCATTAAGAAATTCCTTAACTTCTAGAAAGAATTTGAACAAAACATACTATTTAATTGTGAAATGTTTACTTTTAAGTTTTAAATGTATGTAAGTGAATGCCATTAAATTGCTTACTCGATTTTGATTTAATTTACATTTTCAACTTTGAAGAGACATCATTATATATATAGCATGTATATGATTCTAATTATTTTCTTATTGATGTTTTTATTGCAGTTGCGGCACGACACAAATGCTGAAATACTAATTGAGCTTGCGCACTTGAGAGGACATAGTACTGCTTTTAGTTGTGGTGATAGGATTTGTTGTTCACTTGCATCCACTTTGGATGCAATTGTTGAGACTATTTAATTGTCAAGCAACATACTATATGATATTACATCATATAGAAAAACAAAAATACATGAGTACGATGATGGGCTTGACTACAATGCAATAAAAAAGTTGAAACTAACCAAAGAGCATATATTTTCATTGTTTAGGGACCCTCGCATGGGGGAAATCCCAAATGCAAATAGGCCTCATATCTCTATTGAGTGGTGCACATTTCATCCATTTGTTGATAACTGGATGGATAGATGGTATATGGTTTTTCATATGCCACCACATAACAACACGAAAATCCCCATATATTTCCTTTAGAAGATGTATGCAGAGCTCGTGTTGGGTAAACACGTAAAATATTTTGATATATTGTAGTTCAGGGGATCTCTAGGGGGATGCCCCAAAATCGACCCAATGCCAGGATTCGAGACCTTGATTTCCCTATCCCTGCACCTCCAACTATCCACGGTGATGATGATGATGACGGTGATGATGGTGATGATTATGATGATGACGACGATGACGATGAAGATGATGATGATGAAGATGATGATAATGATGATGATGAAGATGAAGATGATGATGATGCCGATCATGATGATGATGAGGGTCATGATGATGATGATGATGATGATGATGATGAGGGTCGTGATGATGATAATGAAGAAGAAGATGATGATGATGATGATGAACATCGTGATAATGATTATGATGATAATGATGATGATGATTATGATGATGGTGAGGGTCATGATGATGATGATGATGACGACGACGACGATGAACATCATGATGATGAAGATGATTATGATGATGAAGATGGCGATGATGATCATGATGATGAAGATGACGGTGATCAACATCATGATGATCATGATGATGATGATGATGATGATGAGGGTCATGATGGTGAAGATGATGATGATGAGGACAAATGTGCCTTACTCACTATCCCTCTATGACTTACTCACTGGACCTCCCTTCCTTTTTGCATGATGATCATGATGATGAAGATGATGATGATGAACATAATGATGATGATGATAATGATCATGATCATGATGATCATGATGATGAAGACAATGATGATCAACATGATGATGATGAAAAAGAAGATGATTATGATGATGATTAACATGATAATGAAGAAGAGGAAGATGATGATTATGATGATTGTCATGATGATGAATACGATGACGATCAACATGATGATGATGGTGAACATCATGATTATGAATATGATGATGATGATGAGGAGGAGGGTCATGATGACGATGATGATGAAAATGATGATGATGATGAACATGATGATGACGAAGATGATGATGATGATGATGAAGATGATGGTGATGGTGATGATGGTGATGGTGATGATGATGATGAACACCATGATGATGAATATGGTGATGGTGAACTCCATGCTAATTAGGATTATGTTCATGATGATCATGATCATGATGATGAAGACAATGACGATCAACATGATGATGGTGATGAAGATGATCAACATGATGAGGATGATGCTCTCTCTCTCTCTCTCTCTCTCTCTCTCTCTCTCTCTCTCTCTCTCTCTCTATACATGTGTGAACCTGCACCTTTCTCTCCTTGTGTCTATTCCCCCATCACCTCTCTCTCACACACACCTTCTATAGCTCCCTCAATATCTCTTTCCTTCACTCTATCTTCATCCCTCCCTCACCCCCCTTCCTCTCTCTCTATCTTATTCTCTCTCACACTCTCTCCACACCATTCTCTCTCTCTCTCTCTCTTTTCAACTTATCCCTTCTCCTTAACCCCCTACCTCATTATTACCCTTATTATATGTTTTTTCGCATCTCATTTCGATCTCTTCAATTTTCCCCTCCTTCACCTCTCTCCTCCAACACAGCCTATTCCTCCTCTAATACTCCATATCCACTTTTCCATTCACCAATCCTCTCTCTCATCAAACCATCACCCACTTCCTCCCCTCCACCTTATCCTCACTTCTCCACTCAAATTTACAACATCGCGCTAGGACCTTGACCATTCCCAACCCCTTCTCAACTATTAACCATACACACTTGAACTTCCAACATCTTCCTAGGCCCTTAACCCTTCCACACCCCCTCTAAACTATTATCCAAATTTATTCTCAATAGGGTCTTTTGTAGAGTCTAGCATGTTCCTAAGGGATTGAGGAGGAGAGATGGTGACTTAAATTTTTATTTTTCTAAAAATATTAACGATCCTATTCATGGTTCCATGGATGTAGGGGAGGATTGCCTAGGGTGTGTCAATTTTTTTGTTTTCTTTATGTTTTCTCCTATTGTTACTACGTTCTTTTTTGGTGGATTTTTAAATGGTTTATCTAATTTGTTTGTTCTTATAACATTTTTTTATGAATACTTTCATGAGGTGGTTGAGTTCCTTTTCTGTGTGGTCTTTATTGACAATTGAAATGGCCCAATTCACTCTAGCATAATTGATTATGCCGATTTTTTGGGTAGGTTGGTGGTAAGATTATCAATGAAGATATATCTTTGTTGGATTTCAATGGTGATAATTTTGTCTCTTTGGAATTTAATTAGTTCTTTGGTTGATAGATTTATCACTTAATTTCAATATGATCTGTCCTTAGTTGATGTTCTACCTAGAATCTAGACAATTACAACATGAGAGAAGAATGAATTTTAGAAATAGTAAAGATGGAAAAGTAATGCAGAAATAAAAAAGACCATATAATTTCCTATTGTTTTGAAAATTAATAAAATCATATAGGATAGTCTAATTAGTAATAAATCTAATCTATATTATCCTATCTAGGCCATCATGTTTGAGTAAACATAATACTCCTGTAACAAAATTTGTATATGTAGAGTTCGTATGAATATGTAAACTAAAATAAGCCTAGTTTCTTTTAAGTTTAAGTAAACAAAATAACCTAGCTACAACACACATATACTATTTATCCTTCGATACTTTTATCCCTTCATTTATTAAGAAAACCTGTATAAAATATAAGGAAGATCAAGAAACCTCATACCTACAAATTGAAACTATTTTAATGGCTAGAAATTTTGCACACTCAAACAAACAGTATTAAGAAGGACATAGACAGACTTTTTCAGAAAATGGACAGTTACATCAAGAATCATTTGTTTTCTTGAAATATCATTTTTTACTTAATCTAGGTAAATTTAATATTTATTTAAGTTTAACTTAGGAATATTTGACTAGTTCCTATTTTGACTCTTTTAGGTATTTAATATTTAATTAATAATAATAATAATAATAATATATAGATCCTTTCATTATTATTAATATTTACAAGTATTATTACTTACGCTTACTATTTTATACCCATTATGTATAAACTATATATTTATATATATATAATGGTTAACATTTTTACTTTAGGTATTGTTATCAACCCAAATGGCACTTCTCCGTCCGAGTGCCGACATTCTTTATGTTGGTACACAAAAGGACATATTAGGATTTAAGTTTGCCAAAATACTATAGATGGGCATGAATTGGGATGCATTTACCCTTAAATGAACTTGATATATAAATTTTTCTAAGTATTGAGTTACATACACGACTATCTCCATTGAAACTCACGTACTGTACGCGGCTATCTGCATTGCAACCCGTGTACATTAGCGTATGCAGGTTTTCTTTGAGAAAATTGCGTGTCATATGTGGGTTGCCTATATTAATAGTCGCGTACATCAGTTCGACCTTAAAAAATATAAAACTTGGTTAATGGAGATCAGTTGGGCCCTAATCATTAACTATCCCAACTATTTCAACCACCCCAACCTTAGAAATCACTCTATTTCCTAAAGTATAAATAGAGGCCTTGGGGAGGGCATTAATCAATCGAGATTGGAGAGTAAAGTTATGCTAGTGGTATATCTTTAGAAGTCTTGGAGTAGTAGAAATCAGAGTCCTTTGGTTGCAGAGGAGTCCTTGTCTCAGAAGCTAGGTTGTATTCTTATCTCATTCAATGATTGTTAATAAAGAGAATTATTCTTCCAACATTGTGTTGGGTTTCTTTCATGTATCGTGGTCAATGAATATATTGGATTATCTATTTGATATATTTTTTTTATCTAACCTCTTATATATACATGCATGAGATATTATTTAGATAATTGGCTCTTTACAGGTGAAAGAGGTGCATCCCTAAAAGATTTGGAGAGAAGAGGAATGGGAGAAGATAAATCTTGGATCAATCGTCGGTAATCAGGTAAGTCAAGAATTTTTTCCTATTCCCTTTCTATTCTCTGGTAAAGCTGATTGTCTGCAAGGTTAGTAGTAAGTTGGTAACTCTAGACCCTAGGTTACAAGGGTGCTTAATCCTGAACAACAGAACTAGCGACTCTGCTGGGGAGTCCAACTAGCTGTGGGTTAGTCATGTAGATACTTGCCCAGTCTTTGCTCTGATTCCATGTATGGTTTTATATCTTGGTTTTGATTTGCAGTAGTGTTTTAGAGACCGGCAGTGTTTTTTATTTTCTAAAAAAATTCTATCCTCTACATGGGTTTCTATGCTACACAGTCACATACAACAACTTGTATATGCAGGTTGCTATACTGAACAGTCGCGTACAGTATGCGGGTTTTTCTGTTAGACAGTCGGGTACATCTCTTAGCAGCACATTTTTAGGTAGGGTTTCTTGTCCCTGTCTTATTTGGATTTTTCTTTGCTTTGGGGTCTTCTAGTGCTGGCATTTTACTATAGCTCTGAAATCCCTGTGCACCATACTTTGTGCTTTTCAGTAAGCCCTTGAGTTTTTTGTTGTTTGAGTCTTCTTTCTTTTAGCAATTTGAGGTGGATTATCCTATTTGGGTGATAGGTTCATTGCTATGTATCTGAATCAGTGATCAGGATTTTAGATACCTTGTACCCTGTACTATTTCCAAGTAGTTTTAGTTTGTCACTTTCCTTTTAATGATTTCAGTGGATTTCATTCATTGTTTCTTCCCGAGCTAGGTGTTTGACAAGTCTCTTCCTTAGGTAGTTGATTTTGGTTCTTACAAGTCTACTATACTTCATTTTTCTTGATTTATGGTCTAACTATTCAAGCATACTCAAGAATTTTTTCATTTAGGCTCCTAGTAATTTTGGAAGAGTTTGAAAAGTGAAAAAAAGAAATGGAAACATTTGCATTTGAATTGCATATCATAGTTTTATTTTCAGTTTTTGAATAAAATTTCAAAAATGACAAAAAATAAGTCTTAGCTTTCTCTTAGTTGTAATTTCATTAGCTCATATCTACAAAAAGAAAAAGAAGCTTGTTTTAAGTAGTTATAATTCGTTTTGGAATTCATTTTATACACCTTTTTTACTTTTCTTATCGAGTCTATAATATCATAGTCATTCACGCCACTTACCCTCTGACTAAGAACAATTCTTAAAATTAATGCTATAATTTAAAATTTATTAGTAAGTTTTGTTTTATAGGGTCATACACCTACTAGCTTAGGCTAGACTTGTGAGATAGGAAGTGTAAACTCCCCACAAGTACTTAAATTTAGACATAGTTGGCCAATCGATAGGTAAATCCTTATCTGTGTTGATATTATCTGGGAAGCTGCTCTCAAATGGAAGCTAAGCATGGGGCCACATGGAGGATTGGACTGAGGAGATAACCCTCTCATTCATTTTCAAAATGTAGACCAAGGTTTTTACGCATTTGGGGATTTTTTCCTAAATAGAGTTTCAGGATTTGCTACCCTGCCCATGCATACCAATCAATCTTGCAACTGTCCCCCCAGACTATTGATAGAGTTAAGGTATACTCTAGTCTCTTGGACATCTAGGGTTTATACACACATAAACTAGAAGGCTATTTCTGGTTCACCTTGAACGAGCTTGGAAGGTAACCCTTGTTGAAAGTAGGAGGGCGGTGGGTGATTCCTCCGCTTATGCCTAAGAACCCATTCAAGGATGCCAAGAAACTGTCTCTCAACTTTCTTCAGAAAACCATTTCTTATACCCCTTGTGATTGTTGAGACTTTAGGAAATTTTGTAATGATTGCTCTATGGTTTGTCTATGTTTTTAGCTCACCTTAGGGTGTGAAGAGTCAAATTTACAATCGTGGAGGACCTATCTTTCATAAGGTCATGATGGTTACAAAAACTTCCTCCACTTATCACATTGGAATCTCCACCTCCCCTTCAAAGGTAGAGATTGGACACGGACGGTTCTTTTGAACCGATAGGATTTAGTAAAGTTCCAGGTGAACCAGAACTTAGGGCAAACCATTTTAATTTAAACAAAGTTGAGATAGAATACTTGCACACTAATGAGTTTGCAAGGAACTTTAATTCACCTCTAATTGACTTCAACGATCCTGTGATCATTCAGGTTCGTCCTTTCAATCCACCCATGATTGGTGTCCCTTTGGGCAGACTAATGTCTACTGTAGGAGAAAGTTCTTCTACTTCCACCTCATCCACTCTGGCTAAAGGGGTGCCACCTCCCCTGGTAGGTGCCTGTAGAACAAGCATACCTACTACACCGTTAACTCCAGCTAACCCGGTGGTTCAAACACCAGCTCCCACTAGTTTAGTAAGTACTTCTCATGGTATGGTCACTGGGATTGCTAGTGTACCTTCTGTTCCTAATTCCTTTGCATATAATGCTCAGAGTGGTCCTATAGAATCCTCAACTTTTGTCCAAGTTTTTCCTTGGAACGGGGGGCACATTCCCCCATCGACTCCATACGTAGGACCAACACCCGCATATGTAGGGGTGTAATTCAGAAACCCTAATCCTTATGGTTAAGGTTTTCAAACTCTAGTTTTAGCTCCTTTCACGAGCTCTCCCTTTTCATTTTTCTTTGGAGGGATACTCGCTATTGTGTTCCAAACCCCAGCTTCAACTGGGACAGCTAGAACCTCATACACTATACCACATAAAAAATATGTTAGCTTATGGATGGAATCCTTTCCAAAGTAGCCCAACCACTTCGCAACCGGCAGGAGGGGGAAACCCCACCTTCACACATGGGAATATGGTGGGAAGTCACTCTAATCCCCAAGATGGTACTTTTAGTGCTTCGGTTACACCCAAGCTCCCTTTCTTGGCAACATTAAATTTGACAGATTTGTTAAAACTAATGAATGACCCAGTGAGACATAACTCCTCATGGCCACCCATTCATACCAAGATGCCCTTGGATATCCCAAAATTTGAAGGAAAAGTTGGTGATGATCCAAGAGCTCATGTCACCACTTTCCATTTGTGGTGCTCTTCCAACTCACTGAACAATGATTTGGTTCGGTTGAGGCTATTCCAAATAACTCTAACCAGCACTATAGCAAAATGGTATATTGAACTTCCTTCTGCTACGTTTAACCGTTTTTTGGGACTTGGATAATGCATTCCTTAGTCACTTCCAACTTCCTATCCGATATGATTTCAGGATAGACTTGTTGTCTAGCTTTTGGCAGGACAAGGCCACTCATATTTCGGATCACATCGAAAAGTGGAGAAGACGAAAGAGCCTTATCAAAGCCACTAGTCCTCCCCATTTCTTATTAGAATGGTTCCTTAAATCCCTATTGCCATATATATATAAGGATGTGTCTACTTCTAGAGTGAACAATGAAGAAGAGGCTATCCTCAGGGCCCAGCAGCTAGATTTGATATATTCTCAGTCTGGTATTTTATATGAAATTATCCCTGAAGCACCGAGGCCAACGCACAATGTAGAGAAACGTCAGCCTGGACCTCACACCGATGGTGTGGTTAGTTCTGTGAAATCTCCCACTATAGAGTCTTTGGCTAAACAACTCCATGAGATTTTTGTCAAACATTCTACACCGGAGGCAACAAAGGATGCCCCATCACCCTAGAATGCAAATTTTTTTGCACAATCCTCTGAGAAGGGCAATCAACAGCCTAGTGGGAAAAAGAAGAAAGTAAAAAAGGGTGAGGGAAACCAAAACAAGAAAAAACCCACAAACAATGCTGATGGGGGAAAAAAAGAAAAGAAAAAGGTGAAATTCCCATGTAAGTTGTGCCATGAAGATCGCCTAACCCATCTATGCCCCCTTATGGAACAAGCTCAGAAGTTGTTAAAAGGCTAGCAACCGGCTGTCTTGAAGGATCCTTTCCCTAAGGACATAATTCTGCTTTAGCTTCAAATGCAACAGGGGGCACCCCAAATGCTCCTGACCCCAATTATATACATGGTTCGATCCTAGACTTTAATCCAGACTAGGAACACGAACTATGAAACAGATGCCTCAGAGAAGGGTAAATCAATAGGTTAAACTTCCAACCCTCTCACGATTGAGAAGCCTGCCGAACCTATGCCCAAGATACCAAAAGGTGTCTTCAAGAAAACCTTGCATAATCCTAATGCTAGGGCTATAGCAAACTACTCCATAGTTGAAGATCTATCCCAGACTCCTTGTGCGATGTCAGCTTTAGAGGTGTTGCAGATTTGTCCCATGCATCGATATGCACTCTTAGCAGCATTAGGTAGTATGGACTCATCGAGCCTCTTGGAAAATTTTAATTTGTTTGATGTAAAAATTCACCTGCCATATCATGTAGCCTTATCGATAGATGTCATCCATGGTAGAAAAACCATTGGAAGGGCAGTTGTCGAGGAGGGTGCTTCTACATGTGTCATGTCCCTGTCTTGTTAGAAATCTCTTGTATCTCCAGAGTTGGTTCCATCAAACACCCTACTTACTACTTTCGACAGAAGGTCATTTCGTCCACATGGTATCCTATAGGCTTTCGAAATTAAGTTGGTATGGAAAGCAGTGTCTGTTGAGGTAGAGGTGATTGATGCACCTTTGAATTATAACTTTCTCTTGGGGAGAAGTTGGAATTATGCCATGTAAGCTATTGCATCGACTGTATTTTGAGTAGTAGTGTTTCGACACAAAGGGAAGTTGGTTAATGTAGACCAACTTAGTTTTACTCGAAAAGGATGCATGGAAACTAATGATTCCATTATACCATTGGTTGATCAGGTTAAACCTGCTTTAGAGAGCTTAGGGGGTGGAATGTACTCATCATTGATTGGCACATTTGATATTCCATCTCTGATTAATTATCTAGGTTCTACTAGTGCAGGGAAGTCTATAGCAACGGTTGTTGATAGAACATATCCTTGGGTTCTTCCTTCCCACCATGAACCTGAATTTCCCTTATCGGCAATGGAAGTATCTTATCAAGTTATCATTCATACCACTATTGATCCCATTCTAGTCCCTCTCACAGTCTCAGAGGAGTCGAAAGAAGCCTATCTTCGTTCTTGGGTAGAGAACTCTTTGCATTCTAGAGATTGCTTAGATATGGTTTTACCTTTGGATGAAGCCATTCTGCAAGCCATGTGGGGACGAGATAAGATCTGCAAAGATCTTCACCATTGATCCTATTTTCTTCCATAGTTAAGCAGGATCAAGAACTAGGTGTTCCATATGAGACTGGCAGGTGATGTCGATACACCTATTAATCCCTTACCAAGGGAAGGAATATTTGCTAAGGGGAATATGGAAAGCATTTTTGCTATGATTTCTATCAACATATCTGCAAAACCAAATGTTGTGGAAAATGTACACATTGACACGAACTACTCTCCAGAGGAGATTGCGATCTATACAGCCTCGTTTAAGGAATTCTACCACGTATTTTCCTGGGCATATGAGGAGATTCCAGGCATAGATCCATCAATATTCAAGCATGAAATTCGAACTTACCTTGATGCTAGACCTGTTCGACAAAAGATGAGACCTGTCAACCTGCGTAAAGAGCTAGCGTTTAAGGCTGAAGTTGAGAAACTGCTGAAATCTGGTTTCATTTACCCCATAGATTGACAGAAAGGGTATCCAACCCTATTCATGTTGACAAAAAACAAGGGACTATATGTGTTTGTAATGAATTTCGAGATCTAAACAAAGCCTGTCCCAAGGACAACTACCCCATGCCATTTATAGATCAAATTATTGATGCCTGCGTAATAACATAATTCTTTTCATTTATGGATGGTTTCTTCGGGTATAATCAAATCCAAATTAAACCAGAAGACCAATATAAAACAACTTTTATTTGTCCTTGGGGTACCTTCATGTATAAGAAAATTTCATTTGGATTGAAAAATGCAGCGGCAACCTTTCAGCAGGAAATGAATTTTTCCTTTCATGACATTAAAGCCATTGTTGAACCATACCTTGATGATTTGTCAGCACATTCTCGTAAGATGATCGATCACCGAGATTACTTCCGTTTAATTTTTGAACGATGCAGATACTGCAAAATTCACTTGAATCCCCACAAGTGCGTTTTTTGTGTCGAATCAGGGAGACTACTCGGTTTCATTGTTTCCAACAAAGGCATTCAGGTGGATCGTTTGAAAGTTGATGCCATCGTTAATCTGCCTCTTACTCGTTCTATTAGGAAGCTTCAAAGCCTACAATGGAATTCCAAATTCCTTTGATGTTTTATTATAAATTATGCCAATATTACTAAAGGTTTCATGCACCTGTTGAAATAGGACACCCCATTTATATGGGATGAAATAACACAACTTGCATTCAAGGCATTAAAGAAATATTTATTGTTGTCACTGTTATTGCGCCCGCCAGATTACTCTCGTGATTTTATATTGTATCTGGCCGCATCTGAGTCGACCATAGGGGTAGTACTAGTCCAGGAGGACGATAAGCTCCAAGAGAATGTCATTTACTATCTCAGTTGTGCTTTAGCCGAACCTGAACTTAGGTATTCCCACATCGAGAAGTTGGCCTTGGAAGCTGTGTATGTTGTTCATAGGTTGTGTCACTACATATTACTAAGGACCATGATGATATTGGTGGATGTTAATCCTCTCCAATATGTTTTGTCCTGACGGATAGTTGGAGGCAAATTCAATAAATGGATAGTCATTCTTCAGGAGTTTGACTTACATTTACAATCCACCAAATCCAATAAATCCTTAGTTTTTTCTGAGCTCATTACAGAATTTTCGGTAGAGGAAGATGTATCCATTGAAGAAGACTCATTCCCAGATGAACATATATTTTTTATTTCCACCTCTGACCCCTAGTACAAAGATATTCTTTTCTATATCTAGACTTTGAAGTACCATGTAGCCTTCTTGCAGGAAGAATGACGTAAACTACGTGTACATGCCAAGAACAATCTCATTATTGGAGATACTTTATATCGTAGGGGGGTAGATTCTGTTTTACGTCAATGTCTTACCCATGAAGAAGCAGAGATTGTCCTAAATGATGCCCATAGTGGAGTGTGTGGCATTCATTTATCTGGGTTAGCAACGTCCCAGAAGATCTTATGTGCTGATTATTTCTAGCCCACAATCTTTAAAGATTGTGTAGAAGTCGTGAAGCGCTGTCATCCTTGTCAGCTTTACACCAGAAAGATGCAGTTGCATCTTGCTCTGTTATTTCCCATCATCTCAGTGGACCCATTCACGAAGTGGGGGATAGATTATGTGATGTGCAAACTAGTCTCGGTTGGGGGGCACAAACATATCATTGTCACTATAGATTATTTCACGAAGTGGGAAGAGGCAATGCCCACCTATAAATTTGATGGGGAAACTATATTTTTTTTCATTTTCTACCAAATTATCGCATGATTCGGTATCCCTAAAGAGATTTTCACTGACCATGGAAGTCACTTCCAAAATAGTATGATGACTGAATTGACCACTGTGCCAGGAATTAGACAAGATCATTCATCTTCTTTCTATCCTCAATCAAACGGTCAAATTGAGGCTATAAATAAGACCTTGAAGACTATTCTCAAACAAACTATCAATGCAACCCATTCCAATTGGTACATCATGTTGTATCCTACACTTTGGGAATATTCGACCAATGTGAAAACTGCTACAGGGTTTTCTCCTTTCCAACTCGTTCATGGAGTGGAATAAGTTACCCTGGTCGACTGCAAAATCCCATCCTTAAAGATTGCTATTCATGTGTTACTTGATACGACTGAGCTAGAAGAACGTTTATTACATTTAGAACATCTAGATGAGCAGTGTAGAGATGCGCTGACAGCAAATGAGGCTCATAAAAATAGGGTAAAAAATCGATACGATAGATCGGTCAAGCCTTGAATTTTTTCTGAAGGGGAGCTTGTCTTACTCTGGGATTAGGACAAAGAACCCCTGGGGGCAGGAAAATTTAGGTCTATTTGGTTAGGGCCTTATGTCATGTCAAAGGTGTTGAAGAAAGGTGCATATGAATTGATATATTTCGAAGGGTATAGGATTCCTGAGCCTAGAAATGGGCTCTACTTGAAAAATTACTGTGCTTAGGCTTAACACTTTTTCTGTATTTTTATTGTATGTATTTTATGTACAATAGTTCATTGGTTTGTGTTTTTATACCATCTGTTGGTTGTTACAGATGTCTTATGAGTGGTTCATACGTTTCGCAGATGGCGCCATTCACCACACTTGTAACCTGGCTTCAGCCGCATGGGTCATTTACTCGCCCTCAGGATAGCTAGTTTCCTCTAGAGGCACTTTCCTAGGTCCTGCTACCAATAATGTGGCTGAATACAGGGCTGTCGTTGAGCTTTTATGGGATTCTTTGTCACATGGTATCACTCAGCTGGAAGTTCGACTTGACTCTCAACCGGTGATTTCCCAACTTAGTTGAGCTTATCAGGTGCATAACCCTATTTTACTAGGTCAATTTGTGGAAGTTAGGTTATTGTAAAGAAATTTTGAGTTTATTACATTCAATCATATTCCAAGAAATCAAAGTTCTTTAACTAATAGTATGCTAATTATATATTGGATTGGCACTTAACACATTTTTCATCAAAATATACAACAGACTTATTACAAAACACATGTAAATAAAACCAGTAATATATGTGTGTGTGTGTGTGTGTGTCTGTGTGTGTATGTGTGTGTGTGTGAATATTTGTCCATATAGATAGGTCGAGTTTCTGATCCTCATATCCAGTCATAGCTGTATAATATACCAAAAATATACAAAAAATGGATCAAAGTCCATAAAGTGCTCCTAGGTCTAAGCTCTACCACCCTGGTCCCCCTAATCATCCTGACCACCCTACTCTCAGGATTCTTCAGCCTCCCCGGCTGCAGCAACCTCAATGACATCAATATATACAAGTACTGCTCTAGCCACTTGCCTATTAAGGCATATCCATACAGGTGGTATACCAGCCACTAGCTCCTGCATAGCGGTAGGGATATGCTCAATGCATAATGTAGGTACTCTTTGGGTAATGATGGCCATATTTCCCTCAAGAACCCTAATCAAACCCTTCTCTTCTCCCACCATAGGATGCACATACATGCATGGATTCCCAGCAGGGTGGACTGGTGCAATATCTACATTTTAACATTTTAAAGGATAAAAAACTCTTATACATATGTATATATCTTTATGATTAAAATTCATAAAAAATTTAAAAACTTGAAGACAAAAATACCTGACGCTCCCCATGCTCCTCTACCAGGGAGGATAAGGTCGGCATCACCTCGGTAATATAGTCCAGCATATGGAAACTGCTCCAGTGCTGGTACCTATCGCTCCCACCAAAGGTAGAAGTCATCGTCATATACACTCTAAACCGATCCACCGCCTCCTTGGCAGAGGAAGATTTCTCCCCACCTACTCAGTCTAGGCTGACAGGGAGAACGAACTGGTAGTGGTACTGCAGGACTCAAACCAGGCACTCTCTCAAAGTAAAAGACCGCCAATATGCTATAATAACCAAAAAAAAAATTGTCGGCCTCTTTTATAGTCAGAGAGTTGTTTCCTCATTATCAGGATTACTCCTGAACACTAGTCATATAGAGCTCGCTTTAGACAGTCCACTACAAGTCTCACTTGGTTCCAAGTTGCAAGGTGAAGTGATGATGATATTTCAACCCTCACTATAGTACTCTCCAACACCTATAATGGCAAGCTGTGAATATGAACAATAGGGATGCAGGTACTTCTCTTTTGAGTACGAGGCACGCAGTATATATCTATGTAGTTCTATACACTTAGAAGGTCATCACCTCTTTCGGTACCTTCCAAGTTAACTAGATCTTCCCATCGTGATAAACCGGAGATAAAATAGACATCTTCCAATGTAACCTCTAGAAACTGACCTCGTATCTCAAACATACCAAGATCATGATCCCAATAGTTTATCAAAACCTCTTGTAGTTGGACATTTGATCGCATAGGTGAGGTATAGAAGAATTTTAATAACCAACTTTGCTACAAAGAATTTACCATGGTGGCATCTTCTAGAGCTTCTTGGTCCATGTCTTCATGCTCGCTTTCCCTCCACTCAAGAACCATATTTCAATCTAATAACAAGCCATTTATCAACCATTAAATTCATATAAAAAAATTATTTTTTGGCCCTACATAGATTTTTCCTACCTCGCGCAGCGTATGTGACTGTCCTTTGGAAAAGTTGCGTATTGTACGCGACTTGCCTTTGGGAAAACCACGTATAGAATGTGTGTACATGACTGTTGATAAACCATACCCGCTTACACAGCGTGCCTTCTTTGAGGACGTTGGAAAACATCAAAATTTAGCTAAAAATTCAAATTTTCTTGGATCAATGAAAGAGCATGGAGTGTAGTTTTACCTGACACTTGCAGTTTCGAGAATTGTCCACTGAGTTGTCCACAATGAGCAATCAAAGGTAGAGGTAAAACTTGTCTATTTTGGGTAAAAAATCAAATGGTGAGTTTTGATTTCTAAAAGTGGGTTTTTTCGTATAGTTCATATTTTTTATATAAAAATCAAACTAATACCATATCTTTTTCTTCAATGTAACAGGTCTAAGGTCATTTAAATTTTTTTTTCACTCATATAGGATGGGTTTTGGTCATTCACATGCATTTTGCATTCATACCTAATCCATCTTAATCCTAGAATTACCACTTTGACCATGGACTATGGTATTTTAACCATTAGTACCTCGTTTATGTCATTGTTATTTCGTGGATAGGAGTTTCCTCACATGAGTATCCTTGTTTAAGAATGCACTTATTGTCTTTCAATACTCATGCTGCAGTTGTCATAGGTTCAGGGGAGTCTTCTTAGCTATTTTTCACGCCAAATTGAGCCTCATTTTGGTCTCTTTTTACAAGCTATCCTTTTATAAGACTCCCCACCCTTATAGAGCTTCTTTAGGCCCAGGTCTAACTCCTCAAAATAGACTTGACTATCGAGTAAACTTGTCCATTCAAGCTCATTAAGAATATGTGAATGGGCATCCACATGGGTGGTAGGTTATCTCTTTCTCGGACCATGTGGAATAATACGAGAAAGGATCACTCTCTTTTATGTGGAATTGAGAAGAGTATTCTTAGGTATAGGTTTATCACTTTTCTGGACTTGAGGGACTAAATTTACGGAAAAGGAACACCCCGTATGAGCTTATTTTTCTCTTTTTTGTGCTCTGGACCTAAACATGAAAAAGATTCTGAATGTACTTTATGTCTTTGTCATGCTCGTTAAACACTAAGAACAAAACATCGAGTTTATTGTTATAAGCCCCATTTCTCGTACTCAAATGGATCTTTTTGAGTGATCTTGCTTTCCTTCACACTCGTAAAACTCAATCCATATGCTTCTCTCGAAGGAGCATTGGGAAGGTGGTAATTTAACCTTTTTTGGACCTCCCTGACTAAGTAAAAAAAAGGTTCACCTTTTCTTCTATAGAATTTAAGAGAGCTATTTTGTCATAATTTTTGTACTTTTTCAGCCTTAGGAGACTAAATTGGACGAAAAAGGATCCCCCCTGGAGTCATCTTTGGATTTTTCAAACTCTGTAAACATGAAAACACCAATTGAGCATGTACTAGTTCGGGCTCATAAAATCCACAAATCAATGACACTATAAAGAATTATTCCCTCTTCTCTTCAATCTTGTCAAAAAATGAAGAAAGACTTGAGTTGACTTTCCTGGACTCATTAAAATTTAACTGGAAATATAAGGAAATTTTTTTCTTTTGGTTCTCCGTTGGTCGCAGCATGTCTTCCTTGAACATAGAACTCTCTATTTTTCCAATACTGATGTCTCAGTTTTCACTTTCAGTTCAGCTATCACTTTGAGTTTCTTACTCTTCTTATCAATTATACCTAGGGAATCTGATCATGTCTCCTACATGAAAGATAAGTCTAGTTGTAATATCTGCAAAGTCAAAAGATGCCTTGGGTCATCTTTGTATCATGCTCACTGTTCAAGAATTTAGCTCGGCATCTGATCTATATCCCAATTCCATCATTTTCCTATCTGTTATTACTTGCGTATCCCTTCCTTTATCTAGTTCGTAGTCACTCTTGTGATCCATTGGAGGATCTATTGCCTTCCTCATCACAGTATGATTTCTCATCAGCACTTCCTTACGATGAAGACCTAGAGTTTTTAACGATAGTACCTTAGGATTCACTTTCATTATTGGTGAATTCCTTGGCTTCAGTTGTCAATTATCACCTATTGGTTGACAAAATGTTGAACCCTATCCATGTTTAACTTCAATAACATATATTCACATGGCCTGGATTGCACTCGTTCTTTTTTATTTTTGATGAAGACCTTAGGTTCATGTCTATGGCCTAACTTGTGCAAGGTGATGTTGTGATCACTTACACAGTTTCCAGATCTTTGAAGACTCATCATTATTGTATATTGTGGCTTCGATCCACCTTTGTAATATACATGGTCTTGAACCCGTATCATATGATGTACTTAAATATTGTAAAGGAGCTAGTGTTCCTATATATTGAACATGGCATCCTTGGATATGAATTTGTATATGACATTACTATGTATTTGTTTCAGGTACTTCCTCTGCTCCATTGGACTTCTGATCTCTCCAAGATAATGATTATAATGCATTTCAGCCATCGTTTCCCTCTGAACTCACACAATAGGGGGAATATGTTACCAACCCAAATGGCACTTCTCCATTCGAGTGCCAACATTCCTTATGTTGGTACACAAAATGACATATTAGGACTGAATTTTTCTAAAACACTATAGATGGGAATGACTTGGGATGCATTTACCCTTAAACTAGCTTGCTATATAAATTTTTCTAAGTGTTGAGTTGCGTACGTGACTATATCCATTACAAATCATGTACTATATGCGACTATCTGCATTGCAACCCGCGTACATCAACGTATGCGGGTTTCCTTTGAGAAACTCACATGTCATACACGGGTTTCCTATATTAATAATCACATACACCTCAATTCGACCTTAAAAAATATAAAATATGATTAATGGATATTATTTCATCCTTAATCATTGACTATCCCAACTATTTCAACCACCCTAAACTTTGAAATCACTATCTTTCCCAAAGTATAAATAGAGGCCTTGGGGAGGGCATTAATCAACCAAGATTGGAGAGTAATGTTATGCTGGTGGTATATCTTTAGATGTCTTGGAGCAGCAAAACTCAAAGTCCTTTGGTTGTAGAGGAGTCCTTGTCTCAGAAGCTGGGTTGTATTCTTATCTCATTCACTGATTATTAATAAAGAGAATTCTTCTTCCAACATTGTGTTGAGTTTCTTTCATGTAACATGGTCAATGAATATATTGGATTATGTATTTGATATATTGTTTATCTAACCTCTTATATACACATGTGTGAGATATTATTTGGAGAATTGACTCTTTACAGGTGAAAGAGGTGCATCCCTGGAAGCTTTGGAGAGAAGAGGAACGGGAGAAGATCAAGCTTGGATCAACCATCGGTAATCAGGTAAGTCAATAATTTCTTCTTATTCCCTTTCTATTCTATGGTAAAGATGAGTGTCTGCAAGGTTAGTAGTAATTTGGTAACCGTAGACCCTAGGTTACAAGGGTGCTTAATTGTGAACAACAAGTATCATATAGCATGATCCCTAATCACATGACACTTTTTTTTTATCTTATAGTCACTTCTTTGTTAAGACCTTCGGGTAGGGGTTAGGTCAACTAGGTTAGGAAACTCTAAACCTCCTTACATGTTGTATTGCCTCGTTTAACATGGTAGTTATTCAGTACTCGATGAGACACAAAAATTCAAAATTTCATTTAAGCACTTAAAAATAAGTAAGATGAGATCAATGTTTTATGAGAGTCATTTTCACTCAACATATTATTTTTTCAGTAACTCCTAGCATTTATCCACAACCCATACTCAATGCTAAGAAGCATGGAGTTTTATACTTAGTGCAATTCCAAATCTCCTTGCTCAACACTAATGCTAGGATGTATTTGTAGGATACACCCAGGGATACAATGGCCAAGGATACGATGTTCCAGAGGGTATGCTCAACATCAATTTGTCCAAATATTATGCCCAACATTTCCAATTCTTATCTTTCATGTGCTTCATAGATTCCTCCTCAACACAAAATTTTCATAACTCATGTGCTCCAGAGCCTCTCGCTCAACACAAACATTAGAATACTCATGTGCTCTAGATCCTCTCGATCAACACAAACATCAAATACTCATATGCTCCATAGCTTCTCACTAAACGAAAAACATCAATACTCATGTGCTTTAGAGGTTCCTAATAAAAATAAATAAAAACAAACTATGTTAATCCCCTACAATTGCTCAAAAATATTTAGCTATATAGAGGAAAAGAGTTCTATGAAGTCAACAAGATAATCAACCACTTATCATCCCTATTTGTAATCTTTATAAGTCCTACTGGTCAGCAATTACATATTAATTATATCTTTACTAAACTTATAGTCTAAAGGAATTCATATTTTTCCTTAATATTATAGTTATATTCATCCTTTCCATTATTTAGTCTTATATATAATAGCTATTATAAAGTAGGAAGATAAGTAAGTATTAGCCTAGTAGTAAGATTCTATTGTAGGATAAAGTATACTCTTAGATTAAAACTTTAAAAAACAAAATGAACGAAGTCTCCTCTTTGGTGTACTCTGACATTTGTTAGCTTTGCATGCACTACTTGTTCGTTGTTTCAAGCTCTTTAATTTGTTATATTTCCTATTCTGTTGTTAATTTAGCTTAGTTCCTAATATAAAATGAGGAGAGACCCTGTATTATATGTTGAATTTGTACTCACTATTCATTGGGGTGGTTCATAAGTCAGAACTTTAATAGTCTTAACACTTCTCTATTTGAAGCTTGGGTTGCTATATATGTGATAAGTGGTAGAGATATTAGTATAAGTAGAAGTAAGTAATATATTTTGTATATGGCTTGCTGCATTAGAATTTACTCATGCTTCAGGGACTATTCTTTTCCTACCATTCTCATCACGAGCCAAGCCTTCTTGCGGTAATTTATTCTTAATAAAACAATATCATACACATAACACCGTGCAAAATAGAATTTTTTCTAGATAATTTTTTTTAAAGACCATCCAGTATTTTATTTCTTCTAAATTTTTTACTAATAGTTGACGTTAACCAATTTTTTGTTCTTCACCGGTGCCTTAGGAGAGACAGAGGCGTCGATGACAATGCCACTGGGGTTCATCGCCATTTTAGTTTATAATAAAAACAAAAAACAACATTATATATCATAGACACCAAGTTACAATTAAAAATAAAATGAAAATTGTGGAAATTGAACCTAAGAGATACACACAAAATTGCTAATCAAACATGCAAAATTAACACCAAAGGAGACTGAAATTGGAGCATAACACTAATCTGTATTCAATACGTGTAAAATATACAACCTTATGAATTAATAGGCTTCTACAATATATAATTACATAAGATATTCGAATGCATAAGGATTCCATTCAAAATGGTCAAAAAGCAGGCTTACTAAATCTAGTCAAATCCCCCATAGGTGCATAAAGTAGTTTCCAAATCTATGAAGATGCTCACAAATTTTCTAATTCAAGTGGGAAATCTAAAGAGGGATGGAAAGGAAACTCATAAATGATTTTATTTGGAGAAAAGGATGGAGGATGATGTGGGCAAAAAACAAGTCAACTACACCTAGTCTAGCTTTTCCTTTGGCCTTAAATCTTAATAAAATAGGCAACTTTTTAGAAAAAGCAGATATGTGCTTTGGAGGATCTGGAATAAACAAAATATGATAAATTTAGTTTCCATTATGTTTCATAAGTGCTCCATGACTCAGTTTTAGCATGTGTTTACTTCTAAGACATGTAGAAGGTAACTAACATAGAATGGAATCTAGGAAACTAGGTAATAAGACAAAATAAATAAAATTAATATCGAAGGTAGATAAATATGGGTTGATTATTCTAACATACCTCCTTAATCCTGAATTTATGAGTAAATATCAGAAAACTGTAGGTCCTAGAAACAAGGATTAGTCACCCTTTACATACTGCCATACAACCAAGGAAAGAGGCAAAAACCTAGTGGGAAAATCCTCCCTTAAACATGGACAGGAAAAACAAAATTTCTGGAATATTGTCATCAATCATGCTTTGCAGCATGATAAAAAATCCCCAATATTGATTTGATATTACTGAATGTCTTCTCACAAAAAACTTTGGTGAAGGTGTCTGCTACTTGTTCTGAAGATGCACATAAGAGTAGATCAATGGTGCCATCATGCACAAGCTGTCTGATGTAATGCATATGGATCTCAATGTGCTTGGTTCATTGTCTCTGAACTGGATCATTGCAGATTCAGATGGTGCTCTGATTATCACAGTAGATAATGGTTGAAAACTATGATTCGAAGCCACATTCTCCAAGTATACTTTGTAAAAATAAACATTGAGTTGATGCATTTACAACTCCTCTATACTCTACCTCTGTAGATGGGAGTGCTATGGCACTCAGCTTCTTTCTTGACCATCTGGTTGGTCCTTCTAAAATCATGAACACATATCCTGATGTAGACTTTCAATCTGTGTTGTCACCTTCCCAATCACTGTCAGTAAACCCAATCAAGTTAATATCAAATTTTGCTTTGTAGAAGATCCCATGAGTTCTTATTCCTTGAACAAAGTTTGGGATCCTTTTGGATGCCCTACAATGGATCTCATGATGCTGATCCATGTATCTCGAAGCTATACTAACTGCATAATATAGATCAGTTCGAGTGTGTGTAAGATAAATCAAACACCCAATCAACTTCTTATACAGTGTATTATTTACCATAGGACAAGAACCTACTTCTTCAAGCTTAACTCCTGAAAGGAAAGGAGTCTTGCTTGGCTTGCAAATGGATCACACAAAACGGGTCTCTCAATGTTTAATTTAACGAGTCCACTAAAAGAAAACTCGGTATGGTTCATGTTTAGAGAGTCTGAATGAATATGGAAGGAAACTCTCTGGGTGTCCTTTTTCGTATGATTTAGTTTCTAAGGCCTGAAAAAGTATAAAATCATACCTTAGAGAACTCTTCTAGTCATGATTGGATGGAGTGTTCCTTTCTCGTAAATATTCCTATCCGAACCGAGAAAGAGATAACCTACTATTGGATGGACGACTCTTCAAATACTTTAACGAGCGTGAAGAAGACAAGATCGCTCGACGATCTTTTCGTATTTAGGGAGCCCTAAAAGGGTTTAAAGAGAACTCCATTAGCCTTTTTCATGTTTGAATCTAGAGCATGAAAAAGTAATAAACTAAGCTCAAAGCTTAACAATTAGTCCAACAGCATAAAAATACCTTCAATGTTCTCTCCCCAACCATGGCTATGAGCTCATATTTATAGGGATTTAATGGATAGAGATGGATGAGAAATTAGTGGGTGAGGTGGCCTATAAGATCCTAGGATGAGGGATCTCATGCTCAACCAACCCACAACATTAGGCATAAGGGATATCTCAAGGCTTATCATCTAGAAGCCTCGAGAAGCTTCTCTTTTTCCCTTTTTACCCAGTGTACTGTGCTTCTCTTTTTATGACAGAGAAGTTCTGGTAATAACCACCTATGGACCAAGGGGAATAGGCACTGGCACCACTTTTGGATAACCGATGAAAGGAGGTGTGAGCAGGGGTACCACTCATGGACAAAAGGGCATGCGCGGTGCTAGGAATTTGTATGACAGACTGATAAAAAACCATTTAGTCTTCACTCCAGAAGTTGGGATTTAGGGCAAGTAGGTATGTCAAAGGTATTATCACATGATGGTGATAGGATTTTGGTATGACAGGATGCCCCCCAAAACATGATTCTTAGAGTGATACAATAAACGATAGCTTTTAGAACAAGTTGTTTTGATTGGAGTATGCAATCAAGTAGGTATCTTCAGTACATCACTATGTTGACTCATAGACACAAGTAACCAAACTCATAGCTGTAGACCAATACAAGGCAGATCCATGAGTGGAATAAACAAGCATGGATACTAGAATACAACATAGATCCATGTGATAGAGGACTAAAACTTGGACATAGCTACCAGACATACCACATAGATCTATGTCATACAGACGTAAATTTGAGCATAGCCACGACCATACAAATGTGGATCCATGCCAGATATACAAAACTACATCGCAACCTCGGGAAAAAGCAATGAGATCTTTTAAACAAATACCAGGGTCTTCGTCTCATCTTCCACAAATGATGATTCTATCCATGTGATTACAATTATTTGAAGTCGAACATGGTATAAACCACTTGATTATTGGCCAATGATGTGAACCGTTAACAAGTGCGAGGGAGATCACCATTAATGTCAATGATTCCCAAGGTACTCTAGTACAATCTACTGAGTGTGAATAGATGTCCTGATGTCGAAAACCTAGTTGATTCTATCTATCAAAGGTCAATTATGTGAACCTATGTCAAGAGCAAGAGAATCTGTCATTAAGGCATACAGATCTCAAGGTGCTAAATATTGTTTCTAAGACTATTTCCCAAATGATGAGCTGATGTCAACGGGAATAGTCTCGTCGAAGGAGGGCCATGATGAGTCCCACATCGACGACACAAAACTCAGAACATAGTTCTGGAATGATGTGAATCTAGTAACCATATGACTGACTCAAAGATACTCACACAAAGACTGTGTAGACTGTAGAGGTAAAACTTCTTCAGATCTCCTTTGAACATTGGGTGGCATGAAAAAATGACTTGGTAGCATGACTAGACAGGACATATACACAATGCGACAGTGGATAGTGCATTCTTTTGAAAGACTCAAAGGATTGGCATGACTCATGAAAGTGGATTGTCATGGAGATCAGCTAAATACCCAATTGGCTGACATGATTGTGCATACAAGTGCCATGTTCAAAGCTAATGACAAACAACTACCATTATTTGCAAAATGATTCCCTTCCCATTTCCCCCATCATGATCGATGAGTGCCTATTTTTGGTTTTACGAGTTCAAAGAGGGTAACAAATACTCGATATAGCTTTTCGAAAGACAAGTCCAGTCTCATATGTTTTCCAAACCTGAGAGAGGAGGGATTCATTCCAAAAATGGGTCTCTCAATGTTTAATTTAAGGAGTCCACTGAAAGAAAACTCGGTATCGTTCATGTTTAGAGAGTCTGAAGGAATACGGAAGGAAACTCCATGGGGTCCCTTTTCATATGATTTAGTCTCTAATGCCTGAAAAAGTATAAAATCATACCTTAGATAACTCTTCCAGTCATGATTGGATGGAGTGTTCCTTTCTCATAAATAGTCCTATTGGAACCGAGAAAGAGATAACCTACCATCGGATGGATGACTCTTCAAATACTTTAACGAGCATGAAGAAGAAAAGATCGCTTGACTATCTTTTCATATTTAGGGAGCCTGAAAATGGTTTAAAGAGAACTCCATTAGCCTTTTTCATGTTTGAATCCAGAGCACAAAAAAGTAATAAACTAAGCTCAAACCCCTTTTCATGTTTTAACCAGAGCATGAAAAATGAAAAGTAAGCTCAACACCATCTTACTGTTTTTAATGAGCTCAAAGATCAGTTGAAAGAATGCTCAGGGATTGGTTTCATTTTTATGCAGGATTGAAACCAATACGTAAACTATGCTCGAAAAATCCCATTAACATGCTATACAGAGGTTGGAATCTTACCCCAGCATGATTGCTAACAAGGCCTACCCCCAGCATGGTTGCTAGTGGCTTGACATGCCCCCAAGATTCATTTCATGATACGATTCTTCTTCCATAACCAATCTAAAAACCTGGTTACTAATGTGAAAATGTTCACTAGGGGGGTAGAAAGAACAAGAAGGTTCAATTTCTAACACTAAAGTGAAGACTCGACTCAAGGGAAGGGGATCTGTTTTATTTTTACGCAAGCTTGAAATAGAAGGTAACTATGCTTGGAACATGGTTTCATTTTTATGTAAGATTGAAACCAAAAGGTAAACTATGCTTAAGGAAACCTACTTCAATTTTTAACAAGCTTGAAATAGAAAATGAACTATGCTCAAGAATGATTTCATTTTTATGAAAGCTTGAAACCAAAAGGTAAACTATGCTTGAGGAGATCTATTTCATTTTTTAATGAGCTTGACATAGAATGGGAACTTTGCCCAAGGAAAAATTACATGATGGTCAGAACTTGAAATGATGGTCAAGTGCTATTTCATTTTTTAATGAGCTTGACATAGAATGGGAACTTTGCTCAAAACATGGTTTCATTTTTATGCAAGCTTGAAACCAAAAGCATAAACTATGCTTAAGGAGTGGTTTTATTTTTTAACGAGCTTGAAATCAAAAGGTAAACTATGCTCTCGAGATGATTTCATTTGTATGCATGCTTGAAACCAAAAGGGTAAACTATGCTTAAGGAGTGGTTTTATTTTGTAACGAGCTTAAAACCAAAAGTAAACTATGATCTAAAACCTACTCCTACCCAACATGATATCCAGAGGTTGGTAGGTTTCCCCCTTACATAAGAAGCTAGCAACTTAACTCCAGTATGAATTCCAGAGGTTGGAGCCATGCCCACCATTTTACCTATGATGGGAAGAAGCTAACTAGAAGAAGGGGAAGGAACCACAAGAACATGCGGCACATTCAGGGCAGTCTGACTCCTAGGAGTAATGTGATGGTCAGGTGTAACAAAAGAAAGCTGATCAATGGTCACAATATTCCCATCATGGGGAAAATGAATAACTCTAAAGAGTGTGGACACTACGGCTTTCATGGCGTAAACATAATCACGTCCAAGGAGCAGATTAAAATCTAAAGGACCTTGGACCACCATAACATCAATGCAGACATTTTTCCCTCCTAATGTAATAGGCAAAAAAAGGAAAGGTCCCTAAAGGTGTAGTAGGCCTGCGATTAAAAGCTAGTATCTGATCGGTGGCTGGCACAAGCTAAGGAGAACTTAAAGCTTGCCAAGCAGCTGAGGATAGTATACTAACAACAGCCCCTTCGTCAACAATAGTGCGAAATATCCACCTAGCAGTAACATTTACAACTATCTAGAAAGTAACACTCAAATGAAAACAAGACTCTGTTAGGTTACTCCAATCAAAGGAAATAACCTCACTACTCTGAGAGGGTTCTGTCGAAACGGACAAAATTTCCTCTTGTCAAGAACAATCAGAATGAAGCATAACAAATTTAGCAGGTTTAAGTCCATTCTCTACTGGAAGAGAAGAACAAGATGAAGATTTGGTCAAAGAGACTACTTCATTTTTAACACTCTCTGATGAAAGAGCGAGATCGGGTGGAAATGACACTGACTCGACCACTTAACTCTTTGAAGGAAGAGTGGGATCAATCACAAATAAATCCGAATCGACCACTTGGTCAACCCATGGGGGATTGAGGGATAACTTACTATCACTTGTTGGAATCACCTGTTGATGATTAGTAATATTTTCCAACCAACACGAAGCTTCATCCATGCTTGGACAAAGAAAAGCACGATGCATAGCCTTGCATATCAAGCAAGGATACAAGACTTTACCCTTACGACATTTTACCAATGGATCACTTGTTGAGGGAGTATCATCAACATGATGATTAGAGGTTGATGACACAGACAGTTTGGACCTTTTAGACCACTCTTCTTGTACACGGGAGAGGTTGGGACACTCCTTAAGAAGGAGACCCCCCTTGCAAAGCTTACAAGGGAACTTGGGTTTTCAGGCCGTTCTCTTAGAATGAGCACCATCAAGAGTAGATGGTTGCTACTTTTTACCTTTATTATCCTTCTTCTCCTTACTCTTCCCTTTCTTATTCTTCTTACCCTCATGAATACTAACCATAGAGCTTTGGTCAAGCGAAGAAGAAGAAAGAGATGAAGCCACAATCGGTGAAGAAGGAGCAGGATTACGTTGAGGTCGATCCTCTCCTAGAGGAGAGGTGACATTTTAGACATTAGGTGTAACAGGAATTACCAGATTAAACAGCCAGACTGGTAATCCTATAGTTAATCTAGGAATATTTAGAGTGGCAATAAAGGGAGGACCAATACCTTCACTTGGAGGGAATACAAAAGGTACACCTTGGAAGGGGACCTCTTGAGTGGTAGTCCCAGATGATGATTCCATCTCTAAACTCTCTAATAACCCCCTAACTACCATGCACAAGCAAGTACTACTCAAACTAAAATCAACAAGAAAACATGTGAAAGGAGTGGATAAGAGTTAGGAACCTCACAAGACAGGCCAAAAGGATAACCAAGATGGTTTGAGGATGCCTAAAAGGGTCTCTCGATATATGCAAGGTATGAGAGAGCTCAAATTAGTAGTAGTGCTATCTAATGCATAACCATTCACAAGGGGTCTTCCTATATACAATCGAGTACGTGAAGTACCTTTCTATATACCTCAAGGGTATGTGAAAGGCCATTCGATATACTGACGGTACATGGAAGAACCATGTGAGTCCCAGGATGTAATGCATACAAGTAATGATAGCTCATATGCTTAACGACACTCGAACACATCTCTAACTTATCACTCAAATTGCTAAAAGTTTTAACCTAGTACTACCATTAATTTTATCTTGTGCGTTTAGGTGGAACCATGGAGTGAAAACTTGAAATTAAAGAAGATGCATACTAATCTATATGATAGTGCAATTTTTCCTCTTCAATGAAATTATACTTAAGAGAGGGAGAGATATTTACTTTTCTTCCCAAAAATGCACACCCAAATGCAAATGCAATTTTACCTTTTCAAACGAAAAGTGAAATATCAACGCACCCCAATCAATCTTTTAAAGCAAAAAATAAAAAAGAGATCTAGAAAACATCAATCAAAATGTTTCCTATCTTTTCATGCTCGAAAAAGACGCATAAAAACTCAATGGAAATATGATTTCACTAACGTTTCCAAACAAATCTAACTGTACTGCACGCAAAGCTGAAAACAGATATTTCTTCTCAATCAAAGTAAGATCTATAATTTCAAACAATCATGTACAAAACAAGAAGAAAAACAATTAACAAACTTGTGAATAAAGAAAAAGAGAGAGAAAACTAAAACTTCTCTTTGAAACAGACAAGGAAACAAAGAACCAATCTTTCCTACCACGCACTAAAAAAATCAGCATGCAAAAGGAAACAAGAATCGCCCCAAGCAAAGAAAGACTCAAAACAACATGGATCACTCATGGATTCCAAGTCCAAAACAAGCCAAATCCTACACATGAAAATGAAATGTATATTTTCAATTTCGATGAATAATATATACAAAAAAGAGCATGAGGTTTCAAGTAAAGAAAATAATGCCAAATCTAATGCAAGAAACACAAACTCTCTTTGAATGCAGAGGGCATATAACACTCAAAGCGACTGCAGAATACAGTAAGCCAACACTTCATTTTCATCAAAAAGTAAGCCAAAAACACACAAAAATCAAAATATAGAGTCTGGAACAGGGCCTACCTGGCAGCACGCAGATGAAGCTACTGATAGGCGGTTTTGAGGCAGAACCGCTTCTTGCTCACTGGATTCAGGCGGTGGCACCATGTATGGCTAACTAGACTCAGGAGGTGGCACTGCTCCTTGCCAACAGAACATGTGTGGTTCCCTGTAGATGACCAAAACACAAGAAGAATGAAGGATCCAGTTAGAAGAAGTCTAGATCAAGGGAAATACTGTTGAATTGAGTATGGAAATAGAGCATAAAATAACGAAATGACTTAGATCTAAAAGGATCTAGAAATTTCAAACCCAAATAATGCAAGTTAGAAAGTCGATCTGACTAAAAAGAGTTGAAGAAAATAGAGCCTAGATTTAGACAAGAGTTGCAGACTGAGGAAGATTAGAATAACTGAATACTCTATTCCCCAGCAAGGTCGCCATATTTGTTGATCGGAATATTTCACCTCTTACGGATAGCAAGGTGTTTCGCTGGTCTGAATGGTTAAGATACAAAAGAAATAGATCACAGAGGATGATAACTCTCCCTAGACGTTGCATATATTTGGAATACAAGGATTTGATAGTTCACCTGTGTACCTACAAAAGAGTTCAACATGAAATAGATCAAAGCAACCAGAATATGATCTACTAATCTATGCTAGTGACTAAGGAATCTAGCAATATATATCTGAAATCAAACATCAACAATATATATCGGACAAAAAATCAACTTGCATTAGAAATATGAAGAAGTTTACAACCAAGCGTTAGTGTTGACATGCATCTCCATGAAACCATCTCTTCATTCCCAAAAGCTCTGACTCTAACTCTCTATACTCTCTCCAAATGATCTTGGGCCGAGAATAAATCCAACAACATAACAATAACTTCAATGTTCTCTCCCCAACCATGGCTATGAGCTCATATTTATAGGGATTTAATGGATAGAGATAGCTGATAAATTAGTGGTTGAACTGGCCTCTAAGATCCTAGGATGAGGGATCTCGAGCTCAACCAACCCACAACATTAGGGATAAGGGATATCTCAAGGCTTATCATCTAGAAGCCTCAAGAAGATTCTATTTTTCCCTTTTTACCAAGGGTACCATGCTTCTCCTCCTATGACAGAGCGGTTCTGGTAATAACCACCTATGGACCAAGGGTAATAGGCAGTGGCACCGCTTATGGACAACTGATGAAAGGCAGTGCGAGTAGGGGTACCAATCCTAGACAAAGGGGCATGCATGGTGCTGGGAATCTATATGACAGACTGATAAAAAAACCATTTAGTATTCACTCCAAAAGCTGGGATTCAGGGCAAGTAGGTATGTCAAACGTTTTATCACATGATGGTGACAGGATTTTGGTATAACATCCTTTCAACATGTCAAGAGAGGAGAATGTCTCTTTTGTCGAAACCATGTGTTTAGAAGCTCCAGAATCTATGATGAAGCTAGGTGAGCTATATGTGGAAGCAACCAGTGAAAATATGTAACGTCCTTGACCCTTCGACCGGCGAAGATGACACTATGATACATCAGATCATCCGAGCATCTAGCCCCATCAACCCAGACATACATACATATATTGTTGAAGCATGATACTTAAAACATAAAGACATTTTATGAAGCATAATCATTCATATACACAACGGAAGAAAAAAATATCAATCAACACTCATGCATATACAAATCAGCATTTAACATGTATATCATCATTCATCAATGGTAAATATAATTGCAGACACAAGTCAGGAAAGAGTACTTATCTTATAGAGAAGTTGTTCCGCAACCATCTACGTCGCTGCAACGTTCCACCCAACCATAGGCCTGCGTGCTCCTTAATCTCTCAGCAACGGTGCCACCCCCAAGTTGGGCATGATTCCCCAAGGAATAAGGAACAAATAGGCTTACACATAGCCAAGGATAACAACACCACAAAGGTACACAGATCAACCAAGCCAACATAGTTGGGTTTATCAAGTGAGCAACAGAACAGCCAAGCCAACAAAGTTGGGCTTATCAGGCCATCCAGGAGCTGGAAAAGGCTAAATGCTAAGCTAGTGAGCTCATTAAAGAGATACACACACAAACACCAGAATTAGCCTGGCTTTTAGAACACTAACACACACCCAACACAAGGAAATCAGTCCCTTCTCTGCAACACAGTCCCTCATACCCTGATCTTGCTTCCAGTTCTATTTAGGGGTTATGGAGAAGAAAGCCATCTTAGTAGCTCTGTCTATATGATTCTAAACCCACCAAGTTTATTAAGCACCTTAGGCCCTCATTCACCACTCCAATGCAGTCCGAGGACAAAACCATCACATGCAAGTATCCAAACAACTATTCAAGATTTTACAGGGGAAAAACACAGCCAATCAATCACAACAAATGACATCCCATGAGCAACCGTGGGCCCACAGCACACAAATCCCACTACTGTTGCTGGGAAAACTTACACAGACTGGGAATGGAAAAAGACCAGACTTCCAAACTATATGTGAGAGACAAAAACACAACCCATAGAACTATTGAAGAAATCACAGCCATAATTCAACGATGGAAATAAAAGGAAAATACACCATCTAACAATGATGGGAAAAGGCACAAAAATCTACGTGAACAGAGGAAAGAATCAATCCGCAAGCCAACAAATCCGTGAGGCAGAGGAGAAATGAACATGTTCATAGGCCAACAATCGGTGAGGAAGAGGAGAACCGAACCCTCAAACAATGAATTGTGTTTTCTTTTAACTCAGTCCACAGGAAGGTGAATGAACGACCACGATCGAGATAGTGGACATGCCAAAAGATGCGTTGTGGAGAGAGTGTGAGCGTAGTGGTATTTCTGCCAGTAAATCGCTGCCCCAACTAACAATGGAATAACTAAGGTGGCGGTGAGCAAAAGATAGTGGTGACACATGGCTCTTCCCCCATGACTCAATGTTCAACATTCCCCTTCCTTATCCTTCAGAATCATGCCCCTTCTCAAATTAGTTGTAGTGAACATAGCTGGTTGGGTTATTTAATTAAAATTCACATTTACATGATGTCACAATTTAATATATGTTGTATGTCCTGATATACCATCGATGACCATTCTAATTCGAAATATAACATAACCAAATCAATGGTTGGGCTTTTTCCTTTACCTCCTCACCATGATTATTTACAATATATGTATCAGGTATATTTAATGCAAATGGGGTTAAAACCAGGGTGTTACATTCCCCTCCCCCTTCAATAGCACTGTCCTCAGTGCTTTACAAAATTTGAACAAAATGCTACACTGGTACCGTCTTAGTGTTCCGTAATATTGAAAAAAAATGGATGTGCCAATCACATGGCATCCTCCAGCTCCCATGTAGCCTCTTCAAGTCCGTAGTGCTCCCATTGTACCTTTACCTTCCCTATTGCTCAGGTCCGAAGCATTGTGACCTTCTTGTAGAGGATGCATATTGGCTCTATGTGGAACTCTCCCTCAGGTTCCACCTAAATCACATCCCAATTTATCACATGGTTAGGATCGTGTACATATTTCTTAAGCAAAGAAACATGAAAAACATTATGAGCTCTAGTACTAGCAGAAAATGCAAGTCTATATGCAACAGGACCTATTCTTTCAAGCACTTTAAACTACCCACAATATCTAGGTGACAGCTTGGCACAACTTGCAAGCTTCAAGGAACTTTTCTTTTCTTTCACTCTAAGGTAAACATGATCCTCGACACTGAACTCTCTGTTCATCCTATGCTTATCTGCATAGCTTTTCTATCTATCATGTGCTTCTTTCAGATTCTGTCTGATCTTTACAACCTCTTGCTCCATTTTCTTGAGAATTTCTGGTTCAAGCACAACTCTTTTCAGTGGTTTATCCCAAGTCACTGGTGTCCTACACCTTATTCCATACAAAGCTTCATATGGACTCATCCCCAAGGATTCATGCTATCCATTGTTGTAAGAAAACTCTACCAAGTGTAAGTAATCTTCCCACTTGGTTGGTTTGTCCATCACATACATGTGAAGCATATCTTCAAGCACCCGATTAAATCTTTCTATCTGCCCATCTATCTGAGGATGGTATGCAGTGCTGAAGTTTAACTTTGTGCCCTAATCTCTCAACAATCCTTTCCCAAAATTGGAAGTGAACTTGACATCTCTGTCAGAAACTATTGCCTTCGGCAATCCATGCAATTTGAAAATCTCCTTCATGAATATCTTATCAATGTCATCAATCTTGTGCATAGACTTTACTAGAATAAAATGTGTTTCTTTAGTCAACTTGTCTACTACAACCATGATTGAATCATGTTGTCTCCAAGTCATCGGCAATCCTATAATAAGAATCCATGCAAATAACTTCCCATTTCCATTCTGGGACTGGCAAAGGCTGCAACAAACCTGTTGGATGTTGATGCTCAACCTTTACCTATTGACATTTCATACACCTTAAAATGTATTCAACCATGTCCATTTTCATTCCCAGCCAAAAGTACTGCTTTCTAGATGTAGCAATTGTCTTTTGGTACCCTAGGTGACTAGAATACAGAGCTTGATGGATTTCATCCATAACAACTCTCCTCAAATCTGCTACATTCAAAATATAAATTCTTCCTTTATAAGTGAGAAGTCCATATTCTTCCAATTTATATCCCTCATACTTGTTCTCAAGACTTTGCCGCTGCAGTTTGTCTTTTACCTGCTCATACAATTCATCCCCAGCAACATGATTACCAATCTGCTGCCTCAAGTCTGATTGGAAAATACTAAGAGATGCCACATGCATTTTCTGTACCTTCCTGCTGAGTGCATCAGCTACCTTTTTTTCTTTTCCCTTTATGTGCTTGATTTCAAAATCAAACTCACATAAAAATTCTAGCCATCTCGCTTGCCTAGCATTCAGAGTAGGCTGATCAAACAAATACTTCAGTCCACAGTGATCTGTTCCAAGTTCAAATATTCTACCCATCAAGTAATGTCTCCACATCTTGATAGCATGTACTATGTCTGCAAGCTCTAGATCATGAGTGGCATAGTTCTTCTCATTCTCCTTCAGCTTTCTTGACTCATAACATATCATGTGGTTGTCCTGCATAAGGACTCCTCCAAGCCCTTGTCCACATGCATCTGTACATACCACAAAATCTTTCTCTAGGTCTACAACCTTCAATACTGGTGCACTGGTGAGAAGATTCTTCAACCATTGGAAGCTTTCTTCACACTTCGAATTCCATTTGAACTTTACTCCCTTCTTTTGCAAAGAAGTGATGGCATGTGCAACCTTGGAAAATCCTTCAATGAATCTTCTGTAGTATCCTACAACTCCCATAAAATATCTTATATCTATCACATTTCTTGGAGTAGGCCAATTCATAATGGCTTTGATCTTCTCAGGGTCTACTAATATACCCTCTTCTGAGATAATGTGACCCAAATACTAAATTCTATCCCTATAGAAGTCACACTTGCTTAGTTTTACATACAGCTGATGTTCTTTGAGCACTTGTAATGTTAGTCTCAAATGTTCTTCATGCTCTTCCTCATTCTTAGAATAAACAAGAATGTCATTCTTAGAATAAACAAGAATGTCATCAAGGAAAATAAGAACAAACTTGTCCAAATACTTGCTGAAGACACTGTTCATAAGGCACATAAATGTAGATGGTGCATTTTTGAGACCAAATGGTACCACTACAAACTCATAATGTCCATACCTTGTCCTTAAGGATGTCTTATGAATGTCTTCATCCTTGATTATCACCTGATGGTAGCCAGACGTCAAGTCGATCTTGGAAAATACCTTTGCTCCTCTCATTTGATCAAAGAGGTCATCAATCCTAGAAAAAAGGTATTTATTATCCATAGTAACATTGTTCAACTATCTATAATCAATACATAACCTGAGTGTACCATCTTTCTTCTTCACAAACAAAACCGGTCCTCCCCAAGGAGACGCACTTGGTCGGATATAGTTCTCTTCCAACAACTCTTGCAGTTTCATCTTCAACTCTAGAATCTCTAGTGTACTCATCCTGTAGGGTGTCTTGGACATTGGTTCTACTCTTGGTACAAGTTCAATGGTGAAATCAATGTTCCTCTTTGGAGGAAGCCCTAGAATCTCATCAGGAAACACCTCCTTGAATTCTTGTAACACTTGATAGTCCTCCAACCTAGGAGTCTCAACTCCTGTTCGTTCTAGAATATGAGCTGCATAAAACTGGCAACCTTTCCTACAGAATTTATTCAACTGCATTGCTGAAACCTGTCTTACTAAAATTACCTTCGGAATACCTTTCACAACTGCTGGGCTTCTTTCTTCATTCAAAATTCAAAATTCTTGTTATAATAGTCAAGCTTCACTCGGTGAGATTCTAACCAATCCATTCCAATGAGAACATCATAGGAAGCAAGCAGTAGAACATCCAGATCTACACAAGTGATCAATCCATTCATAACCAATGGACATTTCTCTATCAATTCACTGACTTTTCTCTTAGTCCTAGTGGCTAGCTGAACTAACTAAGGTTTCTGATGCTTGACCTTCTTAAAAGCACAAATATTCACTACCATAGGAGTGATATAACTGTGAGTAGAACTAGGTTCAATCAAAATAGAAATGGATTGTTCAACAATATTACCTACAACTTCAACCACAGTTGACTGGTGATCTTCCTGGCGGTCCTCCAGTGCTGCATAAATTCTAGGGACTACCCTTGCTACTTGACCCACTATTTCTGTTTCCTGAATGTTATAAGATGGCATTGCACTTTCATTCTCGAGTGGGCCGTATCTATGCAAGTGGGGTCCTTCACATTTCCAACATTTGAGTGGACCTTTATTTTTATGTGGTTCTTTAGGCTTCCCACCTGTCACTCCAACTAGATTACTCGCAGCTTGGGATGGTTACTTTTGCTGATTCCTAAATTTAGAAGTTTGGAAACCTTTCCTTCTTTGGTCAAACTTCTCATTCTTCTTGTCCTTCCATGCCTATGGTAATCAATTTTACCTTTGCTTTGCTCATAACAATATTTATCCTTTCTTATTGCTTCTTCGAGAGTTCTTGGTTCATAGAAGTCAATTCTATCTTTGTAAGCTTGAGGCAATCCACTTAGAAACTGTTGGATCTTCACTTTTTCATCTCTGATGTACCGGCCATACCTCAACAATTTCAAAAACTTATTTGCATATTCATCCATGGTTTGTTGTCCCAATCTCAATTCATGGAACTCCTTGATCTTGTCATTGTAATACCTGTGAGAGAGTTATTTCTGCCTGAAATACTTCTTGAACTGTTTCCACTTTAGTTTCTTTTCACTAATCTTCTTTACTAGCTTGAAGTGTTCCCACCAAATGGATGCTCTTCCATTCAGATTGAATATGGAAACTCTTTCCTTCATGTTTCCTGAATAATCCTGCACTTGAAAGAACTTCTTTATCCGAAGAAGCCAAGCTTTAGCTTCTTGTCGTGTCTTTATCTCACCATCAAATGTAGGAGGTTTAGCTTTCCTAAATTCATATCGAGAGCGATCCTTATGGTGCCTTCTTCTTTTCTTTTTATGAGAAGATGAACTTGTATCCCCGCTAGATTCTCCAGAGTTAGATGATCCACTGGAAGTCCTTCTTCTTCTCCTAGTGCTTCTCTTACTGCCTTCTGGTCTTGATGTACCTCATATAGAATCTATCTTGTTCTGCAAGTCTGTCAAACAATACAATATGGCAGCATTCAACTGATGTTGCTCTTCCTGGGATTTAACCAAGCTTCTCATGATGGCTACTACCTCAGACGGTGTCCCCTATAATATCCTTCCATTAGACTCTATGTCATCATTTCCATTATGGAAATTTTCTCTCATGGCATCTTCTTCTCGCTCGTAAGAATCTCGCGCATCATACCCATCATGTGTTCTCATGACTGAACCACCTCTTGCTTTACCACACTGTTATTTCTGGAGTACTGCTCTTGGAAGTTGTCTATAATTATACAATGTGTTAGTAGCAAACTATTAGATGCATAACATTAATATAAATCAAAACTACTTACCTTCCTCTTTTGGAAATTTATAAAACAACAATTACGCTAAAACACATAATTTTTCTTTATCTCTTGTTCACCTCTGTAATCCCCTGAAAGTCTGTTGAAATCTGCTGAAACAGTTGGAAACTACTTGAAAAATTGTTGAGAAATTCCATTAAAAAAAAAAATCTCCTTTGGCCCAATCGGATCTCTTCCCAACTATCTTTCTGACACTTCGGTGGTCAAACCAACTAAAATTCTGATTGACAACCTGATCATCAATAATTTTCCAATGGCCTCCTATTCTTCAAAGTTTTTTTCTAATCGGGTCTCTTCCCTACCAACTCCACTACGTTTCGGCGGCTGAAACTTCCAATTTCTTCCGCTGCATTGACGAGTTTCTCGTCTAATTCCTTCTACTGTATCGGGCTGGAAGTGGTCTACTGTCCTGAGTCTCATCGACGATTCATTGGTCTGATTTCATCTTCCATATCAGTGCATAATATTTTATTGTTCTGAACTTCATTAACGATGACGTAGACTAATTGTTGCGTCAGCAGTCGAAGGTTCTGTGCATCGGATGGCTAGTCGTTGACCTTTTCATAATGGCAGCCAATAGTCTTCCTAAGTCTTCTGCAGCTCATGACTTTGTCGGTGTTCAGGGTGACATCCCGTTGTGGCATTGGATGCCTAGTCCTCTAGATGTCTGCAACGGAGGTTCCACATGCATTAAATCTTCCAAGTGGCATCTCTATTTGTTTCCAATTGGAGATCAGCTCCGTTGTTTCATCGAACAGGATTAAACCCCCATACTTCCACAGTGTCATCACTACCGAGCACTAAACGCTAGCGTAGTTATCAGAACCATAATTCACTAACACCTTGGTATCGGCGAGTGGAATACCAATGCATCGGTGAAATAGTTGACTAAGTAGCCGTAACTGTAGTTCATCTTCATTGAACCTTTTCTGATCAGCGATCCGATCCACTAACATTGCCCGATGTTTTCTTCACATAGGAAATTTTTTGCAAATTTTCCTTCTCTGTCTTCCGCCGTGTCGGCTATCGGAGCAACTATCCATCGGGCGTATAGTCCATTACATAGCCGCAATGGCGAACACATCATCAGCTAATTCTTACCGATATTCATCGGCAATCAATACCACTAACATCCACCAATCGCCGATGATTTTATTGCCTTAGAAAATTTTCAAAAACTTTCACTCCACTGTCATCGTTGGCGATTCAACCAACTAATTTTCGGTGATCCTTCACCTTTCTCCCGTTGTCGTATCAACTCAACCATCTCTTATCCAATGCCGATCAAATAAACTGCTCATTTTCTATCAGGGAATTGAAGCACATCGATCATCGATAGTCGAAACTTTTCCTCGTTGGGTGACCTTCAAAGTAGGTGAGCCACTAGATTGGAAGAGCTTCACACTTAGTCTCCCGATGGGCCGATGGTTTCAGCACTTAGGCAGTTTTTGTGAAAATTCTCTGATCTTTGTTGTGCAGAAGGTAACCTTCTTCTGCTATCTAGTCTTTCATGGCCCATTTACGTCCATGCTGCAACCAGAGCTCTGATACCACACTGTAACGTCCCCGACCCTTTGACCGATGAAGAGGACACTATGATACATTAGATCATCTGGTCATCTAGCCCCATGAACCCATACATACATATATATATTGCTGAAGCATGATACTTAAAACATACAGACATTTTATGAAGCATAATCATTCATATACACAATGGAAGCAAAACATATCAATCAACACTCATGCATATACAAATTAGCATTTAAAATGTGTATCATCATTCATCAATGGTAAATATAATTGCAAACACAAGACAGGAAAGAGTACTTATCTTATAGAGAACTTGTTCCGCAACCAGCTACGTCACTGCAAGGTTCCACCCAACCATAGGCCCGCGTGCTCCTTAATCTCTTAGCAATGCTGCCACCCCCAAGCCAAGCATGATTCCCTAAGGAATAATGAACTAACTGGCTTACACATAGCCAATGATAAAAACACCAAAAGGGTACACAGTTCATCCAAGCCAACATAGTTGGGTTTATCAGGCAAACAACGGATCAGCCAAGCCAACAATGTTGGGTTTATCAAGCCATCTAGGAGCTGGGAAGGGATAAATGCTAAGCTGGTGAGCTCATTGAAGAGCTACAGACACCAACACCAGAACCATCCTAGCTTCTAGAACACCCACACACACCGAACACAAGGAAACCAGTCCCTTCTCTACAATGCAGTCCCTCAAACCCTGATCTCCCTTCTAGTGCTATCAAGGGGTTATGAATAAGAAAGCTAGCTCAGTAGCTCTGTCTGTGTGGTTCTCAACCCACCAGGTTTATCAAGCACCGTAGGCCCTCATTCACCACTCCAATGCAGTTCGAGGAAAAAACCACTGCATGCAAGCAACCAAACAGCTATTCAAGCTTTTACAGGGGAAAAATATAGCCAATCAATCGTGGAAAATGATAGCCCACGAGCAACCCTGGGCCCACAGCACACAAATCCCACTGTAGTCGCTGGGAAAATTTACACAGACTGGGATGGAAAAATACCAGACTTCCAAACTATGCGTGAGAGACAAAAACACAACCCACATAACTATCGAAGAAATCATAGGCACAATTCAACAATGGAAATAACAGGACAATACGCCATCTAACAACGATGGGAAAAGTCACAAAACTCTTCGTGAACAGAGGAAAGAATCGATCCGCAAGCGAACAAATCCATGAGGAAAAGGAGAATTGAACATGTTCGTAGGCCAACAATCAGTGAGGACGAGGACAACTGAACCCTCAAACAATGAATTGTGGATTCTTTTAACTTAGTCTGTGGGAAGGTGAATGAACAGCCATGATCAGGATAGTGGACAGGCCAAAAGATGCGTTGTGGAGAGAGTGTGAGTGTAGTGGTCTTTCTTCCAGAAAATCGTTGCCACGACTAACAGTGAAATAACTAAGGTGGTGGTGAGAAAAAGAGAGTGTTGACACATGGCTCTTCCCCCATTACTCAATGTTCAACATTCCCCTTCCTTATCCTTCAGAATCATGCCCCTTCTCAAATTAGTTGCAGTGAACATAGCTGGTTGGGTTATTTAATTAAAATGCACATTTACATGATGTGAAAATTTAATATATGTCGTATGTCCCGATATACCATCGGCGACCATTCCAATATTAAACATAACATAACCAAATCGATGGTGGGGCTTTTGAATTTAGCTCCTCACCATGATTATTTACAATATATGTATCAGGTTTATTTAATGCAAACGAGGTGTTACAATGTACTCTCTCTTTGTATTTTGAATTTGATCCTCCTTCCTTCTTCTTTGAGCAATCAACAAGGGTAATGTTATTCTTCTCCAGGATTTGGGTCAACATGTCAATTTACTTCTTCATACAAGATCTCTCAGGATGATATCCCTTACTATAGTATGTGCACTTGCTCATTTCTCGTTTGTTCTTCTTCTTCTAAGAATTCTTCTTGGAACCTTGGGGCTCCTTTTGAGACTTAGAGTTTTCTCTCTTTTGCTCAGGGTGATCTTTATCTTTTTTCTTGATTTTTTAATCAACCCTTGAATCTCCAGCAACCAAATCTTGGTCTTTGGAAGGTTTGATGGTTCCCATCATCACTAACTTATCTTGCTCCTGTGTGAGGGATTCCATGAAATATGCAAGCTTAGGAATCTTCCAGTTTCAAGCTGTCAACTTGGTGGAATGGAAGGTCAAAACAAACATTGAATAGTCAGGACCAAGCTTAGAGAGAATGGCCAAAACTAGTTGTTCTTCCTTCTTTTTGATCCCACATTGTTTCAACTACAAAACAAGGGCCTTAATCTTGGAAAAGTAGAGTTGCAAGGATTCAAAGCTACTGGTACTCAAGGAGATCAGCTCATTCTTGATTTGATGTCCTCTCATCTAATATGTATTTCAAAAAATATCTTCTAGCTTCTCCCACACTTCATTATGTGATGTGAATCTATCAATATGGAAGATGAGGTCTCTTGAAATGCTCAGACACAAAAGACAATAGGCCTCATCGTTCCTGTTGTGACATTTAATTTTCTCTGCAGTTGCATTGGGCTCTACCTCAGTTTCCATAGTCACCCTGTAGAGACCTTTCTCTCTCAAAAATATCTCCATCTCAACTTTCCACTCAAAGAAATTGAATGGAGTCAAGATGATCTTCTGAGATTGGTCCATAGCTCAGAAATTGCGCCCTTCATTCATCAGAATGTGCTCCTAGTCAAGATTTCAAACCTAGAATAACAATTTGGAAGGAGATAAATTGATCTACAAAGGCTCTAATACCATGTGGAAATTGAACCCAAGAGATAGAACAATTACACTCATAAAATTGCTAATCAAACATGCAAAATTAACACCAAAGAAGACTAAAATTGGAGCATAACACTAATCTGTATTCAATAAGTGTACAATAGGCAACCTTATGAATTAATACACTACTATAGTATATAATTACATGAGATATTTTAATCTATAAGGATTCCATTCAAAATGCTCTAAAAGCAGGCTTACTAAATCTAGTCAAATCCCCCATAGGTGCATAAAGGAGTTTCCAAATCTATGAAGATGCTCATAGTTTTTCTAAGTAAAGTGGGAAAGATAAAGAGGGATGGAAATACAACTCATACATGCTTTTATTTGGAGAAAAGGTGGGAGGATGATGTGGGAAAAAAACAAGTCAACTACAACTAGTCTAGCTTTTCATTTTTCCTTAAATCTCAATAAAACAGACAACTTTTCAAAGAAAAGAAAATATGTGCTTTGGAGGATTTGGAATAAAAAATATATGCTAAATTTGGTTTCTATGATGTTTCCCAAGCACTCCATGACTCAGTTTTAGCATGTGTTGACTTCTAAGACATGTAGAAGGCAACTAGCATAGATGGAATCTAGGAAACTAGGTAATAAGACAAAAATAAATAAAATTAATGTCTAAGGTAGATAACTATGGGTTGGTTATTCTAAAAAAAATAATGCCTCTATTCTATTGGAAAAGAAGTCTTCTTAGTTGAAATTTTCAGTATGAAATAGTGCCTGGGTCGCCCTCTCCCACACATTTTGTTTCTATGGGAGGATGTTAGTGCGAAATTTTGTGAAAAAATATGAGTTAAACACAGCAATCGATGGTGAGTGTATTAAGGTCATTCATACTTAGATAAACACGCAAGAGCTCAAATTTTCCATTCTGCTACAATTCACATGAAAATCATATTATCATACCTATGGAAAGGCAACAGAGAGGAGGGAGGTTTCCCATTAATAAGATGTGAGCCATTATAAAACTCCAAAAGTGAGCAACTACCGAGAGATTGAAGCAAAGCTATTTTGACCTATAGGCAGGACCTTAAATGCTATTTCCTAACTGTATAGTGAAATACGCCCAGAATAATATGTCCAGAAATGTATGTAGCACGCAAGGTTACAATCAATGAATCATCTACTCAACTACGATCCTGTATCTATGACAAGGCAATGAAATTAAAAAAAATAGAATTTGTAAGAGGCCACAAGAACAAACAAACTCCAACTTGAAGTACCGCAAACCACATGCAAACTATCACTACTGAAAAAAAATAAATTAAAAGGCATATTAAAAAAAACTCTTCTCTACAAGGGCCTAAAAAATAAATACATGGTTCTCGATAGCCCTCATTGGTTTCCTAAAATCGATGTATTCTCTTCCATTCACAATGATCCACACCCTAGGAGCCTTGAATATGAAATATTTCATGGTAGGTAGTCGATCGTCTACATGTGATGATTAAAAAAAAACCTTTCATTGAAAACTAAAAAAATGATCCCACCAAACAAAAGAAATCCACTAGAACAAATAGTAGCAAGCACCTGCGAAGGAAGAATTTGAGAGGGTGTAGCATAGTTATTGAAATTTGGAACCACTTAGTAAAAAGTGGGATTTGATCCCGTAACCTTTGGCAGATGCTTAGTATAGCTGGTGTCCATTAATCTTACTGGAGTTTGTTGCAACCAAATCGTGAGTAGGCGCCAATTCACTAGAGTAATTAGTAGCAAGATATCCACAATCCTATAATTACTGCCAATAAATTGACATTCCTTTAGTCTATTAGTTGGATTAAATGCCTTAATTAATTCAACTAAATATTGTAATGGGCATTTTGGTTGTTGCGATTATCTAGGGACAGAAATTCCCTCAAATAGGTATAACGAATTGGAAAGAAGCCTTACGTGGGAATATCCAGAGAGAATCATGCCTAGAATGTGGCTGTAACCACCGGAAATAATAAAATCTAAATCTCGGAGAGGATCTATCGACTGATAGACACATTTCAGTCAAGCGACAAAAATAGATATTGATGAGTGTGATGTGCATGTATTACATCTTAGGAGATGATACTCAAGGGTTGGTTCACAAAACGTTTTAAAGATGGTTTCCAGGCCACCCAAGGAGTGAAGTTTTTGAAGTACACGGGATTTTATTTTCTTCTGGACCGAAGGATGAAAGTTAGCAATAAAATTGTTGCTATTATGCATGAAGGGTTGTTTGTGTTTGCATGTGCAGGTTGTGCGTGAAGGGTTATTTGCATTTGTGTTTGCAACTTTCACATGGTAGGCTATTTGTAGGTTTCATATGGAGGGATAAAAGGTTGTTTTAAGATTATTTTTGTAGGTTTCAAGTTTCTAAACCTTAATTCCTAATAAAAAGAGATCAAGATTTTCAAAATTAAAAAAAAATAGTAATCAAGAAAAAGAAAATGAAAATTTTAGTAAACAAAATATTAAAGCAAGTTGAAGCATCCTACATGCTAATTTTAAATTAGAAATAAAAAATAAAATCTATATCTACTCTAATTAAAACGATTATTTACATAAAATGAAATTTCCAATGCAACCATCTATCTAAAAGAAGTAAAAGAATGTTCATATGATTTTATAAAATAAAACCTAATGTGTTCAAAAATATGTGAAAATAAGGATTGTAAATGTAAATCAAAGTAAAAATAGAAACAAAACTGATCTAACCTAATACTTAGTTGGAAACATTGTTTGATGCAGCTTTCGTTTGCATGATGATCACCTGAGATCCCTTCTTCATCATCTTTCGATTTCTCGTTCAAACAGGTGTTCCTCATCTAATATGCGTGATTCTTTGAATATCAATCCTTTCTTTCTTGTATCAAGAGGAGTACTTACATCTTTGACTGCTAGCAAGATCTCCTCTTTGTGAGGAGAGGAGATCCTGACTTTTTCTAGGATCTGAGTGAGCTGCTGTAGGCGTATGCTTATCATAAAATCATTTTAGTGACAACAAATAAAATGCTAAAACAAAAATTGAAAGAAATTAGTACATGACAAATGCAGAAGAAACAATACGAAATGAGTTAGTACAAAACGAGTGCAAAAATAGAAATAAAAAGTGCACAAAAATCTATACAAAATAAGAAAATTAAAAGCAAGTTAGTATGAAATAAAGGCACCCAAAAATGAAAGCAATCCAAAACTATATACTACAAAACTGTAAAAGAAAACTTGCATAAAAACAAACTTGCATTTGCAGAAAAGAAAATACTTTGTAGAAAAATAAGCATGCTTGCGGAAACAACAAAGGAACAAAAAGGCTTTGGGGCACCCCACTATAGTGGATACGTCTAGCTGTTGCACCATGAGAATTCTAGAAATTTTGTACTAAATTCGTCCTTGCCTTCTACTGTTTTACCCTCCCCCTTGTCGTGTAATATAAAAGTAATCTATCTATCTATGTAAACTTTGATCCCTTTTAGCACCTCTTCGGCAATGGTGCCGACATGTTGTGGAAAATATTAAACAATTTTATAACATGTATTCAATGATTTAATTTGTCAACTTGGAGAGAGCGTAAACTTGTGAGGTACAAACAAAATATATGTAGAGGAAGAATATAGATAATTTAATTTAATATTCTAAGTGACTGAAATAAAAAAATACATGTAATTGAAATTGAATTAAGCTTGCAAAAGCAGGAAATAACATGGAAATAAACCTAATCTAGAAAAGCATAAGAGTGTAGAAAATAAACTAATATAAAGAAATCAACATTATCTTGTGAGCTCACATAAAATTAGTACAAATAATTCATAACCAAGACATCAAAATATGAATAAATCAAACTATATATTCTAAAATATGTAATCTATTACAACAGGATCAAATCCATGACTATCTCAAAAGATGAACCATTACTCTACTATCAAACAACTAGAGAGGCCTCTAACCAAAATGAGGAGCGATCCCTCCTATTTATACATGAATTCAATATAACTAATCATAATTATAGATCCACTATTCTCTCAACTTATCCCTCAAAATACCTAACAAATCTACAATGCATCACTTCAAATTCTCAACAAATAATTGGATGAGATATTCTCTCTACATTTCCATAATCTTCTCCTTGAAATTAGATCACATCTAGAAGATGAAATTCGAATATGAGGCTAGGTGGTCACTTTTGAGCTTGTTAAAGTCTTCAAATTCACCTTCAAGCATCAACAAAATCATACAACTTTAAAGTATAATGAAAATATGTTATTTTTTCTCAATAATTAACCAC
>LPNX010071774.1:12977-25228 GCA_001517045.1 Pseudotsuga menziesii | reverse complement strand
CCTTGAGTACCCAGTTCAGTTCCAGTTCAGTTCCAGTTCAGTGTCACTTTGATCCAGCAGCTCACCAGTACTTTTGGTACCCCTTTCAGTAGCACTGCTGTCAGTCCAGTTTTTCAGTGGTTCCGCTCAGACATAGTCAGCTCAGTAGTATGTTCCAGATTTGTGTCCCCTCTGGACACTTATGATATATACAGCAGTTCCTATGTATCCGACAGGTCCCTCTTTTCGGGGCTCACAGTTATTTTTCATGTATCTTGATACGAGCATGGGTATGCCCGCCTCGTCTATCTATTGAGATCTTTCCTCATCCAGTATTTGAGGACCATTTATATTTCTATGTTATATTCTGATACGAGCATGGGAATGCCCGCCTCGTCCATATTATCAGATGATCCCTCACCCATTATTGAGGTTATGTATTTTTCAGTCCTTGCAGGTGGTTCGAGATCGGTGTCCCGGACTTCAGCTGGTTCCTTCTCTTATCCATCCCCACACACAAACCACAAAATGACTCATGATGTCCATCGGCCATACGATGAGCTCCTGCCCTCGCACATCAGGGGGCAATCTGTTAACACCCAAAAATGGTTAACTACCTCATCACCTTATCTGTAGCATAATCACCAATGAACTCCATAATCACCTTATCTGTAGCATTCCTTGTAGGAATGGCTTCTACCCACTTTGTGAAGAAATCCGTGGCTGTCAGAATCAAATGATGCTGTCCGAAAGATGCTGGATTTATCTCTCCAATAAAATCCAGACCCCATTTCTGAAAAGGGGCATTGACTGCAATAGGCTTCAATGGCAAGGATAATAATTTCTGTTTACCTGCGAATTTTTGACAGGGTATGCAAGCTCTTACCTGCTGGTAAACATCTAAGAAGAGGGAGGGCCAATAGTATCCATCTCTCAAAATTTTGTAAGCTGTGGTTTTCCAATATTTATGCCCTCCACAAGCTCCTTCATGAGATTCTGAAATTACTTCCCCTATTTCAGCTTGATCCAAGCACCTTAACAAGATACCTCCTGGGTCTTTCCAAAACAATTGATCTTCCAGCAAACAATATTTAGTAGCTTTCAGTTTCAGAGATCTGGCAGCCTTCCTATCTAAGTGTTCTGGGCATTGCAAAAATAACAGGAAATAAACAATATCAGCATACCAATCTGAAGATGAATAAGAGTCCATGATCCTTTCTTTCTCCAGCATTGCTTGCTTTTCTTCAGGTACTGATTCTTCTACCACAACATGTAATCCTAGTGCTTGACAATTTGAGTCAGCCAGCAGTTTGGCCAATCCTTGTCCTTTGACCAGCTTAGTAGGTCTGATTTCCACCTCATATTCCATACTCTTGGCAATCCACTTTCCTCTCTTGCCTTCACTGTCAGGCTGTGTCAGAATATCTTTCACTGCTGCATTTGGAACAAATGAAATCACCTTTGAATGCAAAATATAAATTCTGAAAAATTTCAGAGCCTTCACAAGGGCATAGGCTTGTTTTTCCAGAATGCTGTACTTTAGTTCAGAATCCCTCAAAGTCTTATTAAAGAAGGCAATGGGCTGTTCTAGTCCTTCCTTGTCTTTCTGGAGCAATATAGCTGCAATTGTATCTGCTGAAGCAAAAGAAAAAGTAAGGAACTCCTTGGTAAAATTAGGACTTACCAACACGGGTGCTTCAGTCAGAGCCACCTTGATTTTCTCGAATGCTGCCTTTGCTTCAACAGTCCATCTGAATTCTTGGTCTTTCTTTAACATAGCTGTGATTTGCCTTATGGTTTCAGCAAAATTAGGAATAAACCACCGCAGAAAATTTATCTTACCAATGAATGACTGCACATCCTTCGTACTCCTGGGAAAACTAATCTTTAGTATTGCTTGGACTCTCTCCGGATCAATTCTAATGCCATCAGCAGATACCAAATGACCCAACAATCTTCCCTCTTGAACAGCAAAATGAGATTTCTTGGGGTTTAAAGACAGTCCAAATTTTCTGCACTTCTGAAAAGTTTGCCTCAAATGTTTTAAGTGCTCATCATCAGACTGTGAGAACACAGTGATGTCATCTAAATAAATGACAACAAATTTATCTTTCTCACCTACAAATGCAATGTCCATTGCCCTCTGAAAGGTGGCCCCAGCATTCATCAAACCAAAGGGCATCTTATCGTACATAAAGGTCCCCCAAGGGGTGGTAAATGTTGTCTTCTCTTTGTCATCAGGGTGCATGGCAATCTGATTATACCCTGAAAATCCATCCACCATAGAAATCCTCTGAGCTCCCACAACCTGCTGTAAAACCCGTTCAATCTTTGGCAGAGGGTAGTTGTCCTTTAATGAAGATCTGTTGAGATTCCTGAAGTCAACACACAATCTAATCTCGCCATTCTTTTTCCTGACAGGTACAATATTTGCAACCCAGGAAGAGTACCTGAGAGGCACTATTATCTTAGCATCCAGTAACTTTTTAATCTCTTTTTCAATCACAAGGAATAAGGCTGGATTTATCCTTCTCAATTTCTGTCGGAAAGGCTTGACATTGGGCTTCAAGGGAACCTTATGCTGAATGATTGCTGTGTCATAGGTTCTTAATTATTCATAGGACCATGCAAATACATCTACATGTTCTTTCAAAAGCTTGATATATCTGCTCCTTTGCTCTGCTATCAGAGATTTAGAAATTTTTACCATTCTTGGGTTTTCTGTAGTCCCAATATTGCAGTCCACTACATTATCTTCTGAATATTGGACTACTGGTTTAGAAGGTGTATCATCTTTGGTAAAAATTCTTTCTAAAGGCACTAAACCTTTAGGGATAAAATTACTCTTCAACTCAATGATCTTATGACCTGCAATCTTACCTTCAGAAAACTCATTTTCAGCAAAAACATTTTCAGCAGACTCACTTTCAGCAGACTCACTTTCAGCAGACTTATCATCCTGTTCTTCTCCTTCATCCTTATCCTGATCAATTTGGGCATTAGTAAACTCATCTGTAAGCTCAAGAAATTTTTTTATTTCAATATCATCTTCAAATACCCTCCAGTGTTTCACATTGTCAGGTACACATGGTCTGTACCTTACCTCTATAGGATACCTTAGCTGAGTAGTTTTAGGAATTTTGAAATATGAGGCTGCTAGAGCCAATGAATCAGCAGTTTCATTATGATTTCTGGGAATATGAGTGATATTGAATACTATGAAATAATTATCAAGCATATCCCATACCTCATTTCTATAGACCTTCAACAAATCCTACTTTACTTGATAATTGTTCTTCACCTGTCGAACAACCAACTCGGAGTCGCCATATGCAGTAATTTGCTGAATGCCTAAGTCTTGTTGCAGCTGCAACATTTTCCCAAATTTCAAAAGATTTTGGACCCTCCTTTACTTTGGATTAGTTCAGTCCTTTTCTTGGTTTCATCCTGTTGATTTTAGCTTATGGATTTTGAAGCGCCTTCTCGAATTTTGAGTACTATCAATTGACTGGTTTCTCATCGTTTTCATGCCTTAAATCTCATCTTAATTGAGCCCCTTGCTGTTTTTGCAAAACTCTTTTAAAGCCTTCGTTTTAAAGCCTTCTTGTAGCGGGAGTTAGTTTGTTGACAAGCCCGCCGTTGCGGATGTGTTTCGGATCCTCCTAACCTGTGGTCGGGCTGCCGTTGCGGGTGCCTTTGAGCTCTTGATTGCTTTTGACTAGCGCGCCGTTGCGGGTGTTTGCTAGTTTTTCATAATTTTGTGGCGCGCCGCTGTAGCGGGTGCTTTTCAACTCTCGACTGGCTGTGTCGTGCCGCCGTTGTGGGTGTCCTTCAGGTCTGCATGACCTGTTGTCGGGCCACCATTGCGGGGGATTTTCAGCTTTCAGTTGTTTTTTTTTTTGCGCCAAGTATCCCGGAGGTAGGTTACTTCGTTTACCGTTGCGGGTGGTGGTTTCTTCCTGCATGTTGCGGGCGTTATTCTCATCCCACGTCGGAAGCGGATGAATACTTCTGTCCCCGCCACTACGGAGCATTGGGAGTTCCAGAGTGTTCGTCCCCGCCCGACCGCGGTTATCGTTCGCTTCACCCATTGTTTTATTTTGCATTGCGGCTGGTGGAGTGATGAGGATATTCTGCCGTTGCGGGGAGGGCTGAGTTTTGTCGCCCGGTGTAACTTTCCTATCCGCCCCGACTGAGTCAACTGGTCGCACGTGTGAGGTTTTATATATATGGGGGGGCGCGTTTTTGGGTTTTTATCGTTGTTTGTTGCGCCCGAGCTGTCAACGCTGTCGAACTCGCGAATTTGGTGTAACCCCATGCTCGTACCTTCATCCAGCTGTCAATTGAGATCTTCTTCGTTGCCACCATAGCAGCTGTGCATCCCTGCCAGGTAGGATCGTATTCCCTTCCTAGTGTTTTTCAGGTTTCGAGCTGGACAGTTTTGGCTTTGGTGGGGGTGACTGTGTTTACGGCCCGTAGTTCCGTTTCGCTCGCAAACGGGGTTTTTATACCCACGGCTGAGTTTGTCATAGCCGTCTCCTTTGTGTTTTACGCCTGTTTCTTCTTTAGGGTTCCTGGTTAGATAGCCCTTTGCGGTTAGTAAGAGGGTGCCTTTGCTTTTAAAAGCTCGCGCTTAACCTATCCGTTTCGACCGCCGTTGTGTCTAGAGACGGGAGAGTTTTCCTTTCTTTTAAGCCCGCATTTTATCTTCTATTATTTTGGGGTTGAATAGCTGCTGTGGTTGGAGAGGGGGATTTTTTGTCTTATAGAACCCTCGTTATTACCCGCTGCTGTTTTTTTTCGCCTTGAACCAGTGGAGGGAGACAAGGTGCAGGCGGCCGTTACGCTGCCTGCACCTGGTCTGGTACCTGTAATAATGGTTTCGTAAATGTGTTGATGGGGTTTTTCAATGAAGGTTTCTTGGTAGATACCCTGCTGATCGCTCTCCCTGTGCACTTTCCCTTTTCCTCGAGCGAAACCCTAGGGCCGCATCGCTGTCAGTTGTCTACGATTTGGAGTAGAGAATGAACGGTGGTACTGGTAGGAGCGCCCTGCGCGAAAGGTTGTCATGGGTGCCCGTAGTTCATGACCCCACCGATGTAATTGTCATGTCCGCGAGCGGCATAGGCTTTGCCATTTTTATCCTTGCTAAAGCTTGTTTAAGTTTACAGGATAGTCGTGTTGGTTTTGCAGTTGCATTACATACCATCATTGTTAGAAATTGGCATATTGGAAAATTGTGTAGTCTCGATGGCAGACCGTTTGATGAAGTAAATCCTTTAGCATTTATGGCTCGTTATATTGCAGAAATGGTTTGAGTTGTGCTGATAGTTTCAGATAGTCAATGTATAGCTTGGTTGTGCATGCATATGTGTGTTGCTTTCTTACTTACACACTAATATAAGACAATCGCACAGCTCAAAGATTGCATGACTAGTTCAAATCCTTCAATTTGAAAAACCTACATATGATATCATTATAGTCACATAGACAATGGAGAAAGAATAAAACTACTTCTTAATGTTCACAAATTTGAATTGCTTAATATCATGGTGTTTTACATTGCAGGAAGATTTCAAAATGTCCAGAAGACAGAAAAAGAAGGCCCCTGTGGTAGAAGAACAAACGGCAATAGAGGCCGACCTACCAACTGAGTACATATATGAGGATACATAGTGTGTCACAGGGGTGGACCCTGAGTATAAGTGGGGAGACATACACAGGATGATTTCCTGTAGGGAAGTTCCAGATATGGGCCTGGAGGAGGAACACATCTACGCAAACATAGAAAAATCTGCAATTATGAAGGTTGCCACCAGGCCAGAAATGTTTCCATGTTCTGAGTTGATGAGGTGGATCCTGCCACACACAAACCATGGTTCAATGCTTATCTGTAATGTTGAAGGTCAGGGCTATGCTTCCTTTAGCCCTGGATATGTGGCCTTAGCTTACCACTTACCGGAGCCTCAAGTTTTCTTGTCCAATGAGTGGTTGGACAATCTCAGGATGGATTTGATAGAAACCATGAGGAGAATGCTATTACCAGGGAAGCTCTATAGACATAGAGCTACAGAAGATTATGACACAGCCACCCTTAGAGCCCCTTACATATTCATAGCTCTAATGCTAAATAGGATCTTCGGGAGGGCCAATGGTAGATTATTCAAATTCAAATGGATACCCTTGATTTTCTATGTGGCCATAGAAGGGACCATCTTCAACTGGTCCAACCTGGTATCTAGTAGTCTATCTTCTTGTATAGCTACAGCAAAAGGAGGAGTACAACAGAAAAAATCTGAGTTTTATATGAGCTCGTTCCTGATTGACTGCATAATATGCCACCATCCTTTCCCCAGGCTCAAATGTGTTTGGGACAGGGACAGAATGCCCGTGTATGCAGCCTTTAAGCTACTGGGGGCTCATCAATACCATAATTACTACCGAGAAATCTGTGAACATTTTATCATGCCTCTGCACACTCTTGTCTTCCGAAAGGAATGTGACTGCATGTTTGAAGAAGCTATGCAGGTAATAGAGGAATATGGTGATTATTTCTTAACAGAGAACGGGATGTATCTGAGAATGTTTGGCAGGTCAAAAACACCTTATCTGCTGCCCAAGTATGCAACAGATTATATCATCCATAAGGAGGCTGTTAGACAGGTGTTTATTGACGGAGTTGGTCATTACTTATTTCAGAAGAAGAAGGCTGTCTATCCTCCCTTACCATTCAAGTTAGGCAGCTACAGTTTCGCCAATGTGAAACAAGCTCCAGAATTTATAGAGGAACTACAGAAGTTCCATTTTGGGGAGATGACCTTCAGGAGAAATGACACTCATGAAAGAATGGCTGAGCATTGCAGAAAGCACAAGGTGTTTTATGAGTACACCCATCATTTCGACAATGATGAATCCGTGTTCAGAAGAGCCCCGAACATGACAGCACTCAATAAAAGGTTCAAACCAAAGCACTCCACCAAAGGTGGGAAAGGATTTGAACAAGAGAAGGTTGAACAGGCTAAGGCGGAAGAAACAGCCCGAAGAATAAGAGAGGAGGCTCAGAGATTAGAAGAGGAGGCTGCGGAATGGCTCCAGAAAGGAGAAGAGGAAAAGAGGAAAGCTTCCTAGGATGTAGCTAAAAGAGCAAAAGAAACAGCTAGAGAAGCAGAGGAGGCTGCTAAGCAAGCGGCTGAGGAAGCCCAGAGAAAGTTGAATGAAGAGCTTCGAAAACAGGAGGCTGAGAAGACAAAGTTAGCACAACAACTGGCTTCTGAAACACCACCAGAACAAAGTCAGGGTCAGGAAAACCCTGAGGTGCAGACCCTGCAAGTGCTCACTACTATCACTCCTACAACTCCCATGCTTCAGTTAGTGCCCTTTGCACAGAAAAAGGGGGAAGAAGTCCCTGATTTTAGCATAGTATACTATGATAAGGCTACCAAAAGGATTATGAGGAGAACTGAGCAGAAGATAGAGGCCAAAGGAATGACTAGTACAATGATAACAGATAAAGCTGTGATGGTCGGGACAGATAAAGATCCAAGGTTTGTCATAAGGGCTGGCAGGGCAGCAATAGACGCTACGGAGGATAATGTAGATCGAATGATGAAGGAGATAGATTCAACCAAGAAAAATTCCTCTCAGCTTAAAGACACCCTGAGAAGGGAAAGAGAGGAAGGCAATAGGCTGAAAAGGAAATATGAGCATGTGCTTAAGGAAATGGAAGCCACGAAGAGCGAAATCCACACCATTCAGCAAGAAGTCCAGGTGAAAGAAACAACACAAGAAGCCCTGGGTAAAGCACAACAGGAGATTCAAAATTTAAAGGATGAAAAGGAGCAGCTAAGAGTAAAGATGGAAGACCTGATGGAGCAGCAAAATATCATATATGAATCCAATACTGAGTGTGTTAAGGAACTGGAGAAGGAGCTAGAAGCAGCGAAGGCACAGCAGGTTGATCTGCAGCCAGTTAAAGATCACATCTTGGCTCAGAAAGCTAGGGTGCTTCACCTGCAAAATGCTCTAGAGGAGGAAAGATGTCAGGTCCTCCAGATCGATGGAAGACTGGACGAAATTTTAGACACAGCTTCTTATTTTGTGGAAAGGTCGCAAGACATACTTGAAGTACTGACTTCAAGGATAACCAGGATGGAGGATGACAAAGAAGTCCCAGCTGAGCTAGTAGTCAAAGATAAACAAGCTTTGAAACGGGACCATGACCTGATAGAATTTGCCGTCAACACTGTAGAAGATTTTCAGAAGAATGTCAAGAAAACAAAGGGAGCTTGCGCAGAATTCTTCAGAAGAGCCCTGGTCGCATACAATCGTTGTCAGGCAGAAGCCGAGCAAAGATTACAAGAGTTCCCAACTCATGATGCATTTGCTGAAATGTTGCAGAAAAGGCAACAAGATGAAGAAACTAAAGTGCAATGCATCAGAGCTATCGATGAACAAATCCTCAGAAATGAAATAGGCCACACAGCCATTAGTGTACAGCTCTTGGAGGAATAGGTACGTTTGAACACGGCTAGAATTGAGGCCATTCGGAAGCAAGCTGACAAATTCGAGCTGAACATTCATTTCTTGGAACCCAACTCGTTTGAGAGTCTCGTTGTTGAGGCAGCAGCATGGAGAAAGTTCTTAGAAGACCAAGCGGGCCCCTCCTCATGAGAAGGACTGGTCAAACTTTTGTATAATTTAATACTTTGTAAAAGATTGTGGGAAATTGAAACGTTGGGGAGCCCAAAGGTCACTTTGGGCAACCCAACCAATTTTGCTTTTTGTATAAAACTAGGGAAAATAGACAGGTAAAAAGGAGAGGAAAGAGGAAAGGGGGGGCTTTTTCCCAGTTAGACTGGAGGACTTATTGTAAGAGGAACTACTTCATTTTGCAATAAAGAGTTTTGGTTTTCCTGTTGGAGAAAGAACCGTGAAGTGTTCCAAATGCTGTACCATGGACGGCGGAAAGATGAATTACTTTATTTTTCAGCTTATGTCTGTGAATCGTGAGATTGTTCTAACTTTAGGACCTATGTTTGGTTGAATAATTTCTGATTTTATCTATGGAAATTTCACTCGGAGTAATGTTTGTGTTTTTATATAACAATTGGCTATCTGGTTGTTAGAATATTTTCTCACTCATGTGTTGTAAACTTAAATAACAGCTATCTGTAATTTTGTTTATCATACATGAAAGTAGTACATTACTCACAAATAATTATTTTCTGGCTCCCTGGGGATAGATAGTTAGTCATCTTATTTCATAGTTGCATATGTGGTTTAGATGTTTGTGAGCATAAGACAAGAGGTAAGAACCTGCGCAGCACCCTGCGTGTTTAAGATAGGCATATGCATTGCATATATTAAGTCAAAATACAAATTCCGGTGGACCGGGCCGCAACCGGTAAACCCTTGTTGTTACTTTGACCTACGGTAGCCGGACCGTAAACCGGACGGATTCCCTATACCAAACAATCAGCGAGCTAGTTGGGAACACTGATTGGGGAGAATTCCTTACTGTTGCCGCCTGCGAATCTCCAGGACTCAACAGTTTTGGTGCTAGAAGGAGGGTCGCCAGTAAAGGCTGGCCGTGGAACTTATTTTCCCGAGACTACCCTACCAGCAGATTTTTTTTGAAGCTTTCAATATAACCCAGGTTTGGATTTCTTGTCCTATCCTTAAAACTCTATTTTCCTAGTGTTGCTTGTTTGCTTGGGCCCATGGCCGGTAATCAACCTAACCCCTTGCCAGCTTGGAGAGCTAGGTCGCCTCTAAACTTGAATCCTCCTTTACACAATTTTCCTCAAGCCTTTGACAATCTTTTACCTAAGTTTGACCCCGCGGACAGCATTGCTGTAGATGATCACCTTCAAAGCTTCTACCTAGCACTAGAAGGGCTAAGGGCTGGAGAGCATGAAGACGTAGTGTGCAGGCTTTTTCCCCATACTCTGAAAGGATCAGCAGCTTCCTGGTATTTTGGACTACCTGTAAATTCCATTCCTGATTGGGATATGTTTGAAAGAATTTTTAGAAATAATTACACAACCGAGAAGACACATGCCTCGTTGATGAAAGGGCTTGGTTTGTTGAGGAAAGAGAAGAATGAAAAGGTACGAAGTTTCACGCAGAGATTTTCACTGTACTTAAAAAAAAATTCTGCTATGGACAGACCTTCAGACAAAGTTTTAAGTGAGTATTATACCTCAGCCCTAGGACCTGAGCTGGCTATGTTTGCCAAGATGAAAGTCAGGCCTACATTGGTGGAAACTTATCAAGAGGCTGAAAGAGTAGAGGTTGAAAGTGAGAGTCTAGAAGACTATCCTGACTCAGTTGAAGAGAAAACCACTGTAAGAAGAGGCTCACTGCTGTTTAAACCTAAAGAAGATCAACCACATGATTATCATGAGATGATGAAAGTGCTTCAGAAGTTGTCCAACCGAGTTGTAGAATTGGAGAAAGAAAGGGATATTCAAATAATCAATAAGCCTCCCTATTCCAGAAAAGAGGATGACAACCAATGGCAAGTTCCCCCTCCAAATTTGGCATCAGTTAACATAACAGAGGTAGGAGGGGATGATTTCTGTACTTTTCATCAACAACCCCACTCTGAGAAGAGATGTCCTCAATGGATACATTCAATGACACGGGTGATGAATAAATTGTTGGATCCAGAATTGACTAGGCACAGTGGTGAGGAAGAAAAAGGGAAACAGACCATAGAAAAGAAAGAGGGTGATACTATGTTTTCATGGAATGGGGTTTCACTCTTTAACATGGAAGAAAATGCTCTCCAATCTCAGCATACATTTACAACCACAAAAAATGAGAACCTGGCCATTGAGAACAATACAATAATGTCAAAGGTTCAGGATTTGCCAGAGGAGATAAAGGGGCAGACTGATATGAGGGCTAAAGATGACTCACCTAAAGATATTCAGGGAAAACAAGAAATAGAGCCACCCACTAGACTTACCAAACTGGTAGAAGATGATGAAGAAAGCACAACTGGTAAGATAAAAGAGGAGCTACCCCCAACTAACCAACCCGTAGAAGAAAAGATTGAGCTCATCAAGACAATGAAAACCAGTGCTCCACCTTTCCTTGTGACTCTTTAAATTATAAATCATAATGTCCATAATTGTTTGGTAGATTCTGGATCATCCATGAATGTTATGCCTATGATAGTTTGCAAAAAAATCGATGGACAGATAAAGCCTACTCTTTGGGATGTCACACAACTTGACAAAACTAGTGTCAAGGTAGTAGGAGAGATGAAGAACGTGATGATTCAGCTGTCTGCAAACAAAATGATATGCCACTACATTGACATCATAGTAGCAGACATTCCTGATGGTTATGGGATGATTCTAAACAGAGATTGGACAGCGAGACTAAACGGGTACTTTGCTTCAGATTGGTCTCATTTGTGGTTACCTCAGAAGGGCAGCCCAAATTTGATTAAGATTCTAAGAGAGCCTTTTATGAAAAACAATGTCACTGAGTTGGGGGAAGGAAACGAATCCGCTGATTCTGTTTTGGGAAACTATCTTACTGAGCTTAAGCTAGAACACCACTTCTCAAAAAGGGCCAATCTTAGAAAGGACACTTAGTCTGAGCTCCTTCAACTCCCTCAGGCCGAAAGAAATGATTGCATAATTTTAGATATGGGTTCCATCTCAATAACTACACAGCTGGACCATGGTTAGACGATTCAGGTCTGAAATCCCGCTCATTCCTTGTTCTTTAAATTTGAAAATTTTGGGATGGGCGAAATTTTGTTTTGCTGTTTTTATTTTGTACATAAATAAATTGCTTTGTTTTCTTAATGCTTTCTTGGTTTTTAGTACTTTAATGCTTTCTTTCTTGTTATACTGTTATTTTCTTACGGTTTTGCTAGTTTTATTTTGTTTTTGAATAAGAGGCAGACTTTTGGATGCAATGGAAACATCAGAGGCCTGTATTAACTAAAATCCTGAGCAAGAGGACTGTGTTTTGAAGTACAAATAATCTTCTAGCAGTTGTATTCCTAACAGGCAGTGCACTCATTTGAAGTCTTACTTAATCCCTATAAATAACTCAGAAGTCAAAAGGTTCTGAAGTACTATTTAGAGGATCCATCCACTTCACATCTTAAATACCCAAGGGGGTGACAGCACTAGACCAGTGGGAAGGAAACAGAGTGAGACAGTTATCATATATAAATGATCCCATGCCATGAATTTAGAAAAGGGCTAAAAGCTCTTAAGATTCACTTCTTCTAAAGGAACAAAGAA
>LPNX010071772.1:0-139572 GCA_001517045.1 Pseudotsuga menziesii | reverse complement strand
AGTATGAATTACATGTTTATATAGATTTTTATAAAAAAAATTGGGTGGGAAAGACATTTAATTTTGTAGTTGGAGTGTGATTAATGTTTGAATTCACTCTCGGGATTTTGCTTTAAAGGACCTCGACCGAGCTAATACCTCGGTCGAGGTATTAATAAGACCTCGATCGAGGGTTTTAAAACCCTCGGTTGAGGGCTTTACAAACCCTCGGTCGAGGTCTTATTAATACATTGACCGAGGTATTTAAATACCTCGGTCGAGGGCTTAAAAAAACAGACTTAGCCCTCATTCAAACAAATGGAAAATTTCCTGTGCCTTGAAGAGGTGTAAACCCTACCATTCCTAGCACATAACTGAGCAGAGTTGATACCGATAGATTCACCAACGAATCTTCTATCCATTGACGTACACGCTTTTGGTATTCATATGATATTTATTTTTTAATTACTTCAAAAACTTATACTTAGAAAACCACACTGCAACTTCGAAGAAGCTCAAAGAAAAATCCGCAGAGTTAAAAATACACAGCCAAAAAATTATTAAAAATGCACACGTCACATATCGACGTGTCCTCTTCAAAAGGGTATCTTTGGTTTTTCAATTTTTGAAAAAATAGAAAAAATTTCTTTACGTGGACAAATATGTGTTTAAAAAGATGCTGAAATCGAATGTGGTCACTTTCGAAAAATAATAAATAATTGTATAATGCGAAAAAAATTAACAAAAAAATATGCACATCACACTGCATTTTATGTAGATCATGCTCATATAAATAGTTTTTTAAAATTATTAATGCAAGATTGAATTACTCTACGTGGACACGAGCCACTTATTAGCTTCTTCAAATTTTTAAGGTCACACAGTTCATTAAATGCAAAAATTCACACATTAAATGACATCGAAATATTTTTAAAAAAATATACCCATGAAGCCAACATAATATTCTACAATTTGTTTTTTTACTGCAAGTCAAAATTCACATGGCATATATGCGTTTTGAGGGCTTCTATCTAGCACATGAGTAAAAAATCAGGTTTTCATCGCCAAATTTGGCCAAAAAGTGTTACCCATCTTCATGGAATCACCCTATACATTCATAGATAAACCTTGTGTATGTTGGGATTTGTGACTACCCAAAAACTAGTATGTTACAGAGAAAATATTCCTATGGCTTGGGGTAGACCAAAACAGACAAGATAACACGAGAAATCAAATCCATTTTCAAATATGCTAGATAAATGAAAGAAGCTAACCAATAAGGGATAGATTCCATACCTCAAGCGGATGTTCGAAGAAGACCACCGTTGAGCTCGGGATCAAATGTTTATCCCCTACAATTTGTCCTCAAAAACAAATATATATCCAAGCATATGAAATATGTTAAATGTTAGAATTCAAACTAGCATAACTGATTTTAACATGTATAAATCAAATATACCCATGCATATAAATATAAACATTCGCACATGAAATTGTACAAGAAATGGATATTTCTATTAATGTAAAAACATATATACAAAGTGACAGCCTATGTCGGTAACTCATCGGAACCGAGAAACCTAGTTCTTCCACCTGGGCCTCCACCACTTCAATCCTCCATAGCAAGGAAAGCTCACAAAGACAATAGAGAGCTTTGGAGATGAACATAAAGAGTTTTCTTAACAAGGATAAAGGGATGTAGACTCAAGCATATGGAAATGGGGAAAATTCCACTATAGTTTCCTTACTCTCAAAGTTTCTCCTCCTTCAATGCTTCATAATGGCTCAATATATAGCCCTCAAATGGGAAATGGAGGGTTAAATCAGAGTGTTTCCAGGAATATGGAAGGCCAAGGATCAAGATATCCATTACTTGATGAGAAAAAACTCCAATTTGTTTTTTTTTTAGCACAAAACTTGAAGTACGTGGGCTGTAATAGTGCAAGTTGCGTATATGCAGGCTACATAACTATTGACCCACGCGTGTCTTCAAAAGTGTCTTTTTTAGGGTTAGACTGAAGCATCAGGACTATAGTGAGTAAGATGGGTATAGTGAGTCTGCATAGGGATAAGGGAAGGCCATCAAGGCATGATGCATAAGGTGTGGAAAATCACACTATAACAGATGTCCCCTAATATGCGAGCTCATAGGGGTACACGATGGCCGAAATGCATTATAACAATCCTAGAAGTGGAGTAGAAGAACCAGCCGAAAGAACTAGCCACTCGTCAGCATAATACAATAATGACTTTGAATATATGACGGCAATTCTGAAGTATGTATAGCAGTCCCGGATACACATAAGTACAATGGCCATGAGTAGGTATAATGGACATATGTCATAAGTGGTCATAGCCACATACAATACACAGTGGAGTCTGGTCTCCATACTGAATGAAGACATATGGTACATGATAAAGTACATTGTTCTGTTATGAGAACTGAAATCCCATAGGTAATGTCGTGGTCGAGGTAGTAGCATATATGGAATGCCACCATGATCTGAGGTCTTCTATGCAAATCATCGATGGTACATGTCCGGTCACATGAATAAAGGTGTTGAGGTCAAACATGATGACACATTGTCTGGTTACCGGTCATTGATGTATATCATTAATAGACGCGAGAAAACCCACCAATAATTAAAATGGGTGTCAAGGTACCGAGTGCATTCAACAAGTGCGAATAGAAGTGTTGAGGTTGAACACTTAAAGTCTCCATTAATCAAGGGATATTAATGTATTCCAAATCTATAGATGGCAATAAAAATTTCCACTTATGACTTCAAGTATCAAGGCACTCAGCTGACTCTAGATCCCAATTCCATAATAAATGAGCAGAAGTCAATGGAATGGAATCCATTGGAAGGATGGCATTATGGAATCCCCCATCAATCAACATGAGGTACATAGCAATACTGCATGATTCAAAAGAGCTCGAAAGAATAGGATATACACGAACCAATAACCATGTGCGTCTCTCGCATGTACCCAATGCAAGTAGCATGAAAAATAGATCCTTTGAATAACAGTCAATGATGAAAACTACTAACAGAGGAAATGAAACCACCAATGGGGTCTAATGGAATCAAATACATGACATGAATCCAAATTTGTGAATAGATTTATTCCCATCGAACAAAATGGAAGCTACTCAGTCAACGGCTAATGATGAGATGTCATCTGTAGAGTTCAAGATCACCCACCAATGATGAAACTAGGACCAGGGTACCACATAAGACAACGACTCTGTAATGTACAAAGAATGGTCAACTTAGGTTAGGATTCCTTAAAACAACAACATGAGGCAGATGGAGACTGTAATGTCCCCTTTTAGGAAATTTTACTAAATAACCATTTTTTCACTTTTTCCCCAATTTTGACCTTAACTAGTTTTGATGTCTAGACCTCCAAACTGACCCAAATGCTTCCAAATTTTCTCTGAAGGTAAATGAATAATAATATAACTTAAATATGATGTTCATGTATGTTTTTTTACCTTCCAATTACTTCTGCAAACTTGTTTAATTTTCTGTTCAAAGTAGGAGTGTTTACTAGGAAATTGGGGCTCCAATTCCCCCTGGGTAATTGTCAAAAATGGCTTCACAAATGATCCCAAAGTCACTTGAATTTCTGAAAATAGGTTGGGTATGTGTAAGGGACATTTTCAAAGTTTCATATGCATTAGGGAAAATGCACCAAATCTTCTCCTAATCCAATAAAAATGAGTAAAATGGATTCCAATGCTTAAGTACTGAACATGAGACTTGAAATACACATTAATTACAGTCCATACATCATACAATTATCAAATATACATTCCTCCATTCAAAATAATAAGCATTACCATGGCATATATCAAAATAGAGTGGAAATGGTCATTGTTTGCTCATTAAAAGTCATTTTGACATACAACTCTTGGGAATTTCGACTTGAAACTTTTTGAGAATGAATAACAGAGAATATTGAACTGATTACAATCATAAATGGACAATTAAATTCTCTCCCAATTCGAAATCATCAGCATTACAATGGTTCACAACAAGATAGTGGGGAAATGACACCATTTCTTCATTGTTCAACATTTTTACATGAATTCTTTTGGGTATTTCAACATGAGAGTCTTCTAAACGTGAAATAAAGAGCATATACATCATAACATAAGATAATGGGCATTTTAATCTTCCCCAAGTATATCAATAGCTCACTCAAAACGCAATCCCTCCATTGGCATGATTATAGTGTGAAAACTGGAAATAGTTCAGAGAGAGTGCTGCAATAAAAATATTCACATGATTTCCTGTAGCTTACACCTACAAATAAGGCTCCATGAAATACCTGAGTGTCCTTTCCAAACACCAACTAGGATGGGAATCTTTCACCCTCGAAATTGGCTTAAGCAAGAAAACTAGTTATCCACTAGCTCTCACAATTCACAAATGAGAAAAAGCTTCTTCTCATGGATGATACATGTATTTTATAAAAATTATTGGTTTTCTAATGTTACAAATCCATCCATAAACCAAATCCAAGTCGAATTGGTGTGGTTGCTCATGCTATTCCATGTGGCCTCTCTCTTCACCTTCCCTCTTCTCCCAAATTTGAGTAGGAGCCTCTTGGCCTTCTCCAAATCCCAAAATCAAACTCTAAGATGCCCTATCTAGTCCTGATGACATGTCAGTATGTTAGTATGTTAGCCTTCAAATCTGACTTGTGTCATAACTGTCATAGAATCTCCATCATTGGTGTCATAGATGTCATAAATGTCATTGGGAAATCTAGCCAAATGTACATGAAACTCCCATTTGGCTCTTCCTCTCTCATGTAAGTTACAATTCATCCCAAATTTGACCTATGAAGTATATAGAAAAGTATATTAACCTCATAATCCATCCCAAAAAATTTGGCTTCCCATAGATTCGAAATTACAAGAGGAGGATGCCATTTAACATAGGAATTCTAGTTTGAGTGGGCCCCATAGTCTCCATGTGTCTCCATTCTCCATAGCCATTTCATTTTTCTATTGTATTTATTTAATAAGATAGATTATTAAATATTTATCCTCTTCTAATGTCTAAACATCATTTATTATCCCCCTTATTCCAAATCTCAAAGCTTCCACCCCCAACCTAGGAAACTAGTGATTTTCCTCCTTGGCAATTATTTGACTTTTAGCATCCCTTTGAAAAATTTCATGAATATGGAAAATGTGATTTGGCCATTGTGACCCAATGCAAAATTTGTTACATTGCAAATCCTCCCTTCCCAATATTTCTTGTCCTCAAGCAATTTCAAACATGGTTGTTGAAGAACCTGCTTTCTGTATGATTATTTGAAGTTGCCACTGAGTCGCCCACCTTGAGTCTTTGAGATTTCATGAATATTTCAGAGAGGAACCACCATGCTTGCTGTCAGACTACTTTGATTAACATCACCTTATTAAGTGGGGAATCCATATCCCATACTGCTTGTTTCATAAATAATTTGAAATCAATGGGACTAAAAACTATCCCAGGGTCCCATTGCTTACATTGCACTCCAACAATTAAGAGTGCTCTCCAACCCTACCATTTGGAAAGAGAATTCATGGATCCCATTTTCTTGTATGCATTATTCCAAACATCATGAGTACATAATATATATCATCAAAGTATATAACAACATAATAAGAATGTACATCAAGGAGGTGCCTCACCAAGAAATCATGAAAGTGCTTAGACCTCCGAATGAGTAGGCTACCATTTTCCAAGTACATACATGCTTCAAGTGACCAATCAAATATGCTCCAATGGCATAGGTTAGTATCCCATGTCCTATAATGCTGCTCCAAAAGGAAGTGATATGCTTCAAAATATTCAGCCATGTATTCTTTCATCCAAGAAGTGAATGAAGAATCTCCACTCAAATTTGAACCAAATAGAGAGCAACCAAAACAAGAAGACTTAAAATGACTCAAAAAGTATTACCCATACATCCATGAATGAGTGAATCATAAAGATATAACAATGTATGTGGCTGGTAACAAAAATGTTCTCCTATCATAATTCTATTCACCCTAGTGTTGGATGAATTTCCTCCAACATCAAATGAATCAAGTGTTGAGCAATAAAAACCATGAGTCTTCAAGTGACTCAAATGTATATCATAGGTGCATCCATGTAGATGTGAATCCTCAGAAAGTAACAAGGAATTATGTTGCAAATGTGAATAAGAATGTGCTCCAATAATTCCATCATCAAAAGGAGAAATAGAATGTCCATGCTCTTCATGTGGCACCGTCAAAAAGAAACCTTTCACCCATACTTCATTAGGATGACTGCTGCAAAATTTAGAAGTGTAGGATGTAGGAGAAAGAACCAACACACCCTAATGATCAGTAAGTGAAAAATTGTCATAATTTAAAGGATCCGTAGGGGTAGGATTATGCACCTCCCTAAAAAATGCAAAAATTTCATCATGGGTTGGTTCCAAGGTGGTGGAATTATGCACTTCTTCACAATTTGTGTAACCATTTTCAAGAGGCAGCTCAAGTTCCTCTTCCACCATTACTAGTGATTGGATCTCAACACTATCATCCTCAAGCACATCAAGAACCTGCAATTTTTCATGTTTCTCATGATCCATCCTGTCATGAGAATCCTCCAAGCAATCTACCTTATGAAAATACGAAACAATTGAGGAAAAACAAGTGTCTTGCAACTTTTCAAGAAGTTGCTCATTTTGAATTGTGAGCTTATCAATAACTTCATTATTCTTCAAGTAGGATTCATGTAACCATTCACTAAGCTCAATGACATTTTTTCTATCAAAAATAAAATACATGAAATTACCTTTGATGTTGCACATTGCTCTTTGAATCTTCTCCATGTCTTCAAGGAATTATGGCTCCTCCAAGGAAGTAGCTCTCCAACAAGAATTTGATACCGATGCTTGAGTGTCATGGAGTATTATAAGGGCTTCTTGGATCTTCTTTTCATTCATCTTTAAGGACCCTTCAAGAAAATTAGGCTCTTGCAAATGAACCTCCTCATCTTCTTCCTTCTTTCTTGGACCAACTTCATGAAGCTCAAGTGGTGATGGGGAAGTTGATCTTGTTTCTTCTTCAATTGCTACAAGGTCTTCATTTTCATGTTTAATGGAATTCTAGCTTGCAGCAACACTTTCAAAAGTGATCTCTATGTCACCAACATATAGGTGTGAGCACCCCTTAGTAGGTACTCCTTCATAGTTCAAGCATCCATCATTGGATTCTCTTTGTTTCATTTCCAAGGTAGCATGTGTCTCAAAATTATCTTCAGTATTTTCAATAAAAAATTATTCATACTCATGTGATGTCTCTTCATATTTTTCAGAGTCACTTGGGACTGAATTTCTATCATCTTCATGTACTACTTCTTCTACTCCACCTATTTCAGAACTAGGTGGTTCATGGGTCTCCTCCTTTTTCTCCTTCAAGCAAGCTGATGCATTTTTCCCCTTGGTTTTATTAAAATCAATATATTTTCCCCAAATTTGGATAGCCAAAAATTTGAATCCTTTCATAATATTCTTGGTCATGTATTCAAGGATATGTTCCATGCTTTTTATTATCTCCTTACCATCATATGAGGTTCCCTTTTCATCCCTAGTCATAGTTTCCTCTTCAACAAAAACACTTTTGGTTTCAATATATAATGGTGGTACTTGAATTATTGTACTCATAAATATCAGACCACATCAGGTGCCAAGATCTTGCTCTGATACCACTGTAATGTCCCCTTTTAGGAAATTTTACTAAATGACCATTTTTTTCACTTTTTCCCCAATTTTGACCTTAACTAGTTTTGATGTCTAGACCTCCAAATTGACCCAAATGCTTCCAAATTTTCTCTGAAGGTAAATTAATGATAATATAACTTAAATATGATGTTCATGTATGTTTTTTAACCTCCCAATTACTTCTGAAAACTGGTTTAATGTTCTGTTCAAAGTAGGAGTCTTTACTAGCAAATTGGGGCTCCAATTCCCCCTGGGTAATTGTCGGAAATGGCTTCACAAATGATCCAAAAGTCACTTTAATTTATGAAAAAAGTATGGGTATGTGTAAGGGACCTTTTCAAAGTCTCATATGCATCATGGTTCAGTTTATACAGGATTTTATGACTCTTTCCAAAACAACTCTCAAGTCACAATTTCGACCCTTGGGGAAAATGCACCAAATCTTCTCCCAATGCAATAAAAATGAGTAAAATGGATTCCAATGCTTAAGTACTGAACATGAGAATTGAAATAAAAATTAATTACAGTCCATACATCATAAATTTATTATATATACATTCCTCCATTCGAAATAATAAGCATTACCATGGCATATATCAAAATAGAGAAATGGTCATTGTTTGCTCATTAAAAGTCATTTTGACATACAAATATTGCGAAATTTGAATTGAAATTTTTTGAGAATGAATAAAAGAGAATATTTAATTTATTACAATCATAAATGTACAATGAAAGGCTCTACCAATTCAAAATCATTAGCATTACAATGGTTCACAACAAGATAGTGGGGAAATGACACTATTTCTTCATTGTTCAACATTTTGACATGAATTATTTTTGTTATTTCAACCTGAGAGTATTCTGAACATGAAATACAGAGCATATAAATCATAACATAAGATAATTGGCATTATAATATTCCCCAAATAGATCAATAGCTCACCCAAAGCGCAATCCCTCCATTTGCATGAATATGGTGTGAAAACTAGAAATAGTTGAGAGAGTGTTGCAATAGAAGAATCCACATGATTTCCTGTAGATTACACCTAAAAATAAGTCTCCATTAAATCTCCATGAAATACTTGAGTGGAATTTCCAAACACCAACTAGGATGTAAATCTTTCACCCTCGAAATTGGCTTAAGCAAGAAAACTAGTCATCCACTAGCTCTCACAATTCACAAATGAGAAAAAGCTTCTTCTGATGGATGATACCTGTATTTTATAAACATTATTGGTTTTATAATGTTAAAAATCCATCCATAAACCAAATCCAAGTCAAATTGGTGTGGATTCTCATGCTATGCCATGTGGCCTCTCTCTTCACCTTCCCTCTTCTCCCAATTTGAGTAAGAGCCTCTTGGCCTTCTCCAACTCCCAAATTCGACCTCTAAGATGCTCTATTCAGTCCTGAAATGTCATTATGTCAGTATGTTAGCCTTCAGATATAAATTTTGTCATAATTTTCATAGAATCTCCATCATTGGTGTCATAGATGTCATAAATGTAAGGGGAATCTAGCCAAGTGTCCATGAAACTCCCATTTGGCTCTTCCTCTCCCATGTAAGTTACAATTCATCCCAAAGTCGACCTATGAAGTATATGTAAAATTATGTTAACCTCATAATCCATCCCAAAACATTATGCTTCCCATAGATTCGAAATTACAAGAGGAGGATGTCATTTAACATAGGAATTCTAGCTTGAGTGAGCCCCATAGTCTCCATGTGTCTCCATTCTCCATAGCCATTTCATTTTTCTCTTGTATTTATTTAATAAGATAAATTATTAAATATGTATCCTCTTATAATGTCTAAACATCATTTATTATCCCCCTTATTCCAAATCTCAAAGCTTCCACCCCCAACCTAGGAAACTAGTGATTTTCCTCCTTGGCAATTATTTGACTTTTAGCATCCCTTTGACAACTTTCATGAATATGGAAAATGTGATTTGGCCATTGTGACCCAATGCAAAATTTGGGAAATTACAGATACACTTAGGCAACAAAGACTCAAATGTGCAAATTGGGGCCACTCTATGACACATGAGGCATAAGATCCATAGGGACTAGAAGCTTAACTAGTCGGTGAAGAAAGCTCTGAATAACGAGTGCAGCTCCTAAGGTCATACTAGAAACCCAACCCATGGTGGATGGACTCATAAACTGTGCTATATTCAAAGGTGACATGACAGCTGCCAACATAATACAATATCATTTATCGTCTAGAACTTTTTATGTTTTTAAATTATTTTTTTTGTCTTTTTCATATTATAAACCTTGAAAAATAATAAAATGTGCTTATAGTACAATGAAGAACAAATGAGTGTTGCAATCAATAAAACTAGTTCCAATAGTGGAACATACCTTTGATCAATGTAAGAAAACACATGCAAGATAAGGACACTCAGGGGAATGTTTCCTCTAAGGTAATTGGTGATCAAGTTGCAAAGGATAAATAATAGGCTTTGCTTGGCTAGAAATGATACAAGCTTCGAAAATTTGGGTAGGCTTTATCGCTAACATAATGACACTTCTATAAGTAGTTGGGAGTTTCTATTTCATTAAGAAGCAAGTTCGTACCTATGGTTTATCTGACATGGTCATAGGGTAATGCAACGATGCAACCAAAATTTGATCCTATCCTATATGCGAGTTAATATTTATACCTACCATGGGCGCTAGCATACTATGCACAATACCTTACTACCTAAAGAAATTGTTCCACAAATATTCACACTGTAACATTAGTCTATAAAGCTCAAAAACCTATATAGAGATGGATAAACGACTAGAGAGAAGCTTTGAAATTATGGGAGGTAAAACCAAAATATATACACTAATGTACAAAGTTCCAACCAAGGCTGGAGGATCAAGCATAGGTCATTGAGCGTGAGGGAGGCAACTGAAGTATTTCCTCAACCTTTAAATGGTCGATCAAGATTTCTACCATCGAAACGATAAATCACAATAAGTTATTTCCTCTTTCAAACACAAGTCGAAAGTGATATGGATAATCTATTCTCTTATGAGAGTGCACAATGGGGTTTTCCAGATAAGTCTCAACTTCAATGACAGGAGACTCTCAAGGATTCATTAGGATGGTAGGAAAAATATCTTTCATGTTTCCTTCAAAATATAGACCATACTCATCCAAAAGGAACACAGGGTGATCGGCTTGCTCACCCAAGGTCAACCAAGACTCATGATGCTCAATCCTTTCAATCTCTGGTGGGAGGTCTATAATGTAGGTAATCCCTAAGCATTTCAAGGCAACTCATGGTCTCATAAATCGCTTCATCCAGGGGAAAAGTGTCATCAAGACAATCATGCAAGTTGAGTGGACCGCCAAAGCAGGCAGGAGCATGAGATATCCCTCCTTTGTCCCTGAGGAGGAAAAATTAGGGTATAAAGAAGTTTCATATGAAGCTTGTCAAATGACCTAATTTGTTCAGATTACGGCATAGCCTTTCTGACGAATGAATGTCCTTCACCCAAATTAACTGGAGAAAGAAGAGTCCAAGGGGTCACTCAAATATGAAGTATGAAATGGGACTAGACTCGATGATGGTAAAATTCCATTGAGAGTGGAATCAATCGACAAAATTGGCGCTAAAAAGTTAAAGTTTCCCATAAGCAAAGGATACATCTTGATACCAACATTCTCAGTTGCCAACTGAGAATTCTCAATAATCAGGACCATAGGCCCCAATGATGCACAAGAACTAGAAATAGTAAAATATAGTTGGCCAACTGTCACAATTTTACCTTCATGGGGAAAGCATACTACATGAAACATAGACGAGATGACGACCTTCATGGCGTAAATCCAATTCTGACCTAATAAAAGGTTGTAGTCAAGGGGTGCATCAACGACCTCAACCTTGATCGACATGGCCTTCACTTCCAACTAGAATCAAAGAGAAGGAATAATTCCATGCGATATAAATGAGTGTCCATCAAATTTTGTCAACATAGTCAAATATTGAGTCAACTGGGGAGAGCCAATGCCCTTCCAACAAGACAAAGACATAACTGATGTTGAAGCGCCTTCATCAATTATCGTGCATTTGTTGGTGTTATTTCGACACTCCATGTGGACTTGAAAATACACATGGTAAGGCAAGTGAGGTTGGACATCAGCTGTCTCAAACTTGATCGTGATTGTGCTACTTAAATGACTATCCCCTAAAGCATCCAACAAGGCATTCCTCTCCAATGGACAAGTCTAAAGCACTTCTAAGGCTGACATTGCATAGGGAGTCTGACCTAAATCCTCTACAATAGAATAATGTTGGGAGGCTCTGGCATTAGGATTTTGCATCAAGCGCTTAACTACTCCTTTCAGTACATGTGGTATAGCCTCAGGCTTGTCAATCTGCAAAGGAATCTCTGGAGGAGGAGGATAGTTTCCCATGGGCGGTTTCGATGAACCATAATAGCGTGAATGGGTCACCAAATTAATGCAACCATGATCACCATCATGGGTTGGAGGTTTTTGAGCCCCACCAGACCCACTTTCAGCAACCGAAGCACTCAAAGTCATGTTCTTGTTGTGAGGAAGGCAATTCGTCAGCACAACCAGGCTTTGTGCGATGAACTTTGAGGCTTCATCGATGCTAGGGCACAAGTGCGTAAGGTGGTCTCCTCCACAAAGTTTACAAGGAAATTTGACTTTAGGTTTAGGCTCCTTGTCCCCACTATCATTTTCATCATTCTTGTCATATTTAGCGTTTTCCTTCTTATTCCCACCCTTTTTATTATTCTTCCCCTTTCTTTTATTCCATCCGGGTTTCTAGTTACCCTTTTGGTTCGACGAATGCACATAATGTACAACCACCGATTGGGTGGGGATGGACGAAGTTGTAGATTTTCCGGTTGTATATTGGTTAATAGACAAATTTTGAATTTGATTTGTAACTCGTTCCATAGATTTCACACTCGTGGAGCAAACAATGCCATCAACATGCACCCCGTGCTTAAACTTGGGTTCATGATTCGACCTTAGTGCATCAGGAATTATCTCATAAAGGATTCTAGATTGAGCATATATCAAATCTAATTTTTGAGCTCGAAAAATGGCTCGTTCCTCAATATCCACTCCGGATGTCGAAACATCCTTCATGATAAAAGATGATAATGACTAAGGAACCACTCCAATAGGAATTTAGGTGAAATGTTGGCCTTAATCAATCACTTCCATCTACAGCACTCTTGAATATGGTCAGAGATGTGAGTAGCCTTGTCTTGCTAAAAATTCAGCAAGAGCTCCATGTCGGCGTCGTAATGCACTAAAAACTGAAAGTGATTAAGAAATACCATGGCCAGATCATTAAAAGTTTGGTATGTGCCCCCATGAAATTCTATATACCATTTCACAACTGGACACGTGAGGGTACATTGAAACAGTCTCAATCCAATAGAATCGTGGTTCAATGAATTCGAAGAGAACCAGAGATGGAACGTAGTGATGTGATCACTAGGATCCTCACCCTTGTAACCTTCAAACTTTAGAATGTCCAAAGGAATCTTAGTGGAAATAGGGGGCCAAGATAGATCATGACATGCCAAGTTGTTCATGAGTCTAGACAAGTCAAGAAAATTCAACGTGGCTAAAAAAGGGAGACTAAGTTGTGACATTTGATTCCATGCCCTTGGAAAGATGGGTTCTGATAAGGTGGGTTCTAGCAAAGGCCATGACCTTAACTAATCAGATAGTAACCTCCTCACATGTGACCCATGTAAAGATGCACATGAATTTTAATATAAGGCATTCCTTGGGAAGGGAGAACGATATTACCAAATTTACCCATTTGATGAACTGGTTTTCCCCCAGACACCTAGGGAGGTGTGTAGCCTCCCGACAAAGGGACGCCAGATGAAGGGGGAATCATACCAAACGAAACATGCCTCTTAAGGGACCACTCAAAGTATGGGGAGGATTTGTCATTAGAAATGCATTCGAAGCAATAGGTGCAGTAGACGATGGGACGAAATATGGGATATAAGTCATGGACCCAACATTTACATATCCACCTCCACCTAAAAAAGGATTTACGCTAGTGTGAGGAATTGATGAAGAGGGTGTCCCCCCTCCAACAAACAAAGTAGAAGGAGGGAATTACCACCTCCAAACTGATATGCAGTATAAGTGGTTGTCATGCCCCCTAGTCCAACACTAGGGTTACTACCAGGAATTGGGATGGTTGATGGAATATTTACTAATACATTCGGCATACCAAAAGTAAAAGGATTCGTGGTAAAAGGAATGGTTTGAGCCTTAGTACGTAAACCCCATAGGAAAATTTTGGAACATGATCCAAAAACCATGCAAATGCAAAATGATGCATTCCTACAGGGTGAGAAGGACTAGAAGCATGCAGGCCGGTATAAGCCAGAGTCCCTGGGATCCATAAGGTAGTGGTAGAAGGATCCCCATGGGCTTCTCCTCCCAATATGGATTATGGGGATGGAGGGAAATCTGGAATCTCGAAATAGTACTCATGGTCAACAGTGCCAGATAATTTCTATGTGAAAACACGTCATGCCTATATCTAGGCCTCTTCTCGATAGGATGAGAAGGGTCAAAAGGTGGTATCCCTTCTAGGTGACGAGAACGGCAACGAGCCAAAACTTGATCCACAATGACTCTACAAAGGAAGAGTCAAGTAACCACGATCCCTAAGTCTAACAAGAGAAGAAAGAGCATGGAATGTATTTTCCAAAAAGATATGTTTTATTTATTGAATTGATGATTTTACAAGAGAATGTTCGACAATAAATACAAACGAAGAGACACATTTGAAAGGTGTGTCTTATTTCTGCTTATTATAATGTGATTTACCACACCTAATACATCATGCTTTGATGGCCTATCCCCGTCCCTATGCACACTCCTTTTACCCATTTTTCTCACTATGACCCTAATGCTCCAGCAGAACCTCTTAAAAGACACACACGCGCGTGCGCACGCACACATATATATATATACACAGGTCACAAGTCCTTGCGTATATGCAGCTTGCACGACTATCACCCGGAACATACATTGAGAAATGTGCTAAAAAAATATTTGTATTCCCTCCCATTAAGTAACAAAGGACTTGTCCCTTGGCCTTCCATATGCTAGGAAACGCTCCACTTCGACCCTTCACCCCCTATTGAAGGGCTATATGTTGGGCTACTAGGAAGCATTAGAGGGGTATAACTTTGAGAGAAAATATACTATAGTGGAATTGTGCCCCATTCTTATGTACTTGAGTTTGCATCCCTTTATCCTTGAAGCAACCATTAGTCTTATATCCCAATATTTCCTTGATTGTTGTGAGCTTTCCTTTGTATGGAGGATTGAAGTGGTGGAGGCACAGGTGGAAGGGATTCAGTTTCTCGATTTCGACGAGGTGTTGACATAGTTTTTCATCTTTATTTGTGTTCATATTAATATAAATATCCATTGCATGTGTAATTATAAATATTTTTTTATCCATGGATGCAATTACTTCGGTTATGTATTGGAATATAACATGCTATATTAGATTCTAACGCTTTATATATATATCATGCTTGTATATCTTGTTGTTGTTGAGGGTAATGTGTAGGTACAGGTTTGATTAAAAGCTCAACGGGGATCGACTTTGAACGTCCATAATAAGGTACGCCCCCTTGGCCCCTTAGTGTTAGTTTCGCTTATATATTTAGCATGATTGGAAATGGGTTTATTTCTGGTGTCATCCTGTCTATTGGGGAATTATGTTACAGAGAATATATCATATGGCTTGGGGTGGAATAAAAAAACTACATTATCACAAGCCACGACCACATGCTGATATAAGAAAGCAGAGATCAACAACTCTTTGCTAAAGCTGAAATAAAAACAACTCGATGGAAATATTTTGCAAAAAAAGGTAAATTATTGTTAAAAAGAAAAAAATGCTTCTACCCAAACCCTAAAATTGTCTTTTTTTATATTTTTATTTATTGGAAATAATGGTTCAAGTGCTTCCCATTAACCAAATACCCTTGTTTTGTACCCTCCAATTCCACAAGCTTAAAAGTGTTAGGACCCAAATTTGAACCAATGTTGTAAGGACCCAACCAAAGACTGTCAAACTTGGGTTGGTTGCATGGTATTTCACGTCTCTTGTCCAATAGGAGAGCTATATATCCTACTTGAAAATTCTTTCCTTTAGCCTTTCTATCAAACACCTTTTTTACTTGTACTTGGTATTATGTGAAACAATTGTATGATACATGCCTATCCTCTTCTAGTTGTACAAAACGATTAATTCAAGGTTGCAAAGCCTCTTCGTTGGAAGTGAATTGCGATAAGAACTTGTATATTGGTAACCTTGTTTAATTAAGACACTAGTACAAAATGAGGAATTAAGGACTAAAATTCAGATATAAATGAGTATTTTTTAGTCGATGACAAATAGTAGTTAATTTCCACTATCTTATAGCTTAATTAACTTAGTTGTATTTAACTTAGTAATTATTTGGTTGACTTATTAGTCATTGATTTAGTAATTGATAGTCAATTATTTAGTCATTGACATAGTCACTGATTTAGTCACTTATTTAGTCATTGATTTAGTCATGATTTCCACAATTAATGACCAAATATATGAATAAATAAACTACTAGATGATAATATATTAATGACTAAGCTAAATATGACTAAACGTTAGTCGCACTATAAGATACTGGAAATAATCTACTAATAGTCGTATATATGCGAATTTAGTCATTTTCGTAGACACAAATTTATGATAGGGCACAGAGGAATCGAACCAACAACCTCTTGCCTATAATTAGGCAAGTACTCTACCATTGAGCTAGCACCCTTTAAGAAGTTTTTATTGCTTGACAATGATGATATTCAAACAAATTTTGCATCATTCAAGCATACAAAATAATGATTATCAAGTTACTATAGATCCATAATGGCTTACCTTGTACTAGTCCTTCAAATCCTTTTTGCACTTAATAAATGCAGTTGAATGACTTGAATGATTGTTACAAGGTAAGCCATTATAGATCTATAGTAACTTGATAATCATTATTTTGTATGCTTGAATGATGCATAATGCAAAAATATCAGAAATTTATAGGAATTCCAACCATGAATCCATTGTTAAACTATCTACCGAGTCATCTAGAGTCATGCTAATTAGATATCTGAATTTGACTGAAAATTCATAAGTAACTTGAAGATAGTGGTGGATGATGCCATGGAAAGAAGAATATCAGTGTATATAGAAGCAAAGGATGAGAAAATGATGTCCCCAACTCATCTTCCTCCAATGTGGGCCAATCCTACACCATCCCCTGTAAAATGCACACAGGTGCATGTTTCTATCAGGTTCCATGAACATCTTACACAACCTTTAGATAGTTTTAATAAGATTTGAATGTCTATCATAACTTCAAAGGACCAAAACTTGAACTAGTAGATTTGGAATATTTAAAATATATATACAAAATGTATCCACATCTAATAAAACAACACATCATTTACTTATTGCATGATATTAGAATGGATGTACATATTGTTAGACAACATTTGGAGAGTTTTTATAAGATTTGGATGTTCATTCCTAGGAAGTATATGCCCATCCTAGGAAAAAGTAACCTCTAAATTATTATTTTTTAAAGTAGATAGAAATTTTGGAATCAACAAGATAGGATCCCTTGTAATTTTCTTTAGTCTCCAATGGAGCAACTCATCACCCAAAATGTATATAGAATAGTAAAAATAAATATACTACTAATTCCATTTCACACCAAGAAGAATGGGCATTAACTCTAAGTACTCTTAGCCACTAGATAAATGGAAATTAAATGAGATGAAATATTCGCAACAATACCTTTGAGTTTGCTTGTTGACAAGAAGTATGAATACTTATGTGATCATTTTATTCAGAGGTGACTTAAACAACCACTAACCTACAATCAAGGAAAGAAACCATGTTAAGATTGACATATAAATAAAATAAAATAAAAGTTAAATATAGACTATGCCAATCCCACTAGCATTTATACCTCAAAAGAGAACTAGCAAATATCCCACAACTGTTCAACTTTGTCCAAAATGCCCACATGGAAGGCCACAGTGTAAACAAAACAAAAAGAAATTGAAAACATGAAAGCAGTAATTTACTCTACCTATCTATTGGATGCAGAGTCCCATAAATGTACAACAGAATTAGTCAAGCACATGCAATCAAATTTTAAATGGACAAAAATAAGAAAGCAATGTGGTTTAGACCTTCCTTTATATACTCAGATATATATTATGATCAGACTTTGTATCTTAGGAGACAAGTCACTAACGAATGAACATACCTGAGATATAGAAAGATAGGTAGTTGTAGGGAAGAGTGAGACAAATACAGACCTCAATGTATTAATCAAAATAGTCTAGAAATGAGGATGAAATTTTAATCCCATTACTGCAATAAATGACGGTCTTTTATGACAATCATACATCAAGCAAATAGAAGCTCCTTTCAAATGTGCAGAGGCGGCCTTAACCCACACTCTAGCACATCCATCATACTGCGACACTCTTCCATACATAGTAGTATCCTCAAAGAGGATGAAAAGGAGCACAAAAAACCTCTATAAAGTCTAAACAGGCTCGACATGCTGCATCAGGATGAATAAGAACCACAACACCCTACTAAAGTTCATGTTAGGCACCAACAACAACACACTTACATAAAAGACCTCAAAACATGTAGCAGACCATAGATCGAGTCAAGGCAACCCAAGGAGCAGTCATGGTTTAGTCTAGCAGACTTAGCAAAGGTCACAACCCAACTTAGCAGCCCAAAAAAGGTCATGACTTAGTGCAAACAGCTCACACGGGTTACAACTCTGTCCAAACAACCCACAAAGGTCATGGTTCTGTTCAAGTTGGAGAGTAGTTTATAACTCTACAAAAAAGAATGTCAAATTTTGTAGAAAAAGAGCAATGTTAGTCAATGTTCCAGCTGTAAACATGACCCTTGTATTAATATTAGAGACTTTGGCTTCAATTAGTTTAGAGAAACTCTAAAATTTATCATTCTTGTATATATTTGATTGAAATCAAATCTTTACAATAAATTGTGTATACTCCCCAATAACTTTGTGCAAAACATAGTTACATATATCGACGATATATCATATATATAATGATATGACTAGGGTCGTGTTATATTGGCACCTAAAACTCACGACACATACAAAATTTTGAATTTTCACCACACAATCATTAACTTGCAATATATCCTGAATTTATCGCAAGTTGAATGAAAATATCGCCCTACTCATTGAAATCACATGAAAATTGGGATATAAGGCCACAGGTTGAGTTTTTTGTATTCATTTTGCATTGTTGAAGAATGAGATTTATATCCAAGGACGTTTGTGGTCATTTTTCATTGATATAACAAGGGGAAATCTAGGGTTATCATTTCCATTAGCAGAGAAATTGTGGAGTAGAGATTCACTACTATCCATCTTCATTTTTCTGGGTATATATGTATTCAATTTTATGCTTGATTTTTTTTTTATTTTCTAGATTTATTATAGGGTTTTCAATGTCCACAATATATACCTCCTTTTGTTGTCTTTGAATGGAATATTTGACCGTTCAACTCATTTTCAAGCGTCCTTCTCAAATATTCAAGCATTCTTTTGTGTGTTTTTTTAGATGCCATATGTTTAATCTCAACACAATGCCAAATCCATTGGATCCAATGTTGGCATATGATGAAATAGTTGACCCTCATGATAGGAAAATATTGAATTGCAAACTATGTGGTAGGAGATTTATGGTGTAATTAGCCGCTTGAAATACCACCTTGCCAAAATTGTTGACCATTAAGTGGAGAATTGTAACGTAGTTACATGAGAAGTTATGCGTATTGCAAACCAATCCCTTCATTACATCACTAGGAAGAGGGATGATGAGGAATTGATACTTTATCTTACATCTAGAACACGATCAAGAAGCATGGGAGACACAAGTTCCTCAAGGGCGTGTGAAAAACTTCTCTCGAAATTCTCACCTTTGTTTCAAGGTCAACACCCAGGGGGAAACCTTCTATTCGATCATTATTTAAAACAAGGGAGAAAGAGAAGGATGACAAGCTTGTGGAAAAAAATTTCTATGGGTTGATGCACCTTCTAACATTTCTAAGAACAAGTATGAACATAATTAAAAGACAGAACAATACCATAGAGAAGTTTTCTCCAAGAAACCTCTTCTGTGTAACAACAACTCGATAGCTTCATTCCCTCACGGTGGTCACAAGGAAAGGGGGTGTCACCCCTTCCTTCAAGGAAATATTCTTATGAACTAATACAGGAAGAGGTAATCAACCTTACATAGTACAATCATACTCCAAAATTGGAAAAACAACACCTTTTGACCCTTCTTCCTCGATGGAACCACAACATGATCAAGGAATGGGACTAGCAAGGAATCTTAGAGCTCAAGGATATGTTAACCTATATAAAGATACCATCCAAGAAACACCTATAAAACTTATTAATAAAGGAATTTGCATACCAACATCAGGGAACACACCCAGGTATGATATCACCTCCCAAAAAATAGGAGAGTACATTCAATTTACACAAGAACATGCAGTAATCGAAAAATTCATCGGTATATGGCCTTCTGAGAAAGACCTAAGTAGATGGATCCAAGATAAGTGGAAACCAAAAGGCTAGATAGAATTGAAATTAAGATCCAAATGATTCTTCATAGCCATCTTTACAAGCATAGAAGACAAGGACAAGATATGTGAAAATGGACCTTACTTGTTCAACTCAACTCACCTCTACCTAAAATACTAGGTAACAACTTCACTGTTCAGCCTTGAAAAGGGAGATTTATCAATAGCTCCAGTCTAAATTCATCTTTATTCTCCACCTTAGGGAAAACTAGGGTGAAGAAACCCTAGAAGGAATTGGCAATGCTCTAAGCACCTTCATCAAATCATCAAGGTCACAAAACAAGGAAAATATGCTTACTATTCTAGAACCTATGTCTACCTAAATATTGCAAGAGCCCTCTCAAAAGCCATATTCCTTAGTTATTAGGACAATGATTGGATCCATCCCTTAGATTATGAACATGTTCCTTTTATATGTAGAAAATGCCATGAACATGGCCATTTCTTCAGAGAACTCCCTATCAACAATACAAATAATCAAGTCCAAGCAAGAATCCAACCAGATGGAAAAGTATTTATCCAACCTCCATCAAAATGAAGAATGGGATAAGGAACATCCTATGAGCGAAGCATCATAGCTTCAAACCCAAAACTGCTTCACCATTATAAATTCTCAAGATCTGATGAAAGACCAAGAAGCACCTCCTATTCCTTTGGGTCAAGTAATAATCAACCCTCCTAAGGTTGGAAGTCTTGACACAGAAATATAGGAAAACAAGTAGAAACAAGACCCTCTACCCTCTTCCCTTCCAAGCTCTACAACTCACTTAGAGGAAGAAGACATGGAGGAATCAAAATATATGGAATCCGAAGAAGGGTAAGATATTGAACTAAAATACCTTTACTGTTGGAGCAGGGTCCCACAGCTACAGAAGAAGCTGCTAGTTTAGCGGAGAGATAAGTTTTGGCGGAAAGAAGATAAGACAGAGCTACGACGCCGTAGCACATTTCCAGCTGCAGAGCAGAGCCGGAAACCATGAATTTTTAGATAGAGAAGTCAAAGAAATGCAACGGTACCTGAGCGGCCGAGAAGAGAGAGCTCACCCACTGCATTGAAGGCAGCGGCGGAAGACAGGAGGGCTCAGTGACCCTCATAAAGAAGAAGGAGCAACGAGGATGAAGCATTGAAGGCGAAGGACAGAAAAGAGAAGTGGTGCATAGTACCCATGATCAGTGCCGGGAAGCATGGAAGACTACAGAGAGCTGTGGTGTGATGAAAAGCGGCTACCTCAAGTACAGATATGGCCGACTGTCACTAGTTAGGGTTTGGGTTACTGTTGGGATAGGCCCACAGTGTTGTAATGGCAAGACCTTCGGGCTGCCTATAAAGGGATATATTTTTTATTGTAAAAGGTTGGCATTTTGGGCATTTTAGGCCATCCAGCTAGTCAGATAACATATAGTTAGCCATTGAGTTTGTTAGCACACAGTTATCTTGTATTGTAATAGAGTCGAGCTCTGGTTCTATTATTATCGAAAGCAATCTGACTGTAACCAGTAGCTGGCTTATAGAGTATGCATGTAATGGTCCGCAGGGATCGACAGAGAGGGAAGAGTATATTGTAGGAGAGCAATATAGAGAGAAAAGACATCTAAGAGAGAAGATCTTGAGTTGCATATGCGGTGCAGCAGAACTGTGTTTTACCTTCCCCTGAGCTATAAAGAAAACACAGTTCTGTGGACGTAACTTCCATCCTGGAGGTGAACCACGTTAAAATCTTGTGTTATGTGATTGGATTATTTGCTATGTTTACTTATGCATTTCACAGTCATTTCGTGGATTTTGCTTACAGTTTAATGAACGAATGTGTTAATCAGTTCACAGTAATATAGAAGTAAAAGTATAAATCACAGTCTTTGGCATGTTGTATGTGGTTCATTTCTACTTTGCGTAAAACAGTCACTAGTTGCAGTATTGATTAACCTTGTATGTTAAGTCTTGCACGTCGACATGAGCAACGCTAAGTGCGCTAAACCGCGGAGGTAGGATATCACAGAGAGGTGATACCGCACCGGCAGAGGAGCTGCGGTGCACGATACCACAGGTTGAGGACTTAGCGTTGGGCAGGAGCTGCGTGTCGCACAGTGCACGGCGATGCAGTAAGGTTGAAGATATCGCGGCTCAGGGAAAGTGCGCGACATAGAGAAGGACCGCACGACAGTAGGAAGGTATACCTCGCGGCTAGAAGAGCTGCGAGACGAGGAGATCGCACGACGCGAGCAGAGGGTTGCGTGACACGCAGAGGAAGAGACCTCGTAGCTAGAAGAGCTGCGAGTCACAAGTAGGACTGCCGCAAAACCTGGTCCAAGACGCTTGAGTCCTTGGCCAACCCATTAGAGTCACTTCGGGTGAGACTTTAGGCCGCTTTGCGGTCTGTCGCCGAAAGGGCCGGTGAGCTAGGGGTGTTGTTGGTTGATTATAGTAAACCTGGGTCTGCCCATCATAGCCAACATTTACCTTCAAAGTAACTGATCGATAATTATGATTGCAAAGGGATACAATTGATACCAGAAATTCAAATGCAAAAACTACAAAATGCTCTCCATAGATCTAGATCAAAACCCCTCAAACATGAAGCAAAAAGGGATAATATCAAGTCCTCTAGAGGGATCAAGAAAAATAGATCAAAAGACTTCTCAAAACCTCACATAGAGGAAAAAAGAAAAGGAAGGAGGACTAATCAGCAACTGTTAAAAGAATTAGGGGAAAAATCATTGACTCGGGATAATATGTCCTAATGACGAACATATATGCTTATGCACCTCCAACCCATAATTAATTAAGATAATCTCATGGAATATTAGGGGCCTCGATGGAAAATGAAAATAGAGAGCCTTGAAAGAAAAAAATAAGCAAATGATATTGATATAATCAAGCTTCAAGGAACCAAATGCACAACCTCCACGCCTAATCAAATAGTTTCCAAATGATGGAAAAAATATGAATCAATTGCCATGGACTTTTGAGGATTTGTAGCCGGTGGAATGGAAATGGCCTGGAATCCCAACTCAATCCAACTTCAGGAATTATTTTCTACCACCTACTCAATCTCAACAAAATTTCATTATATTGTAACAAAGGAATCTAGTTATGTTACCGATATATATGGCCCGACCATTATGGAGGACAAACCTAAGTATATTCAATCTCTTCGAATCCTCCATGACATCATTGGTCAAAATCAATGGATTATAGGGGTGAATTTAATCTTATTATGTCGCTTCTAGAAAAAGGGGTGGCATCCAGAAACTAGACTACTCCAATCCTTTATTCGAGTATATCATAGCCTTTCTTAACATGGTGGACATCAACACCACAAATGGAGTATGCACCTAGAACCAACAAAGAGGGGGATCTAATTAGGTGGCTTCTTCTCTTGACATATTTCTCCTTTTAGCCAATCTTATGAACAAGAACTTAAATGTTGAAGCTAATATCCTTCCATGTACATGATCATACCACTGGCCTATCAACTTTCTCATTATGGAAGATGACTGCCCATGGAACCGTCCCTTCCGGTTCGAAAATTTCTAGCTTACCCGCCCCACTTTTCAGGATATCATAAGTGAATGGTGGAAATAATTTAATAGTAAAGAAGGCTAAAAAATGTATAGATCCTAACAAAAGCTTAAGCTAATTAACCTCAAAATATGGAACAAGGAGGTCAATGGTAACATTTTTGAAGAGAAAGGCAAATTGGAGGAGAAAATGGAAGGAATTCAATTACAACAAATCATTTGGGAGGGCATAACTAATCAAATCCATGAAGATGAAATCCAAATTCAATCCCAACTGGATATCCATTTGAATCAAGAGAAAACCCTATGGCATAAAAAATCTCAAATCTAATGGCTCAAAGAGGGAGACAAAAACTCCAAATGCTTCCATAACTCTATGATTCAACATTAATACTCCAACAAATAACCTCCATTCAGAGCAATAACAATAAGACAATATGGAAACATGATGAAAGGGAATATGAATTGATCAAGTATTATGAAGAGATTTTTATCAAAACCTCCAATGGATAGTTCCACAACCATTCAAAAAATAACCAAAATTCCTAACATGAAAAGTTCCTGGTCAAGATGGATTCACAGGAAAAGTTCTTGCTCAAGATGGATTCACGGAAATCTAGGAAAAATGGGCCTCCTAAGGAAAATGATAAAAAAATGTGCCATGTAGGCAATTTTTTTATACTATTTCACTTTTATCGAAGTTGCCCAAGGTTATTTCACTTTGATCAAAGCTACCTTAAATATATGTTTTATATTAAAATCAAATTATGAAGAGGAAGTTTGATGTAGTGTTTTCACCCAAAATAAGGAAATAAAATTAAATACACATTTCCATCTTAAAAGTTATTTGACCCAACTTTTCATGTTGTATAGTATTATGATTATAGTATAATAGTATTATATAATAGTTTTAATATTAATTACTATTATATATTACTTATAACATTAGTTACAATTATGCATTAATTATATATTAATATTAGTTAAAAAGTTATTGGACTCAACTTTCGATTATTAAAAAATATTAATTATAATAGAATATTATTATATATTAGTTATAATATTAATTACTATTACTATTATATTGGTCATGTATTATGTAAACGATGGATAAGTATATTAGTTAAAATTGATTGAACCATACTTTTGACGATTATTATGAAATATCCATTATAATAATATAATTTTATTATATATATAGATAATACTAACTATTACTATTATATATTATATATTGGTTACATATTAGGTAAAAGATGGATATTAGTTATGATATTAATTACTATTATATATTAGATAAAAGTTATTGGACCCAACTTTTGAGGGTTATTATAAAATATTAATTATAATATAATATTATTATATTTTAGTTATAATACTAATCACTATTACTATTATATATTGATTATTCGTCACGTATTACCTAAAAGATGGATGGGTATATTAGTTATGATATTAGTTAAAAGTTATTGGACTCTAACTTTTGACAGTTATTATAAAACTATTAATTATAGTATATTATTTATTGGTCATGTATTACCTAAAAAATGGATGGGTATTTGACTAAGTAATATTTTTTGACGGAGTAATGTTTTTGGATCGAGTAGAGTTAAAGTTATTGGACCAAGAAATATATTTGGACGGAGTTAAAGTTATTGGACCCAGTAATATTATTATATATTAGTTATGATATTAATTATTTATTATTATTATATATTATATATGGGTCAAGTATTATCTAAAATTGATAGCATATTAATTTCATTTTCAATATCTACACCTTTGTTCTAGTTCATCCACCTCAATGACTATCCCACTCACACCTTTTCTTTATCTTGAGGAGTCCGCGAAGGAGATTCTCTGTATCCCTTCCTCTTCATTTTAATCCAAAAAGGTCTCAAACTTCATGGAGATGATTTCACTTCCTTCCACCAACAATTTTTCGATGACACTTTGTTGATGGGATTCCCTACAATTCGGGAATCATACACTCTCCAATCTATCTTAAAAACCTTTATGGAGACCTCGGGAACAAATATAAACCAAGGAAAATATCATATATTTTTTCTTAATGTTCCTTTGGATATCCAAATTAGCATCTCTATACTTTTGGGTTTTACAAGGATCACCCTTCCATCCAAATGCTTGGGTGCCCACTCAAGGTTGGAAATCATAATAATTCCTTCTGGGAAGAGCTAATCTTAAAGTTGGAAAATAAGCTTTCAAATTGGTCCTTTATATCCCTTAACCTAGTTTAATTGGAATACTAACCCTAATCAAATCAATCCTTCAAGCTATGCCTACCTATCTCTTTTCTATTCTAGCAACTCCAAAAAGAATACTCAATTCCATTCTCTCCCTTTAACGCTTCTTCTTATGGGGAGGCACAAAAAATAAAAGAAAATGGGATCTTGTGGCTTGGGACAACATCTGAAAACACAAGCATGCTGGTGGTCTAGGGATGAGAGATCCAAAATTGGGAAACAAAGCCTTGGAGAAAATATCTTATGGAGATGGCTACAACATCCAAACACCTTGTGGTGTCAGATTTGGAAGAGGAAATATGCTCCACAAATAGACTCTTAGAATCTCATCCGCAAAACATGACACCGAAAGGGATACATGAACCATTGCTTTTGGGAAATTGGAAATGGAATATATACTCGATTTTAGGAGGATGCGTCGAATCAAAGCCTCAACTAGAATACAACCCTGAATGGAGAGACCTTGAGCAAGACATGCTCCATCAAAACAAAATCGAGGCATATTAGTATTGGATAACTGAAACCCACCTTGGGAAACAACATATCTGGTTAGACAAGATTAGTATGCATAATGATACTAGCTCTACTCATTTGGACTCTTTCTAGAATGAACTTCAGAAAAGGATGATACCCTTCTTTCGAGATGAAAACAAATTAAGAGGAGGACACAAAACCTTAGAAACCTTTTCTGTTAAAGAAGCATATTCCATTCTCATCAATGAACAACAAGATAATCAAGTAGATTAATGGAACAAAATATGGAAGCGTAAATTTTGGCCAAAGATGGATACCTTTCTCTAGCTTCCAGTACAAAGGAAAACATTAACTTGGGACAAACCCCTAAGAAGAGGCTTTATGGGACCCTCTCAATGTCCTCTATGTAGACGAGCAAAAGAGACTCAAGAAACCTCTTCAACCAATGTCCCTATTTGAGCCGGTTATGGGACAAAGGAGCCACTCGTTTTAGATAGACTGATAGAGATTCAAGAAACATCCCTCAAACAATCTATTGATGTAGATGCTCCTTTTCAAAACCATGTCCTTAAAAGGATTTGCAAACTATTGCCGAGCTTAATCCTATGGAATGTGTGGAAGGAATGTAATAAAATAATATTCAAGTCTCTTTTACAACTTGTTAAATAAGTTATGGAGTACCATTCATAACAATACTATAGATTCAATCGAACTACAATGATGGTTTTCAAAGGACCTGGAAGTTCAATGATAATAAAACCTTATTACGAAAGAATGGATAATTCCATCCCATTTCCCCCACTCAACAACTTGCAAAACCACTTGCTCTAGCCCTTCTTAGTGGTCGCCCCCTACAACATAATTCATCATACTCAATTTTGATGGAGCATCAAAAGGAAATCCAATTCCGACTAGAATAAGAGGAGTCTTAGGAGATGATCTCCATGTTGTATTCTCGTAATATTTTCCAACTCAATTGGAGAAGACAGTAATAATTCAATGGAGTTACAAGGTTTAATTCAAGGCATAGCTATTCCCATGAGACAAAATTTCAACACACGTTTGGTAGAAGGAGATTCACAAATTATTATCTGTATGCTGACAAAACTTCAAAATGGCTCTCCTACCTCAAAACTAGCAAGAAGTTGGAGTCTTGAAGCCAGTCTTGAATGCTTATACTATTTGATTAAGCACTCCATGGTTATCATCTCCATTCATATTTGATTATCAACCAACAAGTTAGTATATAAATTGGCTAATGTTGAAGTCGGGCTGAAAGAAAACGACTTAGACTCTCCCTAGTCTGTGTTCATAGATCAACAACTTAAGCAAGACTATCTCAATATTTCTCTAACATACATACACCCTTGAGTCAAGTGCACCACTGCAGCTTGTGATACTCCAATAATAGTCGAACTTTCTCGAAACACCCAACATAATATCACCCACCACATGCATGCAACCACAAGGACATCCAACAACAAGCAGGATAGTGGAGATACACATGGCGATCCTTGCCATCACAACCAAATCAAATCCAATGGTTAACATCTCCAAGCATGTGGGAAAGGACATGATTCGAAACACGATAAACAATGGCGATCAAAATATCCAAATTCTAGACAAAAGTACAAAAATGGCTAACAAAAGAGACAAAGGTGGCATCATTCCAATTATAGATGGCTCGACACTAAGATCCTTTCCCGATACCAATACTCATGTACTTTCCATGACCTCCATCTCTTAAAATCGATAGCAAATATTTTCCTTCTCATTCCATGAGCTTCCTTCAATCTCATTATGCCAATCCCCCCCCCCCACTCCCACAATTGTCTTTCATTAGAGTCTTTTATGTTAATTACATCATGTCTCCTTTCGTCTCTATCCATAAAATCTCTTGATCTCTTGATGCTCCAATAACCTTGAGCTTGAAACTCTAGATCCTCTCCCCCTCAACTATAAAGTACGAGAATCATGCTACAATGATGGTGGAGGACTATGCAATCCACTTTCCATGCTTCATCAACCAAGGCATCAGTCTCACCCACAACAAGGAAACTGGGATAATGATGGAAAGATATCTTGCTAATGAGGAGACAAAAGTTCAGCTTGAAAGTATGCATCCCACTCTTCCATCTCAGATATTTCTTCCACAACTTAAGGATTTTGAGTCTATAGCTCTGCGGATCCTTCATGTACTCAATCTAGGATACTTTGCACGGAATACCACCCTTATCTCTCCCAAAATTAATTCAACTTATCTCAGAACACTACAGAGAATGGATCGAAATCAACCAGACAAAGGAAAAAGGAAGATGGGATGCAATGATATACTTAGACTTCAAAAGGAAACAGAGGAAGCCCAAGACTACTACAACAACTTTATCTCGACTAAGACCAAGGAAAAAATAAAGCAAAATGAAAATTGGGTCAAAGTAGAACACGACATTCCAGAAGCAGAAGTAGAGCAAGAGGAAATGCATGCATGGTTTCAAGACCCAAATGATCCCGATCGAGAGAAACTAAGTATGCCAAAAAATATTAGTTAAATAGGTAAATCAAATCATTTAAATGGGGAAAACTATGGTGGATGGGAAAGAGGAAAGGAAAGAAATCCTCCTCCAACTAGACCACGTGAACCAAAGCATGGAACACATGCAAGTACATATAGGGAATCTTCAGACGAAAATGGACCAACTGCAACTACACATTGGGAACCTAGAAAATAGAATGAATCAGATGCAAACACAAATTGGGAATCTCACCCAAATTTTGATTGTTCTGATCAAGGAAATGGAAAGCTTTGAATCCAAGCTCATCATGATGGCTACAAATTCAATGGGTACCACCTCTGCTTCTACTCCTTCAGCTCAACCAACCCAACCAACCAAAGCAACTAGAAAGAAGGTCATTCAGATTCTAGATGAGGAAAATTCTCAAAATATATTGTTCAACATTATAAGCCATCATGTAGAATCTTTTCGCATCACTATACAATAGTTTTCTTACCCCTCTTAGCTATGAATATAGACAATCATATATTAATGTCTTGGATGATCATTTTGATTTCTCAAACAATATTTTATAGTTTAGCTTTGCCTAGAGGCTGATTGAACATATACTATTTTGATGGGTAAACTAGCCCTAGAAGAAAGACAATAGGTAGTCTTTTGCTTATTTGGTTTGACCAAAAATCATTGAGTTTTCCTGTCACTGTAGACATCTCTTTCTCAAATGTAATTCTACTTTTCAATTAATAGAGGGATCCTATCTAGATTTATAAAAAAATAAAATTTCCAAGAACTAGCCCTTATACTATTCCATGTTTGTGTGAATGTTTGAGCAAAATAAGAGATTCTTGAACTTTAAAATTTTTATTAATCAATCATTGTATATATGAATCTTACAAGGAAAATAAGCCACATAAATCAGTCAACCATAAGAGACAAGATATATCCTGGGAAAACCATCCAAACATGGAGCATGAAAAACCCAACAATTCTTTGAGTATGATAGATAGATTTGTAGAGAATGGTTTACAACACATAAGCAGATTGCCCAATAAGAGATGTCACTTCAGCAATATAGAAGAGAGATCCAGTACAACACTGTAATCAACTGTATTGAACCTTCCATATGACTAACATGTTAATAACAAGCCAAAACACCTAGCATGCACAAAGATATGCACCCTTCCTTTCATTATTAGTTTCAACATAATGTTGACTAACTTGAACTAAGTCTTTTAATCTTTAACTGAATGTATGACCATAAAGTTAGGAGGCTAACTGAATGTCTTTGGTGCTTCACATTTAGTGTACAATTTCTATTATTAACTTGTGCATGGATCTTGTTATTTAACTGATTGTTGATCACTTAGTTAACAGGCTAACTTAAGTGTCATCAATGCTTCACTATTAGTGCCATCCATGTAAAACATTTGCATGGATCTTTGTAAGTTTCTATTAATTAACTGAAACACATAAGTCTTTATTAATTCAATTACATTATTTACTATTTTTATCGCATGGATGTCAGAGAGATTGGTTATTTAACTGATACATTATTTAGTTACAACTAAGGCTATAACCGAAACCTTTATGATTCGAGGCAATTTGAATTCATTCTCTCTCTCTCTCTCTCTCTCTATGCTTATCTCTTTATCATTTATTATTTATTGCATGCTCCATATGTGTATTTATTTATCTCTCTTATCATATCACACTCAAAAGAATTATTCCATACTAATGATCATATATATTACCCCGGGCCATATAATCATATGCTAAATTAATTCACTCTAGGGGTAGCTAAGCCCTAAATGAGACTTATAGCACTCAATGACTATGACTAGCAACACATCTCATAATATAACCGCTTTACCAAGTAAAGTATGCCACCTCAATAAATGAGAATATTGGTAGGCTTGATATTACTCACAAGACTCAGGTTGATATTACTCATAAGCTCATCTCCATAACTGGAGGTCTATCTCATAGGGTACCTGTTATGAGAATACTTTACTTGATACAAACCACAAGTCTACAGTCTTGATACAAACCACAAGACTTCACAGTACGAGCATCACCACCTCAATCATATGAGGATATAAATAAGACTTGATACAAACCACAGGTCCAGAGAATGACTCCTGATGTCATACAATCAACATTTTGAAGTTGTTATTGTTGGCCTATGGTATAATGGCCTTCCTATAATGATTTGAGAGGGAGACTCATTCAAGGGGAGAAGGTCAATTGCATCCTAAAATTAGATGAGATTAGAGCGATGCAATGTTATGTCAGATTGGTGAATAGATGGGAAGGGTAGATCCATTTTGAATTTCTTGGTTGATTGTCCTAGGGGGCAATGGTTATCAAATCTGTTGATGCATCTACATATGCTAAAGATGCAAAATTATTATGTGAGTTGTTGGATACATTTATCCAAAAGATAAACCAAGTCATTATGGACAATGCTACTAGTTATGTTGTTGTTGTGAGGTTATTTATGTAAAGGTGTAAAGATTCTAATTCTTGTATTGGAATCATTGTGCCACCCATTGCATTGATTTGATGCTAGAGGACCTGGGAAAAAATACTTGTCTCAAGGAATTCAATGATTCATCTGAGAGTGTTACTATAGGGTTATGTTGTAGTTGCAAAGGATGTTTCTTTTTGTTATGTGGGTTGCTTGTGTTTATAGCACTAGACTTGATGGGAAATCCATATATAGTTGAATTGGTGAAATTTGATTAGAGTTTTTGGGCAAGAGTGCATATGTTATGTGCCACAAGTGAACCTTTGGTTGATGGTGATAGGGCCAAGGAATCTATCCATCGATACTATGAGAACAAAGGGGAGAATAGATTCACCAGATGAGTTGAGCTGTAGGGTGTGAGTGATGAATGATGGAATAATACTCTCCATTTCCTCATTCATGCAACATAACTCTACCTCAACCCTGTTTTCTCTTATGCACGTGGAATCTGATTTGATGTTGAGGTCATGGATAGAGTTCTCTAGGGCGTTCAAAGGATGATGTTAACTCCATCTAAACACTCAAATATTTCCAAATAGATGGAGATCTATACGTTGGAAATTGCCACTTTTGATTATTGCATGGATGTCAAAGATATAACCACAAGGATGCTAGGTAAGCTTCAAAGTTCAACCTTCAAGTACAATTTGTTTAAAACTTTCACATTTCAATGTCTTTAGTATTTATTCTTTCCTTTCTATCTATTTGCTACTGGGTGGAAATTTAATCCATTGCCTCTATTCAGTGTAGATGGGTGGTGGACACACCATGGTGGTAGAGTCCCAAAGTTGCAAAAAATTCTATTAGGGTGCCAATTCAAACTTACATCTCTTTAAGGTGCGAGCACAACTGGAGTGTCTTTGAAAAAATACACTCCATAAATCGCAACAAGTTAGAAATGTTCATTAATCAAATTTTAAATTTAAATTGTTTATAATTTTATTAATCTTAAATTTTAATTATTGAAATTTTGAATTTATCATCACCCTCTAACTATGGCCCTCATGCATGTTAGAAACAAGCACATTAATGACAGGTTTATGTCTACTACAATCTAAGGTTGTAGGTGAAATAGATTGACAAAGTACCCAACACAAATGCTATTTGATTGGATGAAATTGACAATACTAGTAAATGGAGGGTGGAGACTAATGAACCTGCGATGTAGGCACTTAAGTGGTTGGGATATGAGTAGGATGCCGATGCAAATGTGTTGGAGGGGGAGGAGAAGGATATTCCACTTCCAGAAGATGGGGAGGAGATTGGTATTCTGATGCAGTCAACCCAAGTCTGTTGCAACTCTTTTTTCTTAGATTTGTTCAAGAGTAGACACACACTATGTTCCCAGATTAATGAATAAAAAAATAACTAATAAGAACTTTCCTCTTAGGAAATACAACCTCAAATCATAGACACTTCCTTATCTCTAATTCCAACAAGAAAATTACTCAACCAGAAACATCAATGTACAACAGATAACTTGCTACCATACATAAAACCTTTGATCTCTCTATTGGAATTAAAAAAACTACAAAATTACATCCTCAAGGCGACTCAGGCCTTATTACACTGGGACAACTAATGGAACAAATGCCACATGATTGGTGTTAATTCAATTTGTGATGCTCTTTGGCATGAACAACTCCTCTGAGCGCATTTGCAATGCTCCTCTAAGCATATTTTCCCCCCTCCCGAGACTCCATTTTCCTCTCATTTAACACCGAATAGGTCTGTTTGAAGGCTAAACAAAGACCTTGTAATGTTCAACAGGATTCCTAAAATCACTCGACTAACTTTTTGTGTAGCTGAAAACAAACAGATCAAAAGCTGCAACATATTAGTCATTGCAAGACCAGTGGCAACTACTTACTTAATTAACTCTGCAATGTGTTGGAGTACAATGCGTGTGCTCCTGCATCATACTCCTCATGATTTAAAAATTATGAAGGTTCATATCCATCCATCCATCCATTTGTCTTCTCCATCAATCCAAAGCATGACTCAGTCTGCATACCACCTCATTTCTTTATTCGAAATTTCCACATCTAGTCCCTTTATCTCTTCACTATTTTTCGAACGCTCCTTAACTCATCCATCACTTCCAATTTTGAGGAATTGAACCTCATCTGGTGAAGGTAAAACCTCACATTAACCGTGATTGCTACAACCATTGAGTATCCTTCGACACTAATAACAAAACATTCTTCTGCTACATGTTTCACTGTTAGCAACGCAATCACCATAAAGTACTCATTTGCTTCCTCGTTACAATCAGCCACATTTATCATTAAATATATTTGATGAATAATACAACTCTTGGATGGAATCATTCTCTGATTAATTATAGTAATAATAGCTCCCTTTGCTGCAATTTTACTTCGAACAACTACATTCAATTCATCTACGTCTAGTTCCAAATGTTCTTGTTGATTGTTGGCACCACTCACTTGTGGGTATGTTGTTGTACACTGTACAAAAGGAATTTCTTTGGAAATATTCATGGGGATACTCACATTCCTTGCTCCTCCTTTCTTTTCATTTCTATATTCATGTAATAAGAGGGTAAACATTATCGCAATGAGCCCCAAACTTAACTCAACCCATTGATGTTTATGCATATCATTCGATGCATGCTCATCCTGCTTGAATTTCTCTTCCTCACCATGTATTGTGGGAGAATTTTCTTCATCCATTTCCAAGTTCTTCACCAATTAATTAGCCTACAACCAGATGGAGTCTCTCCTTCCTCCTCACATTCATTTCCACCCTCCACGGGAGAAATCACTACTATAACAACTTCATTAGATATGAAATGAATTGCATCCTTTCCATCTTATTCACACTCCACCAATGTTTCCACACCATTTTTTGAGATGTAAATAGTAGCTTGATCCTCCACGGATTCTTCATGCACATACTCAGTAGCATGCTTATTCGCTACCAGTTTCGACTTTTTCTCCACTACCACTTTGCACTTTTCTTTAAGGGCAACACCCTCTTTTGGGTAGCAGTGAACTTCTTGTGCTTCTTTTCATATTCTTCTCCAACTGCGACCTCTTTGCAATTTCCAGTTCCTTGAATAAGTTCTTAATCACTTGCATCTATTTTGTTATGTTGTATTTTTCTTCTCTACTTAAATGCTTCATTTTTACTTTAGTCATCCAATCTCTAGTTGGCTTCTCAACAACTTTCTCTCTCCAAAGTTGTTCTCAATAAGGTTATATATAGCTAATACATTAACCACATGTAATAACAATGCACATTTGTGCAATCTAATGCTCCTCTGAGCACACAATGGTTGTCCTACTTGAACCAAATCTTTACATCAACATGTAAGTTCTCTACACGATACTTTTCAGTGTATTTGGTTGCTTCTTTCTTATCTTTGTTTGCCATCTTTAACCTGCACACAAAAACACAATAGGGCAGACTAATTTCTTTTTTGACTCCCAAGGATCAATTTGCTTTAGTACCAAAATGATGCAAACATCCCAAGTCTACTGCAACTCTTTTTTTCTCAGATATGTTCAAGTGCAGATACACACACTCTATTCTCAGCTTAATGAATACAAAAACGACTAACAAGAATCTCCCTATCAGGAAATACAACCTAGAAGCATAGATACTCCCTTAGCTCTGATACCAACAGAAGGATTAATCAACAAGAAACATCAATGTACAACAAATAATTGACTAACATACATAAAATCTGAGATATCTCTATTAGAATAAAAAAAACTAAAGCATTACATTTTCAAGGCGACTCAGGCTTGATTACACTGGGACAACTAATGGTACACATGCCACATGATTGGTGTTCAGTCAATTTGTGATGCTCTTGGGAATGCATAACTCCTTTGAGCATATATGCAATGGTCATCTAGGTGTCTCTGCCCTCCTCTCGAGACTCTGTTTTCCTCTCATTTATCACCGAACATGTTCGTTTGAAGGCTCAACAAAGACAATGTAATGTTCAGTATAATTCCTAAAATCACTCTACTAACTTTCTGTGCAATTGACAACAAACAGATGAAAAGTTGCCACATATTGCTCATTGCAAGACCAGTGATAATTGACTCAATAAACTCTACAACATGTTCGAGTACAACGTGTGTGCTCCTACATGACAAATAGCGCCACTACCTCCACCAACTGGGACTGGGAGGAGATAAATCACATTGGCTTCCACCTCAGCCCCATTACCTTCCACCACAACTCAATTGGTGTTTCCAGTTCCACCCCAGGCTCATCTAGAGCACCTACACGACCACCTATTGTTTCCAAACGAAGAGTGGTGCCCCCTGCCTGTAAAAGGGATAGAGGGAATTCATTATTCCTAATATTTATCATTGTACCATTTAGTATCTAGATGCATCATGAGTAATGAAAATTCATCTCATTAGATGCAATTATTTTGATCATTTGATGTGATTTTGTTTCATTCTATCATAAACATATTTCATTATTTTTAGTTTAGTGTTGACATGTGATCGTGATGTACCATTAAATATCTTATGCATTTTATATATTAGTTGTATTTTCATATTTATGTAGCAATGTGTTTATTTAATGTTGTTGTTGCTTTAGATGTTAAAAAAATGGTTATATTTGTATTTTTTTAAGTTTCTTAATATTTTCCAATATCTTCCAACAATTCCTCAATATTGACCAGATTTATCCCAATTATCCACTATCATAAATAATGCACACATAGCAATTGTGTTGAATTAATCATATACACATTCCTTAAGTTATGGTGTGATAATTACTTGAGAATGAAAAACTGAATTGAATTCATAAAACACTACATACAATTGCAATGAAATTTTGAAGTAACTCAACTCCAAGTTTAAAAAAATGGCTCAAGTCCATGTAGGTTTTTATATTAAAAACAAATTTGACTTTGTTTATAAAAGCCAAATTCAATTTTTCCATAAAGTTATAAAATCCCTACCTATTTGAGCCTACTCTCGTTCTTTAACATAAGAATCCCTATCACGATAACGAACTGGATATTTAAAATCTGACTTTTAATCTATAGCGTCAACACTTATATATCACTCAAGGCTGCTCATTTCACTCTCGATTTTAAAACTCTGGATCTGGCTCTCAAAGATCTTCAGATCTATATATCGCTTTCGAACAGGATCTCGTTGATTCTTCATCTCGATCACTTCGGTTTAATGTAATTATTATTTATGTTATTGTGTCTTTCAATAGGATCTCTACCAAAGAAAGAGATCAAGTTCTCGCAAACTCTTTTTAATTTACAAAAATGTTTAATAAGTATTCTTAATTGAGAGGGAAATGACCAACTTGCTTATATGATTTCAAAATAGGGTAAATATGAGTAAAAGAATGAGCTAAGTAACAATAATAATGATATAATCAAATAGTTTTCCAAAAATTGCTTTACTAGTCTTTCTTTAAAACTAATAATGAATATTAAGAGTAATTAACGAGTAAAATAATCCATATAAAAATTTAAAATATGGATTTCCATAATAAATTGGAATTTGAAAAACATTTTACCATCAAATGAAGATTTTAAACATTTATCCAAATGTGTTTGAGAAATGACTTGTTTTTCTCTATAACTAAAAATGAACATTTACATGTTAGGTTAACCTTGACTTGGGAATGAGCAATAATGTAAGTGGTTTAAGGCACATGGTTTTAGTGGCCCATGGTTTCTTGCTAGTTGTATTTGCATTTAAAGAACCTTATAAATATGGTTGTAATATTTCATTGTATATTATTGAATGATGGTTTTTCCCTACCCAGTTTTCTAAGATAAATATGCTTAGGTTTCAAGTCAACTAAATTTTAAATTGAAATTTGATATATAATTACATAAATGTGTTTTACAATTTAGCTAATTTAAAATTCAATTTTATATGTTCTTGGTTTTGTAATTTTTCTTCTTACTATTGAAGTCAATTGAATTTTATTACTAATATTTTACTACTAGGTTTGTAAGATTGTGAGTATTTCTCTGGTTGTATATTTATATGAGTATAATATTTTTTATTTTTTATTTTTTAATTATAAGCCGACATGTTATAAGTTTTTTTTTTTTTTACTTTTTATTATTATTATTTTTATTGAGCAGACATGTGCCACGTCATCATTACAAAGGGGACACATCTTGCCCATTTGAGTTGTAGAAAGTGCCTCTCGAGGCAATGATAAAATAAGAAGCCTTTAACAAAATAATTAACCATGTTGAAAAAAAAATTGAGTTACAATAATAATATAATGGAAAGCCTTAAATAAAATAATTCCATGTTGAAAGCAAATTTGAATTCTACCAAAGTTATCATCAACTTTACACTTTCATAAGCATCTTTAAATTTTCAAAAACATATAAGTTCTTGTTTTAAGTTTGTTAATTAGAAAGTCCATTTGAACAACATCAAACCAATATTTTGGCTATAACCTACTGCAACTTTACAATTTCATAAGAATCTTTAAATTTTCAAAAACATATAACTTCTTGTTTTAAGTTTGTTAATTAGAAAGTCCATTTGAACAACATCAAACCAACACTTTGTCTATAACCTATTGCAGTGCCTATGTATGCATTGCAATTGGAATCCATCATGGCAATAATCAATACAGTGGATTGATAAGAGAAATGGCCTTTAAGCTACTCTTACAATTGTAACATTGTATGCTAGAAGAGCACCAACATTCACAATAGCAAGCATAGGATGGCGACAACTCATGGAAATGTTGTTGCTCAAACTATTTTTATCTTTATGTACACAGATACATAAGATGGAAATGATGAGCATGCAAAATACCAACACCAATGCTACTATACCACCATAGATCCAAATCCTAGGCTCTATCAAGTGCCGAGATGGATCAAATCTCTGGAGGTGCAAACCTAAGTATTGCACTCAAGGAGCTATTGATTTGATTCAAAACAAAAAACACATCTTTTTATTTAAGGTCTAGATATAATATTTTTATTATTAATATTTAATATTATTTATGGTCGACATATAATATTTTTATTATTAATATTTAATATTATTTATGGCCGACATATAATATTTTTTAGTATTTTTGTTTTGTTAGGAATGAACATAACAACATCTACCCCATACATGGTTTTAAAATCATGTGCAAGGTCCTCCTAAAACCATGGGTTGTTTAGGAGGACTTGCACAAGATCTTAAAACCATTTGCAAGGCCCTCTTAATCCATGCACAATAAAATCATGGGTTGTTTAGGAGGCCTTGCACATGGTTTTAAAACCATTTGCAAGGCCCTCCTAAACCATGTACAATAAAACCATGGGTTGTTTAGGACAAGGCCAACCTTTTTTCTTGTGGATAATTCAATTTTTTTTTGTTAGGTAGGAACATTACAACACGTCCCCCATATTGTGTTGTTTTTTCTGACAGACACTTTTTTTGGCCGATAATTAAATTTTTAATTTTTTATTATTTTGTTAGGTAGAAACATTACAACATCTCCCCCATATTAGGTTGTTTTTGTGGCCGACATTTATTTTGACAGATAATTAAAACTTAATTCTTTATTATTTTGTTAGTAACAAACGTTACAACATAATATGGACAAACATTATAAGATCTTCCACATAACGTTACAACAGAGTGTCCCTTGATGCAAAAATTGGAATTGAAAATTTTAGATACATTTATGGGATTATTAGTTATCTAAGTAAATTTGTTGGCTAAGTAAATATGTTAGCTTGGCTTGAAATAAGTGGACGATAAATTTCTAATCAACTTTTAAAGGTTATGTGATAAAACTTTGTTAAACAACCCAAAGGGCTTTCTTAAGCCTTTTTCACCCCCACCCTCTAATCAATCATTCTCAATCAAACTATTTAGGTATTTATCTGTACTCAAACGGCAATCTTTATTTACTAGATAGACTTTCTCTCGGGAGGGGAGCCTGTCCAATGGACACCGTCGGATTTCTCATCCAACGGTGTCCATTGGACAGGCTCCCCTCCCGAAGAAAACTCTGACCAGTATATAAGGCGCTCCATACTCAAACATGCTCAATGACCGACACCCATCCATTCAAGGATGGGACATTAAAGACTTTCGTTTTCCCATTAAAATTGTGAGGCAAGTCTTACGTATGCAATCATGCCCAATTTATAGTACTCTTTGGAAAATATTTGTGTCGTTGGATATCGATGTGCATACATTCTCACATTATTCCACCGTTAAATGGGAAATGGAATGGATATACAAATTTTTTTAAGAATATATAGAGATGGCTTGCAAGGCTAAGAATGTTGAAAATTTAATGAACAATGCACAGTGTGTGATCAAGAAAACATTGTTGCACTCTTAAATTGAATGTGTGACAAGTACTTTTGAGGTGAAAGGGAGCACATAATGAAGAGGTGGGAGAGGGGATTGTCAATGGCACATTTGGAAAGGTGCTACCTACCTCCAAGTATAGAGCACCATTTTGGGTGCTTGAAGGTATTTCTTAGGTAAGTTTTGCAATCTTTGCTAAATGTAGATTTTTTGTTGTCACTTATGAAAGAGATGGAGAGCCTATTGTAGAGTATAGATGGGTTTCTGACTAAAGGAGAAGGTGCATGTGGTTGAATGATGTTAGTATTATTGAGAGTTTTCATTGGTGACTTATTAGATACACTGATCTTTTTTGTTGTGAGAGGTGAGAAGATACATTGTTGTTAGGAAGATTTATTATAACGAAACTCAACCAATTAAATATTTATTGTAAATAGAGTATGAAAATTGATAAAATTGAAACACCCAACTAATTGATAGTAATTTTCAATAAACATTTTTTTCTAATAAATAAATAAATTAATTTTGATTTATTTGTAAATAATATGATGTTATGTATTTTTGAAAAGTTGAACATTTTAAGAACACATACATACATACATACATACAAACATATATATAGTTCTTATGGCATGCTGATGATATTGTTCTTATGGCAAGGTGTCATTTTGATCTCGATAAGCAATTAAGAATTCTTAAAGATTTTTGCTATAACATGGGTATGACTGTTAACACTGACAAGACAAAAGTCATGATTATAAAATCTAAGAAAGAAACCTATGCAAATTTTATTTATGATAATAGAAATCTAGAGGAAGTGACTTCTTACAAATATCCTGGAATTGATATTCATCACAAGCTCAATTGGAACTATAACATTGAGAAAAGGATTAATGGAGGGTGGAAAGCTTATTTTGGTCTTGAACATAACTATAAATCGGCTAATCTGGTCATGTGGGATAAATAGAAGTTCCTCTCTGAAACTCTTGTCATCCCTGTTATCTTGTATGGTTGTGAAGTATGGGGGTGCAACATTTCTAGAGAATCTTGGAGGAAGATTGAGCAAATCTAGAAGCAGTTTATAACTTATAACCTCAAAATTAAAAGCAATACGCCTTATCGTATTCTCCTCATAGAAGTGGGTCTTTCCCCCATCGAGAACATGACTATGACTATGTACCTGATGTACAAGCAAAAGATAAATAACATGAGAAACGTGATACTTCCTAAAATTGCTTTAAACTCAAGTCAAAACCAACTACGTCTCAAGCGTGTTGGTGTAAAGATACCATGGCTTGGTTAAACCATTGGGGCATTAATGAAAATGACAATTTGCAGAACATTGATAATGTCAAAAATATTATTACTTATAAGTTTAAAGAGAAATTCTGGTGTGAGGAAAATTTAACGGTTAAGAGAAAATTAAGATACTATAAGGAGGCCATTAGTCATAACTTGGAAGATCAGAAGCATCTCTCGGTAGTGATTAGCTCACGGAAGAAAATTAACATAGCAAAGATGAGAACGAACTCTCATGAACTCCATAGCGAAACAGGGCATTGGTCTATTCCTAAGGCTCCATGGGCGGAAAGGGTTTTCCATCTGTGTGAGTCTATAAGCGTTGAGGATGAAAATCAGTTTCTCTTATAGTGCCTTGCTTACATCCATATTAGATCTGAGTTTCATAGTATTTGTTACAATACAAACCTTTATAACCTCCTAACTTGCCAAAACTATAATGAGCTTGGAAAGCTTCTTGGCAAACTTTTTGAACATATGAACAGGATTTTAAAGTAAACCAAGTATTATTCTTCTTAAAGTCCGATAAACCAAAGTTGATTTTAGTAGACGTAATCATCATCATCATAATAATAAATTACATTATATATTTATATTATTTTTTTGAATTACCACATAAATTTTTAATAAAATACAAATAAAAATTATTTCTTATAATAATATCATGCAAAAATATTTATATATAAATACTAAAATAACATCATTATCATATATTATTATATATGAAAGCATTTCCATAAAATGCAAACTATACATTCATATCCTTATCTAAAAAATCTACATAAATCAATTTAGCATATTTGAATATTATATGATTTTTATACCTTCCCTAAAATTTGAAATTATATAATCTTTTATAAATATTATATGTTATTTATTTTAGCATATATTTTTTTTCCAAAAGAAAAATAGTAGTTCTTTGATATTCATTAGAATTAAAGGTAATGCTATACATTTCTATGATACTAGGTATCATATCCAGCCAAAAAACACAAACAACAATGCTCAAGAGACTGAACATCCAGAATTCAGGCTCCCGCCAAAGAAAACCATACCGCCTCGAAGAAAAGACCATGTCACCTTACGGCAAGTGCAAAGCACCAGAACTAACTGCTAGAAGCTAAAAACTCCAGCAAATAACATCGATACAAAAACTCCTCATTGCTCTAGAGAGCCAAGTAGCAGAAAAAAAGGCAAAGAAAACCCGCCATCGACAGAGTAAACAAGTAGCTGTACAGGATCCTTAGCCTTAGAGACGGGAGGGCCCCCAACCCTCCACAGAAAAAAACAGCACCGTAGGAAAAAGCACCGCCGCAGGAGAAAGCACTGCCGCAAGAAGAAAAGAAAGCTCTTCACCAAGAAACACAGTAAGGCCCCTCCACTCCACAGACACAGGCATAAACCATTTCGCAGCCACGCCATAGGGAATGGTTCCCGCCGCCATCACAAAGCATGGCAAACCCAATCAAAACAAAACCGCGCCGCTGAAGAGAGGGAACCACCACTCAAAAGGTCCGTCGTCTCTCAGCATATCGTCGCCGCCTCTGCCACATAAAGGATCGTCGTGCAAAGGCACCTACAACGCACCACGAAGAAAGTTTTGTCCTCATCCACTCAAACTGCAATAGCCCCAAGCCTCGCTACGAAAAAAAGAAAGACAACAAAAAATAAAACCCTAACTGCCATGCAATGGTTCAACACGCCGACACTCAAAACCTAAACTTCTTCGCTCCTCTTCCAAAAGCCAAGACACACTCCAAAAACTTTCCATAACTTTTACCTTTGGATATTTGAATATTATATGATTTTTATACCCTCCCTAAAATGTTAAATCATATAATCTTTTATAAACATTATATGTTATTTATTGCTCACTAAAATTTCATGGAAAATAAAAGCCAAAGAGATTATCATGTTAGTCATTTTTCAATGGGAAAAATATTTATACCAAAGGTCAAGGTGAAAGGACATCCATTGATTATTTCTCTTCGTGTTCAAATGTGGAGTATAATACTTTCGAATCCATGAACCAATGGTATGAAACTCCATAAGACCTTTTGTTCCAGAATAGACTAGTAATAAAGGAAAAGGGGGAATTTATTTTATTGGTGGAAAATTAAAATAAATTTGTTTTTTTTAAAGGTAAGTATATAAAAATGTTTGATTATGGGATAAAATTTAAAATTGATTTAAACTGGTTAAAGACTTGTTTTCCTTAAATACAAGGAAATAGGTCAATAATTCAAAACTTATAGGTATTTAGTATGAATGAAAGTCTTGTCTCTTATGAATCATCAACAAGTTATTTGAGGTGTTATGTTTTTTCTTAAATAATGATGATGAATCAACTCACATTTTTTTCGATACCAATTTCACAACTAAATTACGATAGATTTTTTTATCTTTAAAAACAAAAATACATATAAATAAATTAAAAAATCATACATTTTTTTTTGAATATCAAATCAATATTAAATCAAAATTAATCAGATTTAGCTAACCTCTAGACGATTTGCATCTATTTTAGTCATTTTTACCAAAATCTGGGGATGACGAAATTGCAATTTTGACTGAACATGTGACCTTACGTAAGGAATGCCTTAACAATACACCCATCCACTGTATATTCTACACCACATGGGCTAGCTTACTCTAAATTAATCTACCTTTTTCAAGGTCTCTTTTTCACATATACATTTGGTTGCCCAATATTGAATACTTATAGGTTAATGGTTAAACAATTTCATGTTTGTATAGAAGTTAGTTGACATAGTGCATAATAAGGTAGGAAAAACAATATTTTGTATTAAGTCGTATTAGATCAATGTCATTTTATTAGTCAGTTAATTTTGGTGATTGAAACTCAATCTAATTGGACATTTAATCAATTAGTATTATTTTTTTATAATAATTTGTATTTTGATTTTTTATAATAATTTGTATTTATTTTATTGGTGGAAAATTAAAATAAATTTGTTTTTTTAAAGGTAAGTATATAAAAATGTTTGATTATGGGATAAAATTTAAAATTGATTTAAATTGGTTAAAAACTTGTTTTCCTTAAATACAAGGAAATAGGTCAATAATTCAAAAGTTATAGGTATTTAGTATGAATGAAAGTCTTGTCCCTTTGAATCATCAACAAGTTATTTGAGGTGTTATGTTTTTTTTAAAATAATGATGATGAATCAACTCACATTTGTTTCGATGCCAATTTCACAACTAAATTACGATAGATTTTTTCATCGTTAAAAACAAAAATACATATAAATAAATTAAAAAATCATACATTTTTTTTGAATATCAAATCAATATTAAATCAAAATTAATCGGATTTAGCTAATCTCTAGACGATTTGCATCTATTTTGGTCATTTTCACCAAAATATGGCGATGACGAAATTGCAATTTCGACTGAAGGAATGGTTTTGACGACCTCGATTACCCTTGGCGCACTTTGATTATGCAATTCCAACAACCCAAAACCACGATTTTAACAATTCCGGGCATATTTTTGTCGAAAAAACCATTGAAAACAAGGTGCAAATCGTCTAAAGTTTAGCTTATTCTATTTTTTTTGTAAGCAAGCACCCACGAAGTTTCGAACATGTGACCTTACGTAAGGAGTGCCTTAACAATACACCCATCCATCGTATATTCTACGCCTCATGGGCTAGCTTACTCTAAATTAAACTACCTTTTTCAAGGTCTCTTTTTCACATATACATTTGGTTGCCCAATATTGAATACTTATAAGTTAATGGTTAAACAATTTCATGTTTGTATAGAAGTTAGTTGACATAGTGCATAATAAGGTAGGAAAAACAATATTTTGTACCAAGTCATATTAGACCAGTGTCATTTTATTAGTTAGTTATTTTTGGTGATTGAAACTCAATCTAATTGGATATTTAATCAATTAGTATTATTTTTTATAATAATTTGTATTTTGATTTATTTCTAAAAATATTATGATAATTTGTGTTTTGATTTATTTATAAATAATGTGAAGATTTGTATTGTTGGGAAGTTATCATTTTCATGTATATATTTCTTAAAAGTATAAAAGAATGAATACTAAATTGGGTATAACTCGAGTGGTTAATAGGAGTTATTGTTATTTTACTTACCCATATTAAAATCTTTGACACTTTTGCCTTTCATGAGTTGATTGACATTGTTAAGTTACTAGCAATCTCCCACTCACTTAAGTGCTTGAGGGTGGGATGAGATATTTCCAAATATTTTTTGTCAATTTGATCTAGCTTGGGTGGTTAAGTGGAGAATCCCTACTTAGGTTCAAATCACACTTGTGCCACGTTTGCCCCTTGTGGGTCGATTGGGGCTACCAAGGTACTGCCAATCTCACTCTTGATTAAGTGCTTAAGGGTGGGATGAGATGTTCAAAACATTAAGTCAATGGGGTTTATGTTGGGTAGTTAAGAGGAGCGGTTATTATCCTCCATGCCTAGGTTCAAATCTTGCTTATGGCATGTTTTCCCCTTATGGTCCAATTGGGATGAGCAAATTATCGACAATCTTGCTCGTGCTTAAATGCTTTAGGGTGGGATGAGATGTTTCCAAACATTTTTAACCTAGTGGGTTATATCAATCTATTTGAACCAACTAGTTGCAAGGTAGAGATTGTTGAGAGGTCACGGGTTCAAATTTGATAGAGTCCATTTGGGATAGGATTATATGTTGTATGCCAACACCATCATACTTTGGGTGCCATTCACAAAATGTGAGAAAGTGTTTGGAGGGTTTGAACGAGGAAAATTTCCATGGAAGAAAAATAAAAACAAAAATAGTGCACTATACTTTACATTTTCTATGTTTCTCTTTTTTTCTTTGCTTATTGTAACTGCAAATTTTCTTATTCTTTAACACGGTGTGAGAGACAATTCAAAGAGAGAGACTGAGAGAATTTGTGTGAGGTGTAGAAACAATGTGGAAATGCAAAGATTGCCCAAACTTTTTCAATAAGAGATAGAGATGGCGTGCATCACTAAGAATGTTGAAAATTTGTTGGAGAGGCATTTCAGAATCTGTGATCAAGAAAGTATTATTGCACTGCCAAATTGAACAACATCACCATTTGTTTTGAGGTGAGAGGGAGAGGAGAATGAAGAGGAGAGATCGAGAGAAAAGAATTGGCAATGCACATTTTGGGTGCTTGAAGGTTTTGTTGAGGTGAGCTTTACAATCGTTGCTAAACATTAAATATTTGCTTTCACTCATGGAAGAGATGACCACTCTATTGTATAATAAAAGTAGGGTTCTCGTTATAAAGGGAAATGCATGAAGTTGAATGATGTTGGTACACTTGAAGGTATTCCTCAATAATTACATGTATTTATAGTTTTTATTGCAAAAAAGATAATAAAATACATTAATAATTTAATATTTTGTTGTTAAAAGACTTAAATAGTGATGTATATTCTAATGTGAATAATAAAAAAAAGTTTATTTATCAAAATTTCCTCTTGCACTTTCTCTCATTGTTTATTATAATTATTATTTTTTCTTAAAGTAATAATTTTTTCTTGAAGTAAAAAATATCACAAATATTATGATTATATTTTTGTTCACTTTTATCCTTTCCCTTCCCTAATATTTTGTGGAAAAAAGTTTTTATCCTTCCCCTTCCCTAATATTTCGTGGAAAAAAAGTGACAAGGAAAGTTAGTCATTTATCCACGGGCAAAGATAATTCTACTAAAGTCAAGGACGTCCACTCATTCTTTCTCTTCACTTTCACGTGTGAAGTACAATGCCTAGAATCCATAAAGCTCTAAATAAATAAAGGTGATAGGACATCCACTAAATGAAAAAAAGGTGAATGAACATCCATTCATTATTTCTCCAATTTCAAATGTGGGGTACAATATTATAGAATACATGTCAATGGACATCCGTTCATTATTTCTCCAATTTCAAATGTGGGGTACAATATTATAGAACAGAATACATTATGAAATGTGGGGTACAATATTATAGAATACATGTCAATGGACATTCATTCATTATTTCTCCAATTTCAAATGTGGGTACAATATTATACAACAGAATACATTGCATAACGTGGGATTGGCTGAGGGGGTATAATCTTATATAATAGGGAAGGAACTAAGTTATTACTATTTTTTTTCAATTAGAAATAGGTTAATTATTTACTATTTCGAAGAATCAAGATATGACCATAATTATAATAGTCAATACATAGGGGCTCAACAAGAGCATCATGTCACTTATAAGAATTGAACATGGGTGAGGAGGGTAACAATCATTCCTCCCAACCACCCAAGCTCCATTCAACGGACAAATCGGGATGACTATCAACCCCCGTAAGTCAGTATTTGGTTTCCATAATACTCTTCAGGATGCTCTATGTCAGATCTCTCTGCTATTTTCCTACCCATGTAAGCCCCTGGAGGAGGGCCTTGCATACCTTGGTTTTCATCTCAAGCCCAACAACTATCGAGTTGGTGACTGGTAATGGCTCATTAAAAAATTACAGGAAAAGTTAATCGTTGGACTCCTAGATGGCTTTGAATTAGTGGTCGAGCTACCTTGGTAACCTCTATCCTCCAGTCCATCCCTGTTTATTGGTTTTCTTTATTTATTATCCCGATGTGTGTTATATAGAACCTGCGGAAGATCATGTTCCTTTTCCTCTGGATGGGAGTCATTGTCTGTAAGAAATTCCATTTGGCTAGCTAGTCCTCACACTCAAGACCCAAACTGTGGGGTACTGGATGGGGCATTAAGAATTTGAATTATTTCAACATATCCCTCTATGCAAAAAGTATGTGGCGGGTCCTGACTGTCTCGGGTCTTTGGGGAAATATTATAAAGTCCAAATATATGCACAGGCTACCCTTGGAACTTTGGTTGCGTAGAACAAATTTCAACTGTTCCTCATCATCGTTGATTTGACGCAGTCTACTTATCAGCCTATTACACATCACTCCTGATATCAGTTGGCACGTGGGTAGAGGTAATTGTATCTATATTGGCATAGATCCTATGATTGGCATTGCTTAGCCCTTATTATCCAACTCTCTTTTGGACTGGTTGCAAGGAAAAAACTTTGTGCTTCTTAGAGATATTTATGTGCATAATGAGCAACACTCCCCTTACTAGATCTCCTCGTCAGATTTGGGACTTTCTGGGGCACGAGAAACTGAGTGGAATGCTTATGTGCACTATCTGTACAATGCTGGTATATCTTTAAACTCTGATCGGGATGAAATTGTCTGGGAGGTAAACGTGAATTCAAGGGCCGTGAATGCCAATCTGGCATTACTACAAATTCTAAAATATATTGAGGAACCAGCTGTTCTTTGGTGGCATCGTGCACTGTGGAAATCAAACTTACCTGGTAAGATTAAATACTTTTGTTGGTTGTCTATCAACCGTAAGATCCTTACTTGGAACTCACTCCAAGCTTGAGGTTTTTATGGTCCTGGTGCGTGCATACTTTGTCACTTAGCTGATGATTCCTTTGACCACATTTTTGGTAGTTGTATTTTCTTTCAACAGACAGGTTCTAATCTCTGCTCTCTTCTTAAGAGCTCCTGATGATGGGATTCCACCACTTTGGTTGAGAACCTTGAATTATGGGTAAAGAGTCACAGATTGCCACTTGAGATACCATGTCTCTTGATTTGGGAAGTATGGCGGTCAAGGAAAGCATACATCTTCTAGAATATTCAGGTGTCACTATCCACTACTCTGTCAAAGGTTTGCACGTCCCCTTATTTTCCTGATCATGTTTCTCCCAGGTCGATCAATAGACCTTTACACCCTCCTCTTGGCATCTGGGGTGGAATAGTGGGATTATTCGATGGGGCTACCAAAGATGGATTTTACGGGGCAGGAATGGTTATTCGGATGGAAAATTCTCTCTCCTAAAAATTGCGCATGGACGCGGGCAGAGGAACGAATACAAACTCATAACTTCTAGCTCTTTGGGGATTACTCTATTTTTCCTTTCAGAAAAAGATCTTAGACCTTCAGGTTCTAGGGGATTCGAAAGTGATAATAGATTGGGCTCTTGACAAACACAATATCCACATTGTCGATATGGAGCACTGCCTTGTTCGGGTCAGATCTCTTGTGTCTCACTTCAGAGTACTGACCTTTCAGCATATTTATAGAGAATATAATATGGTTGTAGATGATTTACTAAAAAAGCAATGGGTATTGGGACAGGTATGATCTTCTGGGAAGAATTCAAGGAGGAATGTCTAATGGACTTCGACTCTCTGAAACTCTATTGATCTCAGCCTTTGATCCTACATATTTATGATTTTACTACTTATTTTGGTTATATTGTTGTTTTGTTAAAAGTCATTTGGGCAAGTAGTGGAGCCTAGTGAACATAGTTTCTAAGTTATGCTATCAGTTTCATTTTGAAAACTGTATACCTGTATTGGACAGCTGTTATGATCCTACAGACTTCTGTTTTTTCTAACTAAATGGTGTCGCTATTTAAGACACAATTTTATAAAAGTTAAAACTGTCTTTTTTCTCCTGAAAAAAAAGTCACTAGTATGAATCTATATAAGAACTTTTCTTTAGAAGACATTTTTTTAAAGCGGTGTTTTCTCTATGGTATTTGTTGTTTTTGTTGTCTGTCTTTTATTCAAGTGTGATTTGATCAGTCCCATGTTCTTCGTTGTTGTTTTATTCCAACTTTTAATTTTGGTGGAAGAGAATTTACTTTGAATCTACAATGGTTGTTATTATTATGCAATTTAGAATAGATGTGGTGGACATTCAAAGTCTTTAATAAGCACACGTATCCAAGAATCCATGCCCTGTGTTGCACCTTATATATATAGTTCATTGATGCATATCTTTAAAAATTGGAGAATTTGCTTTTGTTCAATTCTAAATACCACCCATATTGGAAATGTCTAATAGACAACATAATTATGATTAGGAACTTGTGTTAAGAGATGACCGAAGTTCATTAGATTTGTTAATGGAGGAGAATTTAAATGGTTTGAAAATTATAGGCAATGAAGTTCTAGACAAGTATATTTCAAGTGTTAATATTGAGACTGACCGCTATGAGAAAGTAAGGAAACACTAGGATCAGCATGGATATATTGGCTACATAATTACCATTATTATTAAATATACCGATTTAAATAAATTGCCAAAGAAAGCCTTGATCATAGCAGTGAATCATGCAAATTGGTTTTAGTGTTGATATTGTCTTGATTTGGCAAGTTTTCTAGGGAACTTCTAGGTAAAAGAAAGCTACATATAATGACATATTATTTTTGGGATTATCTGCATAGTGTAAGTCATTAATATATGAACCATATTCCATGAGTATAGTCGTAACTAACCAAATTATCATGGCTTTGAATAGCCCACTTAGCACTCACAGCATCGGGTGATGCTCACAAAAGTGAAGAAGTGAGACTTGGACTAGCGAGATAAATCACATAGCATCAATTATCACCTATAGGGATTGCATATGGTAACCATGGCTTTTAAAAAGGGCACCCATCCCAAGACTCCTTTGGCTCAAGTGTGCTTAACTATGGAGTTTCCCATACAATCAATCCCACTTAATTGGTTACCCCATGGTATCGTTGTAACTAACCAATCTTTCGTGGTTTTGAATAGTTCACTTAACACTCATTTCATTGGGTGATGCTCACAGGGGTGAAGAACTAGTATTGAGACTAGCAAAATGAATCACATAGCATCAATCATCACCTCTAGGGCTTGTACCAGGTAACCAAGACTTTCCGAGAGTTCACCCATCCCAAAAATGCTCTAGATCAAGCATGCTTAACTATGGAGTTTCCCCCCACAATCAAACCCACCTAGTTTTCTACCCCATTTACAAAACCTTAGCAAGTATTGTGCCTTAGAACTATTTAGTCACAATTAATAAGTGCTCTTAATGATGGTCACATCAATTCCGTTGAAACTTGAAAAAATGTTAATGGCAATGCATCAATAAAACATGTTATGCCTATTAAAAAAACTAAACCATGGATAAGTTTCAAGTAATGGAGGTAAGAGTTATTCAAGGAAGAGATCTCAAAGCACCAAAGGTATGTCTGGTAACGAGACATATACACCATTAATTGAATCATCTAATGAAGAACTGACTACTACTAAAGATTCTATTGATAGTAACTCAAAATCTTATTAAATAAACATAAAAACATTCCAAAGATCAATTGCGTGGAGAATTCATAAAAGTGAAACCACCTACTTTTGATGGTGAGTTGAAATTTGGTCAAGAAGTAGAAGCTTGGCTTCATGGTACCCAAAATTACTTCCATGTACATGACTACTCTGGAAATATGAAAACTAGAGTGGCTATCTTTACTTTCAATGGCAGTGCAACTATATGGTGGAGCCATCTTAGACATGTAAATAAGATTAGTGAGAAGAAAATGAATTTTAAAGTGGTTTAAAAAGTACTTTCGATATAAGTATATAACATGTAAGTATTATTGTAACAAGGTTAAGGAATTTCATGAATTAAAGTTGGTGAAAATGACTATGGGTGATTATGAAAACAAGTTATTGCAGTTGCTTCAATATGTCGAGTATATAAGAGATGATAATGTATAATTTTAACGCTTTCTAATTGGTTTACCTCAATCTTTTAAAGATAAGTTGAATTTAATGAACCTAAGAATCTTGATTAGGTAGTCATGAAGGCTAAGTATTTCTACGAGCATTGCAAGAATAAACAAAATATTAGCAAGGCATGAAAGGAAAGAAAAATATAAATGTTGGGCTATAGGGCAGACCCAGGTTTTACACCATTAACTTCGCACCAACAAAAGGCCCACAGTGTTGGCCCTTTCGGCAACAACCTGCGAACAGGTTGCAGTCTCACTCGAAACAGCTATGGGGTGCCGCAGAACCAGGTTTCTGCAAGCAGAAGAGGGATATTACTGTACCTTTAGTCGTTAACAAGTTATGATCATACAATACAGAGCTTCAACAATACATATATAACTTCGCAACTAGATAAACAAATAGTTACTTGCTTAACCCTTATTGGGAATTCATAGTGAAGTTATTATTTAGCAATGATCTTACTTATCAGTTATTTACTTATCAATGCATAACAAAACATAACAGAAACAACACAAAAGAACCACAACACCAGATATAACGTGGTTCACCCCTAGTGTAGGGGCTACGTCCACAGAACTGTGTTTTATTCAATTCTTTACAAAAACCACAGTTCTAATCTGCGCACTCAGTTGCAGATCCCTTCAAGTCCTCTAAGCCGTGCACACAACTGCAGGCCTCTGCGCACTCAGCTGCAGATCTTCTAAATCACCAAAAACCCTCTGCGCACACAGCTGCAGAGGTCGTCCACGCACACAGCGGGGACTTAACCTTTCTTACAAAACAAGCCTTAGCTTCGCATCAATTCATCTTACATCAAAAAGCCTGACCTGACTCATTTACAAGAGTGCTTATTTATACAGTGCACTTATTACAAAACCATGGACTTAAACCATGGGCACCCCAAACCCTAAACCCTGGACTTAAACCATGGGTTAATTACAAAAAGAGGGCTTTGACTCAACCCTGACACCCCTAAGACTATTTTGAGTCGTAACTTCGATTACAAACTCCTACAAAAACCACGGAGTTACCCAACTTAAGGACTGTTAAGGTGCGTGCCCCAACAGGCCCCTAAGACTCACCAGTGTCCCGTCCCGGGACACTCTGCTGCTCTTCTGGTAGACGAACTTTGTCAGCGAGGATAGTGAACTGCTTGTTGAGACCACACATGATATTGTTAGCTGCTTGCTCCTTTTCAACCAACTCGTGCAATACTATGGCTGATGCTTCGTTGGCCTTTTTCTGTGCAAATGCATCATATTCCTTCAGAACTTTGAGTTGGGTGTCCACATCAGTACTCAACTCGAAAGCTTCGCTGATAAGTGGCTGAATAAAATTTTCCACTTCTATTGCTTTTGCTCCGCATGACTCAATTTCCTGCTGGAGTTCATTGCTTCGCTTTACCTTGAGCATTTTCTCCATAGGCGGCAGAGTCTTAATTTCCGCTTTTACTGCATCCAACTCTGTTTGTCGCTGCCTGATGGTTTCTTGCAGCTGTCCGACTTTTGGATGTTCCTGCAGGGTGGTCTAGGCCTCAACACTGTCTTCTAGCAGCTTTGCTGCGCTGCTCACAGTATCCGAGATTTCTACTATGGAAGCCTGAATTTTTGCTTGGCGTTGCTCCCTGACTTCTGGTGGGCTCTCCGGGGTGATGCAGAGTTGAAGCTCCGAAATTTGAGCCTCATGTTCTGCTTTGAGCTTCTCTATTTCACTGCGAGACTGCTGTGCGTAGTCTTTCAGTCTGATAAGTCTTTGTTCTGGCTCTTCCACCAGTTGTACGTCGAAGTCAGGAAGACTTTGACATGCCTCATCCAAAACTCAGACCAGTGTAATCCGCTTACGTTCTGCATCCCTCTTTCTCTGCTCCGCTGCCTCCAGCTGCGCTACGAAGCCCTGCTGCTGACTTATGGCATTTTCCAACTGTGTTTGCGAATAGTGGTCGCGTGCCTGGATTTCCTTCATAATCGCTAACTGACAGAGATGTATCTCCGTCATGGACATCGTAGTGTAATCTATTCCAACCTTCATACTCATCTCCGAACGAGACGTTGCATCCGTTAATATGAAGGCTGCACTCGACACTTGTCCTTTGTTATCTCTGGCCATCCATTGCCTTAGGTCTGGATGCGTGCTTACTGGGGCACTGCTTGATGCAGTGTCAGTCACTGATTTTGCTGCTAAGTCCTTCAGCTCCGAGATGTGCTTTGCTACGCCGGTGATGGCATCCAGATGCGCAGCTGCAAACTCTGACCATTTTTTAGGGAGAACTTCTGTAGACTTTGAAAAAGCCTCATCAAGCTCCTCACTTGTCAAGCCGAGCTCTTCGTCAATATTCTTATCCTTGGATGCCTTCACTTTCTTGCGGGACTACGGTTTGGTCACTTCCTCTGTCTCTGGTGTCTTGCGCTTATCCTACCGATGAGCATTTGAAACAGTTTTGACCGAATCCTCTCCTTCCTCTTCATTTCCATCATCTCCACCTTGGTCACTTTCACTCTGCTGCGACTCATTTTGTTCGTCACTGTCTTCGGGGGGGTCTTGCTGCTGCGTGTGACTAGGGCCTGCATCTACATTGGTGACTGGAGGGACTGGAATCTTAGGCTTTTTACCTGCGTCTTTCAACCATTCTGTCGGCCACTGCTGCACTACCGCGAGGATGTCATCTTTAGTTACTACATATGGTAACTTAAACCATTGGTGCTTGTTATCTGTGCAAGCCTGGATAAAGATATGGTGCATATCGGCCCTAAAGTTGACCGCTCCATCATACTGAGAGAATAAATCATTACTAAGCCTCGGTGTTTGTATGATCGCATATGAGATACTCATCATATAAAAGGCAAATACATAGTTTGTCATCTGTTGTAGGGATTTATCCTGTGAAACCCACAGCGATGCGTACCTGGCTACGCCAGGCATGTGCGGAGGTACAACAACAAACTGTGCCTCAATAGGTTCTTGCCATCCTACCAATGCGATGAGGACAATCAACCACGAGTAATGGAAGGGCCTACCTTTCTCCTGCGCGTCGCGAGCGTCTTCAAGGAATTCCTTCGCAATGTACGCTGCCCAGTTGTAGCTGTATCCTTCGGTACAGTTCACAGCAATTCGGATAACCGGGGCAGGCACTTCAGTTGGTCTGCACTTCCGCATTATCTTGCATGCTAAGATCTCAGCTGCAAAGCGAATGTTATGGTCTTGAATCGTGGAGGTGTCATACCCTCGTTTCCCCTTCTTCAGGCTGAAGCGATCCTTCATGCTTTGTGCGAGCTTCATATCTTCATGTTTTGAAGGAAATTATGTCCCCGGGTTGGGCCCTTCCATTGGTAAGCCTGTGATCCTATGAATGAGCTCGCCATTAATAGGAATTTTCTTGTCTCCTATCCATAGGTGACTGTCATGTACTAACGCTAGCAGCTGCTTGACCACTATGGTCACCTGTGTGCTGCGACCAAAATGGGGAACATCAAGCATCTTCAACAGACCAGCTTGATCCAAGCTAGTAGCCCACTGTTTGACTTCCAGCAATGTCGCCCCAGTCTCTAGATATTTGACGAAATGCAAGTATTGGGCTGGTGCAAACTGTGGAAACTTCCCACGATCATTCATGTCATGGTCGGAATACTTAAGCTGGTCTATTTTCCTTGTCATCGTTCCGACCAGTTGCACACCCGGTGGCAGCGAAGGGGTGCATAGAGTGAACTTAGCGTTCCGCCTAGGGGGTTTAACTCCTGGTCGAACAGGCTAAAGATATGGTGGCCGCTGCGGTGCAATGTTCTCATCCCCTTCAAGTGGGATCTCTTCTGAACCAGGCGGATTCATTCCGAGATCCTCCGATGTTTGCCCTGATTTCTTGTGTCTGTCTTCGTTTCGCTTAGAACGAACTTCAGGCTTAAAATTTTTCCTGGCAGAGCGTGTTTGCATTAGCGGAGTCCGTGCCAGTGGAGTCTCTTCATGGGGTGCAGGCGCAGGTGGGTGGCTAAAAAGATCTTGCAGACCCCCCTGTTCAAATTCTACCACTAAATCCTGAAGCTCTCGATCAGCTGTCAGGGGCTCAATTGTAAAACGCAAGAAACTGTAAAATGTGAGCATCGCTGGTGTGGGTGTCTTCTTATAGAATCCATCAATTAAATCTGGCATAAATGGGAATTGATGACACCGAATCGGGTAGAGATCCTGTCCAAATGGCGGTAGATTTTCCAATATCGCATTAATACAGGCAGTTAATACAGAGGACGTACCGGCGCCACCAAATTGGATTTCTTCTAACGGTCGCCTTTGAAGTTCCGACAGATATTTCCTACTTCAGCACAAGTAGTCACTTTGACTGCGCCCGAATAAGGATATTTGACACTTCTGGACACCGTCTTCGACATGGAGTCGAGCTTCCACCCACGACAGAATATCTACCACCGCCTCAATTATTTCGGGCATGTTTGAGAGCTCTGTCAGAAAGAGGTTCTGATATTCCTGGAGAAGTTGGGTCATCTTGCTCACCATTTTGTCATCCCAATAATCTCCAATGGTAGCATACTTAGGGTTTTCTTTTGATCCAAGGTGTACGGTCCGCGTCTGCAGGGGCTGAGTCACTTTAGGTACTTCGACTGCCGGTCCTTATACTTCGCAGTGTCCTTCTGGCTCAGGAATGGCAATGTTACGTGGATCGTCATCCTCGTCAATTGCGAGGTGATAACGTTCGACTGCATTGGCTTCTTGTGCCTTCCAATCAGGTAGGTACTCTGTTAGTTCTTGATCATGAAATAACTTGGTATGGATCAACCTGATAGCTGCATCTAAAGCTAGACAAACTTCATTAGTGGAAAAGGTAAGCACAAAACTATCAACAAGACAATCCCAACTTATAGTATCATGGCGAAGCTTAGCCTTCGCATACCAATTCTTTGCTATCGGTTCCAGAGTATGCACAAACCGATGTACCCATTCTTCTTGAGGTACATGCTTCCACGCTTCGTAGCACTGCGCCAAATATTCCTAAGGGCTAGTCTTTCCATCAAACCTGCTGTGTACCTCCTGGGGCTGATCCAAAAATCTCAGGCAAAGGGATTTCTAACAAGCTTCCCAACTAGGAATGTACTTCTTATGGCTATTCCACCATCTGGCTGTTGTGGCTCTGAATGCTGAATCCAGAGTCTCCATTTTCTGTGAATCTAGTATCTGTTCTAAGAAGTGTACAATAAACTATTCTGGGTCTATTGAACCATCAAAAACAGGTAAGGCTCTTGGCTGTGAGCTAAGCCATCTGAGGGACTTGGTAATTCTGGCACATCTATGTCCATGTAGCTCATACAATCGGTTCTGCCAGTTCTCTAAACCATCATCTGAGTTCGTCATACCGGAGCTGTCACACTGCCAATCCATGATACCTTTGGCAGTAGGGTCAACATAATCTTCTTCCTTAGCTGTGATGTTATAGATGTGCTCCAGAACATCCTGATCTGCGTCTCTGAGTGGTTCTGTGTACCTTTATCCTTGTGAGGGGTCCAGTGGTACTATGACTCTCAAATCTTTCCCTTCGAAAGTCATCTGTCTCTTCTTAAGGTTAATGACTGCATCATTTTCTAATGCCCACTCAATACCTAGCAAGGCTAGATAGGGGTTGTTGTCGTCAATGATCTCAATAACTTCAAAGTCTGCTACAGTACAGACTCCATCAATATCTATTGGGACACTAGGGAATCGTCCTAGGGGCACAATCTTCTGCTGATTGGCTAATCTCCACTGTATAGGGGACCAATCAAGGGTAGGTCTTCCCATTTTTTCCCAGGTTTTCTTAGTTAAGACATTTACCTCTGATCCTAGATCCAAGATAACAATAGTCATATCATACTCTCCTATCTGAGCATTCAATCTCATTTCCCTACCAGTTCTTCTGACTCTATTAACAGTTTTTTCTTGGCCAGAACTTTGCTGAGGTTCGCAGGAAGCAATAACTTTCTGCAACTCACTTAAAGCATTCTGATTTCTTAAGAGATTCAGGCAACTCTGTAAAAAAGAGGACAGTGTACTTACTTTATCCGTCGAAGCTTCTTGCGGCTGCGACTGCTGTTGATGTGGTGGTGCAGGTGCTACTGATGTGCTAGGATCAGCAAAATCTCTCTTGGCTTCAATGAATGTCTCTTTTTCTCTTTCGATATCAAATGCTGGGACTTTCTCAGGGGCCTTACGAACCCAAGCCTCGTTAGGCTGGTTCTCTTTATTCTGTATGTACGTCGTAGCTCCACTCTGTGTAACAACATTAATGGCTGGGGCAGGTCTTTTCTCGACGGAAATCATATGAATATTCTGAGTAGGGGAACTGTTTCTTTCCTAAATCTTAGCTATCAGCTGCGGGCACTACTCAATCACATGATATCCTACTCGGCAATACCGACATGTCGTAGTTGGGTTCCGACAGTTGCGAGCTAGATGTCCAACCTGGTTACAGTTATAACACACCACCTGACCTCGTCCTCTACCAGCCATACCACCACGACCACGACCTCCAAAAGTACCTCTACCTGATGCACCACTGCGGTACCCATAGCCGTCATTGCTCTATCCCTCAATTTGTACCCGATAGGTGTCATAGGTGCGCTCTCTCATGAGGTCAAAAATGCGACACTCATCTTCATTATGTCCTACTGACTTACAGAACTTGCAGTAGGGGTTCTTGGGGACTTGCACATACCTCTGTAGCAGATAGCAATTCTCAGGTCGATGTTGGCCAGTTGTCCGACAGATCTCACAATATAGAACAATAGGGTTGAACGGGTTTGGCACACCAGTATTCAGGTAATTTCTTACCACAAGACATTGTTCCTTGTCGTGACCTTCTGTTCGACATTGTGTACACCAAACCTCTTCACGACCAGTTTTTCCTTTCTTCATATTATGAAGCTCCAGATCCATCACTGCCAACTGCACTTGGATTTGAGCGATACCATAATTATCTTCGACAGGAGCGGTTTCAAGCTTCATCGCGATTTCTAGAGCCTCTTGCTGGTCAGCAACCTTCTGTTGCATGAGTGGAGTCCTGATATGCGGGAGCAATGCTGCAATGAACCATTCCTTGTGCTGCGCAGATCCAATGGTGAAACTGACTTGCTCTAGAAGAACTTTGAACCTCTGATCAAAGTCCCACACTGATTCTCCTTGCCTCTGCTGAATCTCTTTCAATTCAGTGATACAATGCGACTCTGATTTAGGTTTCTTAAACTCTTTGATTATTGCTGCTTTAATATCATCTAAGGCATGACTCCGAGTACTGGAGAATTTCATGAACCAGGTCAAATCCTGGTCTCTAAAAGAAGTAACGAGCTGCGCCCTTCTTACATCTTGATCTGTAATGTTCTTAGCATTCCACACTGCTTCACATAAAAACCAGAACTGTTCTGGATCCTCTGATCCAGTTCCTTTGAAAATAGGGAGCTTAATATCATCAGTCATGTGGTCCATAGTGGATCTAGGGGGGGTTGGAGGGGGACTGGAGGTAGGCTGGGGGGAACTGATTGGGGTAGACTGACCTGCGACAAAAATACTCAGGCTAGGGTTACTTGCAGAATGCGATGGATTCTCAGGGATAACAGGTCTGCGCGGCGGGGTTACCGAGGAGTTTCCAACATAAGGGGTTTCTTCAGGCTCTGACATTGTTGGACTTACGAGGGTAGACTCGGTATCCTAACCTAGGGTATAGGACTCAAAATTTCTCTTGTACCTTTTGCCACTTCGCAGCAAACCACTTTGCTCATCGAAGGTATTTTCACTTGCAAACATAGGTTAGTAATACGAAATCTAACAGTCTGATTCAAGGAGCAATATACCTTTTTTAGCTAATAGCATTTTAATTCTCAAACTAAATGAATTCAAAAACTTACCCCTTGGTCCTTTGAATAACTGCCGTTCAGCTTCGCTAAAAGAGGTACTTGTGTCGATGGCAAACTCCGTCACAAATGCTTCAAGGGTTCGTGTCGTCCAGAAATCAACAGCGCAGGATATCTCATTGTTCACCCTTTTCAATATATTAATTCTTGCAGAGGTCCAAGCAGGAAACTGCCCTTCTTGGAAGTTTGTTCTTCTCTCTGTTAACCTGGATAACCACTGGTGCAACTCTATGTGGATAGTACCAAAAAAAATCTCATAAACATCAGCAAAAACATACCTTTGTAAAAAGTCGTCCGCACTACGACGCAGATATTTGTTCGCATTCTCAGCAAATTTCAGATAGGTCTCTTGAATCCAGTCACCGATTTCTTGCACGGAGGGTCTCCAGAACATAGCCCTCTAGGTACGACGTAAACCCCTCTTGATCAGATACTGAGTTCAACCAGCAACGGAACCAATTTTTTGGGCTATAGGGCAGACCTGGGTTTTACACCATTAACTTCGCACCAACAAAAGACCCATAGTGTTGGCCCTTTCGGCAACAACCTGCGAATAGGTTGCAGTCTCACCTGAAACAGCTATGGGGTGCCGCAGAACTAGGTTTCTGCAAGCAGAAGAGGGATATTACTGTACCTTTAGCCGTTAACAAGTTATGATCATACAATACAGAGCTTCGACAATACATATATAACTTCACAACTAGATAAACAAACAGTTACTTGCTTAACCCTTACTGGGAATTCACAGCGAAGTTATTATTTAGCAGTGATCTTACTTATCAGTTATTTACTTATCAATGCATAACAAAATATAACAGAAACAACACAAAAGAACCACAACACCAGATATAACGTGGTTCACCCCCATTGTAGGGGCTACGTCCACAGAACTGTGTTTTATTCAACTCTTTACAAAAACCACAGTTCTGATCTGCGCACTTAGCTGCAGATCCCTTCAAGTCCTCTAAGCCGTGCACACAGCTGCAGGCCTCTGCGCACTCAGCTGCAGATCTTTTGAATCACCAAAAACCCTCTGCGCACACAGCTGCAGAGGTCTTCCACGCACACAGCTAGGACTTAACCTTTCTTACAAAACAAGCCTTAGCTTCACATCAATTAATCTTACATAAAAAATCCTAACCTGACTCATTTACAAGAGTGCTTATTTATATAGTGCACTTATTACAAAACCATGGACTTAAACCATGGGCACCCTGAACCCTAAACCCTGGACTTAAACCATGGGTTAATTATAAAAAGAGGGCTTTGACTCAACCCCGACACCCCTAAGACTATTTTGAGTCGTAACTCTGCTTACAAACTCCTACAAAAACCGCGGAGTTACCCAACTTAAGGACTATTAAGGTGCGTACCCCAATAATAAAGTTAGAGAAAAGAAAAAAGGATTTAGACCTCCTCCATATAGAAATCAACAAAGGATTTTTTAGCTAGTAATCTAGCACAAAGCACAAATAAACCAATTGAAGTAGTGGGGAAGAGGTTGAGAGAAGCCTTGAAATTTTGGTGATGTGGAGAATATTGTTTGCTTAGAAATTGTCCCCATATAGAAAAGGACAATATGGATATCCACAACATCCAAGAGGATACAACCATTAATGACATATCAAGGACCATTTCTACCATTCATGCAACATTGGAAGATTGAGAAGTAGACCACCAAGCATTAATGGTAAAAATTGAAGGTAAGATTGATAAACAACTTTTTTTATTTTTGATTGATCTATGATCTTGTCATAGCTATGTTGCAACAAAATTTATTGACTTGTGTGTTCTTAAAAAATGCAAGGATAAGAAATCATGGTTATTGCAATTGGACACATGAACACAAATAAAAGTAAGTGAGTTGATGGAGACTTGTCCATTAGAAATGAATGGATTTTCCACATGGGAAAATTTAAACATTTTCCCACTTAGTTCATATGATGTCTTGATTGGTATGGATTAATTGGAAACATATAAGGTGAAATTAGATTTCTTCAACAAAAATTTTAATTGTATAGATGAAGATGACAATCCAATAACAGTAAATGGTACCCCCCATGGACACACTAGGAATAACAAGGTTAATTCCCTCAATGTTTGATGAACTTCTAGTACCTAGCATCTTAGATTCTCAACATGAAACTTATGGAGAAAATAAAATGGATCTCTAGGTGGTGGTATGCCCATCTGTATCAAAATAGGATTGTGAGGACTTGCTAAGGGAATATTAATTGTCAATGGTATCGAACTTTGATGGGGTGGACACTTATGATGGGGTGTGATCGAATCCAAAATGAACAAAGGATTCTCTATTTGGGTTCCCAAGATATTTGTGTGTGTTTTCTTTTGAATCGCTATGATTAGGGTTAGGATTGTTCAACTTCCTTTACACTAATGGTGATTCTACATTGTTAGGATGAGAACCCTGTAATTATCTACACTGGAGGGTCAAATGGTTAGTTACTTTTAATAGTTAGAAGCAAAAAATGTGTATATTAAAGTATAAGCAGTCAAACCTAAATCCAAACTAGACATGAACCACCATTAAGAATTCCCCTAAAAATCTAAAAGCAACATCAAGAAAATCTATTCTTAAAAAATTGGTCCAAGGAATTTAAAGCTCTAATCCAATTGGTGAAGAGTTGAACAATGTTATATTGACATCCATATCCTTTATAGATTCTTCCCAAACCATCCTTGAAAAGAATTCAACTGTGAAGATTTGAGTGATATATTCTTCTTCACCTTTGCAAAGGGAACATCTATCCAGGTCTTTTATTCCCCTCTTCCTCAAGTTCTCAGCAGTGAGAATATTTTGATGGTATTGAAGCCATGTGAAAGCATTGATCTTTGGGGGGGAGGGGGGGGGGGGCGCGTAGTTGGGTTTCCATACCTTTTTCCAGAATCTCGATGAAGGAGGGGAGGGGATACCTTGGAGCATTTTGTGATACCCTTATTTTACACTATCCCTTTCTTTTATTCCCCATCCTGTTGTGTCCCTTTATCTTTTGTTCAATGTATCTTTCCCATTCAACTCAAGGAGTAGAGCATTATAATCTTCTCACAAGTTTATCGTTCCTTCAGGGGGGAGGTTCATAATCTTTTCCTCCCTCCCCCCCCAACACATATTCTCTTATCGTTCCTAGGGATCCAATACATGTTGTCTTTGATTAAGTTTGAGGCCCCTTTACACATATCCCAAAATTTTGAGTCGTGCCCAAATATTTCCCTGTCGAGAATCCTGAGTATACTCCCTTTCATATATATTTTATTTAAAACTTGTTTGTGCCATTACTTCCCTCCTGATATATATGTCTCCATGATATTTTTTCCCTCATAATTGTATTCATCAGCCTGGGTTCTCTAATAGAGAGCTCGCCTTCCCTTTTTCCATGGCGAATGGTTTCCCATTTTACCCAATGGAATTTCTTTGTCCCTCCTTCCCCCCCTTGCTAGAGGAAGATTCTAATCTCTTTTGCTGAGACTGTTCAAAACTCCAATGGGGGAAAAGAGGATAGAGATTAGAAAGATAAGCATATAATTAAGGATTGTTTTTATCAAAGTTATTTTCCCTGCTAAGTTTAAACAGTTGACTCCCCATGATTGGACCCTTCGTTTTATTTTTTGAATTACTTCCCCCCCAATATTTTGTGTTACTCTTTTTCTTCAGGGATATAGGGATTCCATGATATCTTAAATAATTCTAATCTTTGTTTACCTTAAACCCCATATTTCTTGCAATCTCGAGATTCAAAGGTGGATGTAAATTCCAGTTGTAGATAACATTTTCCATCGTTTGTTTCCCCTCTTGAGGCTCTCGAAAAGTTGGACAAGGTGGTTTTAAAACTTTTTACAACTACCTTTGAAGCGCTTCCAAGAAGGATGGTATCATCTAAAAAATGGGCATGATTCACAACTCTGATCCCTCTGACTATCTGGATCCCTAGGGGCATTCCATCGTTAATTTGATTATTCAAAATTCTGCTCAGGACTTCTACTACCCTGATGAAGGCCCCTTGAGATTCTAAAAAAATTCATAGGCCTTCCATTTATGAAATGGTAAACCCAAGGACTGCTAATGTAGAATTGAATCCAATTTATGAAGGCACTAGAGAATCCAAAAATTTCCAAAACTTTGAAGAGAAAATTGTTCCTTACTTTATCGAAAGCATTGGTTAGATCCGTCTTTATGTCCATTCATTTCTAATTTATTTGGTGGCTCAAGTGGATTGATTCCTACACAATAATGATGTTGTTGGTGATCTGTCTTCATGCTATAAACCCACCCTAGTTTTCAGAAATGATCCTTGGAAGGAGCTTTTCTAGCTTGTTAGTAATTATTTTGGTCAAAATCTTGTATGAATCATTTCATAAAGAAATAAGACTAAACCTTTTTAAAGAAGATGAATTTTTCTCCTTTGGTATCAAGGAAATAAAGGAGCACACCCCACACCCCACCCCCCTGCCCCAATATTGTCTCTCCCCATAGAGCAATTTAACATTCTGCACAAATATAGCTTTACTATATTCCAATACTTTATGCAGAAGAAAATAGGGAAACCATTAGGATCGAGGTCTTTTCCTGGATGGAGGGACCAAATTCGTGCTTTAACCTCCCCCTCCGAGATCCTCTTAAGAAGGATTTCATTTTCCTCGATATATATAAGGGGAGGAATATGCTCGCAAAAAGAGAAGACAATAATTGGATCTTCTTTTCCATCATCATAAAACAATGCTTGGAAATGAAGAAAGGCCTCCTCTTTTATATTCTTAATAGTGTTAAGGTTTTCTCCCCTGTAACTTTCAAGCTCAAATATCGTGTTCCTCCTTATTCGTTCCTTGTGCTAACTATGAAAAAACTTGGTATTTTTGTCTCTGGAATTGAGCCATAGGCTCCTTGACCCGACTCTCAACTCCTCCTCCTCCTTTCTCTCTAATATTTGGATATTTTATTCTAGATCTTGTTCTTTTTTAAAAGTTTCCTCAGTGATTTTGTTAGTTTCCATGTTTTCTTGGTAGAATTTAATATCCTCTTAGATACTTTGGATCTCGTTCGTGGGGTTCGAGAGGTTTTTAGCCCACTGTTTTAGAGCATTCTTGGTAACTCTTAACTTTTCCTCCTGAATAAAGCTTGAGGTTCCCTTAATGGACACATTCCACACATTCCTTACTATCGAAAGCACATCTTCTTCTGTTTTCTAGGTGGACATGATCTTAAAGGGGAGAGGGCCCGAATTTTCCAATGGCACGAATTCTAGAAGAATTGGTTTATGCTCTAAAATGGAGGGAATTTTTTTTGAACATGGAATAATATTTTTCAACAAAAAGAAATTACTTACCAGGTAGTGGTCGAGTCTTACCGCAATGTGTCCCTGACCTATTCTTCTATTATTCTGTGTGAATGTCCCTTTCCTTTGTTTAATGTTAGTAAGATTCCAAGCTACTTGCATCTCCTAATGATGCTCTCCAAAAGGGTCTCTAACCTTTGAGACACCACATCTTTCTGAAGGCGAAACTAGAACATTGTAGTCCCCAAACACAATGCTTATGAGGTGTAGATCTATATCTTGGAGATATTCAAAGGGTCTCCAAAAATTATGGTTTTTGTGTAGGAGAGTTGGTCCATAGAAATTGCAGACTCTAATATTTTCATTTTCCTCTGCATCTTCTAGTTCAACCGTAATCAAATTGGGGATCCTCCATTCAGAGATGAAGGAGAACCTCCTTTTGTCCCACCAAGTGGCAATACCTTTTGAGCTTCCTATATCCCCTATTGAGCAATGTCTCCATTTTTCCATAATTTTTTCATTAAACCTCTACTTTCTTCTTTGCCCATTTTGGTCTTCTAGGTGAGAAGGATGTAGATATTTTCTGTTCTTAACATATTCCTAATATTTTCTACCTGTTATTTCCCTCCTAAACCTATATAATTCCAAGAGACAATTTTCATTATTTCTAGGAGTTAAGGGGGGTGTTTCTACTCTTCTTATTCTCATTATCTCCAGGTGCTACCTTTACTAATTAATACGACATTATCCTTATATGCTGATCCAAACAAGTTTGATTTTCTTCCTCCTTTTATTTCTCGTCTTGTTCCTCCCTATGAGTCTTGTTTGGCTTCCTTCCTTTCTTTCCTATTGTTTATTTCCCTTCTTTTATGTTTTCCAATGTTTCCTCCTACATAGTCTTTGACATTGACCTTGTCATAGATCCAAGAGCTCCAAATATAACCTCTATGAAAGGATTTTTTGGCAAGGTTGGCGTATGATTCTCTTCTTACGGTATTTATATTAGGACGGTTGTTCTTTCCTTATCTCTTCCTGGACTTCCTACCTTATCTCCCCTTCTTATACTATGTTCTTTTCTAAATCTTGAAATCCATTCGTCGAGGGGCCCTCTTTTGGTGAGGATGGAGGGGGATGGGTATGCCTCAAGATTTTATTCCTTTTTAGGAAACCACATTCCATTCACCTTCCTTTTCCACCTATTCATATTGAGCTCTCTTCTTGGAACATTTTTTAGGAAAATTTCCATATTCATGAAATATCTTGCACTTGAATGGAATCTGCTCATAGTCAATTTTCTTTAGGTGGTTCCATTCATCCATTTTGATATTTATCTCTTTCAATATTCCTTTTTTCCAAGTCTACTTCTACACATATTCTGGTGCACAAGAAGAGGGGAGGTTTTGGCTATGCTCTGTCTATATCTCTTCCAAGACTATTCCTGATGGATTTTAGATATTCATCCCCCAAGCAATGCAGAGGGAGACGTGGAAGCTTGACCCAAACAGGGAAATGGAGGGAATATCATTCTCTAGATACAAGGATGCATTCCACTAATTCAGTTAAATGCCTCTTGGACCACGAAAGTATGGTCCAATCCAAAAAATAGATCTTTGTCTTCTTTCGGCTAAAAAAGAAAGATAGAAACCCTTGCCACAAATTTTTTGGACAAACCCTTAGTTAGCGACCTCTTGTTCTTATTCATCCAAGATTCTATCACTTTCATGGATGGCAATAAACTTTTGAAATGTCGCACCGACTATTTTTCTGAAAGAGCCACTATCTTGCTCTTGCTTGAGGTTGAGGTGAGCGTTACTTCAGGAGCCACCAAGAGCTTGACAAAGCGTGTGTCTGGGTCCTTGACAATCTTGGAGGAAACATAAGGTGCCAAGGAGATACTTGACTAATAAAAGGTAGCAAGAGAGGAATCCCCCTAGTGAAAATACTGAAGGGGAACCCATGTGAGTTTTGAAAACATAAGGAAAAAACTAAAACCCTAACGGAGCACACAGTCATAGCTAGCAAGAGAATTGTAGTTAAAATTTCGTTGATTATGGTATGTTTGCACAGGAAAAAGTTCACAGTTACATTGGCTCCAAAGAGAAAATCCAAATCATCCACAGATGAATCCAAAACCAAGGATCCCAACTTTAGGATATTATCAAATAGTGATTATAGGAATGGTTGTAACACTCCAAAATTTCAAAAAAATTTAAATTTTTCCTTGAGACAATTTATGTTTCAAACATTGTTGGCCACTTTTCCTAACTCGCACGACCCAGGTTCTACGCAACCCGTCAACCCAACAAACACCTGAGATACTGACCCAATAGAGCAAGCCCGGTTGGCAACACTTGCGAAGAAGGAACACTCTCACCCAAGATATCTCTTCGATTGGTAACCACAAGAACCATGATTTTGTGATTTTCGAGGGCTTATAGTCCCTTGGCGCACGGCCAAGGAGCTCGACCAAGTCACGAGGATGGAGTCATTTCCATCGAACTGTATCGCACACCGCACATATATTTTACTAACTACTAATGACGTGAAATAGATTCGGCCTTAGTACTTTAAGCATAGCGAAATATAAAAGTAACTAATAGACAAGCACAACATACAGACCCGTGACAGCACTTGCGTCGTAGACATAAACTAATACTCAAAAGCAACACGTAATAACCTATTCATGCATTCGAGCTCTTATTGATAGTGCGACATTCATTCAATAATGACATGACTTGCATCATAAGCATAAAGAAACAGAAACATAAACAACCATACACATTTAATCATCAACACATAGGATAGTATGTTTCCCATCTGGGAAAAACCACAAGGAGCTCTTCATTTGGCATGAGAAATGTATGTTGCCTTCAACCTGCATCTGACTACAAACTGTCATAGATCTATCGTTCGACTCATAATATTTCTTGCTCTCATGCTATCTGTCTTATTTCTCCTAATCTAATGCTACCATCTACTGATCCGCACATGGCCTGGATCGACCTCTCTAGCATCTGCACCCCTTTAGCAGAGCTTCTCTTCTACTACACTAACTCTGACTACATCCCGCAAACTTTCGACTACTCTACTACTGATATCTCTCAGCCTCACTATGATCTCTTTGAGATATTCCCCTTGTTAACCCTTCAAAATCAACTAAGACTAAAAACCCCACATAACGCAATAATCTTCATAGAAGCAACTACAACCAACCATTACCCAACAATGACCAACCAAAAAGCAACCTTCACCAACCCTCTAACTATTGAATCCCTCCTATTTATATTTTTTTACATGACCACGCAGGGTCGACTGCATACAGGAATTCTATTAACTATCACCATCAGCCGCCCCTCAGGCTACAACTGTGGTGATCACGACTTGACACAAGGCACTAATGACCTTACTTATAGTGTGCTTTCACTCGTGTGTCATATGTCAACTTAAGCCGATTTCATCACCCACGATCACCCTATAGATTTTGGCCGTTATTCTGTACTTGTGCTACTGTTTTACCCTGTAGCATCTTCCTTCCGTGCAGTTTCCCTTTTCAGTGCAATTGACATCTCTTGCACCTATTCCTTTTTCTGCGCAGCTTTCTTCTTCCGTGCAGTTTCCTTTGTTCGCGTCGGTTTCCTTTCTTGTGCTTGCATTGTGGATTGAATCTTGTGCATTTCTTATTTTGTGCTTATTTCCTGCGTGCTTTCCCTAGTCCCAACAGGCCCCTAACACTCACATGTGGCTCGTCCTGAGCCACTAAGCAGTGGACACAGTGGGTGGTGCGACACATGCAGCCGCTTCTTTAATTTATTTTCCACCTTTCTCCCACTTCCTCTTTTGCACGTTTTGTCACTTGTGTGTATTTTATTTATTTATTTATTTATTTCGGCGGTGTTTCCTGCACCGCGGCCTCATCCTATACTTAGAAAAATTTTATACGATGAAGCTTGGGGTTATACAATTTCTTCTTCGGCCTCTTCTGAAGAGTATATTTCCATAGGTTTTTCTTGTGTATGCTACGAGTCTTCTTGATGGCGTTCTTCTTGATCTTCTTCATCTTCATGTCCGTCTTCATCTTCCTTTTCCTCATCTTTTTCCTGTTCGTCTTCTTCTTTTCCCTCTTCTTTCACATCCTCTGGTGCATCTTCCGGTGCAGATTGTTCTGCACCTCAAACCTTCTGTTAGAATTGGGAAAAAAGGGGAGTAAGTCATTTTATCTCCTTGCAGGCTTCATCTTCCTGCTGCTCCAGTTCCTGCACACTGTCGGCGCTAGGGTGCTCCAACGACGTATTGGCCAATGCCTGTCTGAACTCATTGATTCACTGCTGGACAGGATAAATTAGCCTTGTGATCCTTTCAGCTTCGGCCTACTTCTCAGCCATCTCCTTGTTGTGCATGTTTTCCTGGTCGCGCAGGTTTCTTGCCTTGTCTTGGAGCTGCTTGAGCTCAGCGCCTTTGGTGATTTTCTCCTTGGTCGGCAGCTTTTTAATCTTTGCCTTCACCTCCAATACCTGTAGGTCTGCTTGTCGCGCCTGCTCAACAAGATGCTCTGCAATCTCATCATCGATGAGCTGCTCCCATGTCACATTAGAGGAAATTTCAACTCAAAATGGGCCTCCTAAAAAAAACTAATAAAATAATAGTTAAAATAATAAAATAATATTTATTAATTTTGGAGGAAGAAAAGAAAAAAACTACTTTTTTGTTTGTATTTTCGACATATCTCCCCGTGTTTTTACTAAAATTTCCATTGGGAGAGCTCGTTGACGCGGAATTAAATTCTGCATCCAACGAGTACCCACTCGGCATACTTTTGACGGACCCTGCTACCCCCAAAACAAGAAATACCTGAAAAAATACTTTTCAAGTATTTCTTGTTTTGGGGGTAGCGGGGTTCGTCAAAAGTATGCCGAGTGGGTACTCGTTGGATGCGGAATTTAATTCCGCGTCAACGAGCTCTCCCGATGGAAATTTGAGTAAAAACATGGGTAGATATGTCAAAAATACAAACAAAAAAGTAGGTTTTTTAATGATACCTATCCCCAAATTTATATTAAAAAAGTGCTTAAGACCAGGGATGATTTTAAGGAACCGTATTTTTTTAAAAGTGTATAAATGTTGGCGAATATTACCAATTCTTAAAACACCAATATAAAATTATTGGCGATATTTTTGAAAAAATATTTTAATTTCCAAGAATTTTATATCGTTTATATAATAATTTGGCAATTTTTAGGGTGAAAAAATTTTACCCCATCAAAATTGGGCGAAACAGGGCTTCAAAAAATGCAAAATGGCGAATCTTTTTTGGGAGAAAAACATGGAAAAATAGCCCACTGGGCTAAAATTCGCCCCTAAAATTATCCCTGCTTAAGACCTATATGGTATTTCAAATTTAAAGCAATTTCATTGGCTAACACATGATGCCATGGAATTTGAACAAGAGTTAAAAGGCCCATTTTGAGTTGAAATTTCCTCTAATGCGAAAATTGCTTCCACCACCTCTGTGCAGATCTTGTCGGCTTCCCTAAGCTGGACAACAGCTTGATTTGTTGATTCTTTCCTTTGCTGCAGTACTTCGAGGGGTGTGCTCGGCTTTTGGTTGGTTTTCATTTCTTGAGCCTGTTTCTTTAGGTCTGTGGTCAGTTTGGATAACCGCTTCAGTTGGTGCACAAGTTCTGCCTCAGCTTCTTCCTCCTCATCTGACAGTTCTGCGATTGCCTCCTTTATAGCTTGTTCCATTGAAGCCTGATTTTGGGCTTGGGCTGCCAGGTCTTACTACTGGTGCTTGATAACTTGCTTTTTGCACCATTTCCTTCCTGGCATAGTGTCCTCCTAAAACACCCACATGCACTTCACTCATTACCCATTGCCTTTCATGATCAAAGACACATCTGTGTAGTATTACATCTGGTCCCAACTTATACAGTTGTCCCATGACTAGCGTGTAGTCTGCGGCCTTGACAACTAATTGTTTCTTTTTCCATGTTGAATAACCTTCAGGCACATAGCCTGTATTCAATAAGTGTATAATAGCATCAAATTATTTATCAACAATGTTGATAGCAAACAGCTGTGCATCAAGTAAATTATCCTCTAAACTGTTTGGTTCCTCACCACTTTCAATGCGCGAGAAGTGGTCTAGCCCAACATTCAGTCGACCTGGATTTACAATGACGTCAAAGTCAAATTATTGAAATAGGAGGATCCACCAGTAGATCTCCCCCCCAACACTGCTTATTGACCAGGTAATTCAGCGCATAATGATCAGTGAACATTTTGAAGTGTCCACCCAATAGATAATGTCTGAACTTTTGTAGTGCATAGACCATTGGAATCCCTTCTCTTTTAGTTGTGGTGTAGTTCTTATTTGTTGTTGACAGTTTCCTTCTTGCAAATGCAATTGGGTGGTCAATTACGCCCTGTCCTGATTGGGTTAATACTATACCAATCACAATTGATGACGCATCAACGTGTACATGGAATTCCTTTTTCCAGTCTGGGAATATTAATATTGGCGCAATGGCCATTTTGTTCTTCAGCTTATCCAGAATTCCTTGACAGTCTTCATTCCACTTGTATTTGGCACCCTTCTTTAGCAACTTCTCCATTGGGGCAGTTATCTCCATGTACCCTCTTATGAATTTTTGATAATATCCAATATGTCCTAATGTGGATCGGAGTTGTGTGACTGATGTGGGTGGTGGCAGGTCCAGAATAATTGCCACCTTCGTGGGATCAACCAGGATCTCGTCGCGGCATACTACATGGCCCAAAAGTACACCAAATGGTGTGAAAAATATACATTTTCTCAAATTCAATGCAATTTGATACTGGCAACACCTTTCCAACATCATGCGCAGATTCTCAATATGGTCTCTCACTAGACCAAAGACCGTCCAATCATCAAAATATACTTCAAGAAACTTATGAATGAAATATATAAAAGCAGAAACTACTATTCTAGAAAAAATAGCAGGGGCATTTTTAAGGCCAAAGGGCATTACCGTGTATTGGTAGCATCCCCATTTTGTTGCAAAGGTTGTTTTGTGGTGGTCCTCTTGTGCAATTCTGACTTGATGGTAGCCCGAGAATTCGTCTGTGAATGAGTACATTTCTTGTCCACCAACGCTCTCCAAGAATTCATTTGTAAATGGCGTTGGGAATGGATCATGTAAGCAGGCATCGTTTAGCTTCCTAAGGTCGACACTAATCCTGACCTTGCTTGTCGCCTTCTTCTCCTGAATCACTATTGGCATTATCCACTTTGACTCTTCAATAAGTTCAATGATTCCTTCTTCTAGGATGCAATCTAGTTCTGCTTTCAATTTTTCTTTATAGTGTGGATTTAGTCTGTATGGGCGTTGTTTTACCGGCCTTGCATCAGGCGTGAGCGGAATTTTCATTTCGCCCAAATATCCTACTATCCCCTTCATTTCTCTAAAGTTCTTCGGGAATAGGTCTTGGAACTCATGTAATAGATCAATGATTTTGGCTACTGTCTCTTCATCCCAATATGTTAGTGAATTTCGAATTTTCCTCCGACCCAATGTTAACTTTCTTGATCTTCAGTGGCTTGATGAACTGCTCACTGGAAATGCCGCTTGCTTCTACTGTGCGCGATCCTTCCGACTCTGGAATATTAATGTCATTAGGATCATCCTATGGATCTCCAGAGAGGTTATAGTAAGTCATCCAGTGCTGAATGGTCTCATAGCATTGGTGGGAATGCACAGTGGAGCGTTGAGAATATGCAACCTCCAGTGGAATCTCTGCAAATATCTTCTCCTTAATAGTATTCAACGCGATATGAACTGTTGGTTTCTCGTCTACGAACTAGAATGTGTATGTGAAATTATGTGCAACCTTTTACCATTCTCTTGCTTCCTGGAGAAGCTCCATAGATGCATACCAGCCTCTGCGTGCCATTTCGATAGTTTGGATGAAGTGGTGAACCCATTCCTAGCGCGGGTAGTTCGAGAACATTGCGGAACACTGCTCCAATTGTTCAACATGGTTTGATAACCCTGTATACCTTTGCATCACAGCTGTGACCTCATCTCTGAACCTTACTTTCAGTAGCTGTCTGCAATGCAGCCATTCAGTTATCAAGCTTTTGTGCACACCCCACCATCTCACGGGTGTATCTTTTAACGAAAATTCCAACGCAGATAATCACTGCGGATCTGTTACTAATTCTTCAAACTCAGTCAAGAATGTTGCCAAGTTAGGTAGTCCTTCATATGTAGGCAGCGACTGTGACTAAGTTCCCACCCGTTAGACAAAATTAGTTATCCTAGCACATCTCCTCATAGAGAATTCATGTAATTGGTTCTTCCAGTTCTCAAGTGCCTCCCCTGAGTTTGATGTACATGAATTCGCACATATCCATCTCAGGTTACCATCTGCAGTAGGATTAATGTAATCTTCCTTAAGGGAAGTGACATTATAGATGTTGTTAAGGTGATCACCTTTCCCTTCGTTGAACACAGGTTCAATGTACCTCTGCCCTTCCAGTGGATCAAGGGGCGTAACTACCCTCATCTCATCATCTTCAAATGATAGGGTCCTTCTTTTGAAGTTTATGATAGTTTGGTTTTCCATTTCCCAATCAATCCCCAGTAGCGCGTGCAGAAATAATAGATCAATGCTATGTGCAATGATGCTAAAAAGAAGCATAGGAAATAGATCTTGCTACTAAGAATTCTCACAAGCATACACAGGAAAAATAGAGAGAAGAAAAGAGACTGAATCACATGAATGAAGAGATGAATATTGGTGTGTATCCTTCCATTGAATAATTATGAATAATAGTGTACATAAATAGTACATTCCTCATAGGAAAGTTGAATTGTATGGAAACAACTCATAAAGCTCAAAAAAGGCTGACGTACCAAAATATAGCAAACCCCCATAGGTGGATAAAGCACTTGCTAAATCTATCAAGGACCTCACGAGTTGGAAAAAGGATGAGTAAGTTGTTAAGGAAATGGAAATAACATGCTAATCCTAGAAAATGCAGAAAAACTAATGGAGGATGGGTTGGAAACAAAAGCTCCCAGTTTCCTAGTTGACTAGCTTTTATCTTATCCATAGAAAAGCAGGAAAAAGCAGAAAAAACAGAATCTGCTGTAAAGTCCTGTATACTAATTCTAGATCAACCCAGAATCAGAAATAAATCATTCCTAGGATATAGATGGCATGTATTGACTTTAAGGTGCAAGTGGATGCCAACTAATTAAGCTAGTGGGTGAATAATTAATCAATTAATGATTAATTATTTTATCCTAAGTTGTGAGTGGGTTTCATATATTCCAACACCCCCCTATAAGTCTGACTTTATGATGGTATGACAAAAAATATGGATGCATATGGATGCATATAGGGCCCAACAACAAGGCTATGGTCACCCTTTAACAATTATTATGTCCATAAAAGTGAGGAAAGAGGCAAAACCACGTGGGGAAAATCCTCCCTCAAGATAATACAAGGCACACAATTTGAAATATGTCTTCAACATATCTTCATCTTCACTTTAATGAGCTGGCTGAACTGCTTCTGGATGAAGGAATTTTTGAAGAAATCATGCACTCCATGATCATGCGCTAGAGTGTAGAACCTACAAGAAGGAAGAGGAGAGACTCCTTGTATCTCATCAACTGATGAAGTAGGAGCATTATCTAAATGCTTCTTTCCACTGTCAAACTCTGATATGCAAACATAATCTAAAATGGAAAAGATATCTATGCATACTCCTTCCCAAAAAGTACAAAAGTCAAGGCAATTTATTTCACACCCAATTCCTTGAATAGCTGCAAAATTGTGATGTGGATCACATGTCAATCTTCCAATCTGATGTAGCACCTGTATAGATCTGATATGAGGCTGATAAAACTCTGATATATCATAAATATTATCATATGGAATAGCAAGGACAAAGGCTTCAATGGCTCCATGAGGATATAGGGCTAGACTAGGAAAATTATGAGCAACTGGGGAAAACTGATAGGTGTAAAAATATGAATGATGGATGGGCATAAGATCTGAACAATAAGTGTTTAGAACAGATCCAAACATGTTTAATATCAGTCCATATATGACTAAGTTCATGGATAACCAGCCATTGAAAGTTAGGAAAGACTTCAAATCATGTAAGATAAATATCACTGCATAAGAGACCAACGAGGAATCAACTAGTGAGCTTGGGATTTGTATAGTCTTTGGATTATCCAGAGGTATGGTATATGGTATGGATGGTGGTATTATATGTGTATCAACCTGAAAATATGCTTCTAAATTATAATCCAAAGGATCACATATAAGCATATCAATAGACTCATGGGAAAACACTAGTAATGAATCCTCTGTATGAAAGGAGGAAAGAATGAGATGTTCACAATATTCAAGAAGGCTCTAAGTATTGATGCCAAGAACAAAGGAGGATATTCTGAAGCACATGAGATCAAGTAAGGTAAGTGGTATGGCACAAATAAGGCTTGATGTGGTTAAGCAAACATCCTGGAAGTCACTGGGTTGCGCACCATCAATGAGAGAGGAATGCAAAAGGTGTGAAGAATCTGGCACATAGATCTCAGAATCTAAGATAGGAGATTAAGAGAACAATGAATGGGTTATAGGATCATAATCAACATCAATATCAGTAGCAGCTCCATATGTTACTTCTTTTTCATCATTAGTATCACAAGAAGAAAAATCACCTTCAAGAGACACAAAAAAAGATGGCTCTTCAATATTTGCTTCTTCATTGAAGGAGGAAGCATTCGAATGAAAGAGGGCAGCAGCAACATGAACTGTATGAGAAACTTTTTCATCGTGATAAACTTCATCAGAGAATTTAGAGGCCAAGAAATCTTGAGAAAGAGAACAAGAGGAGATGCTAGGTTCGCTCCATGCTTCATCTTAAATTTCTTGCAAACCAAAAGCTTTGTCCAAAATTTTCCAAAGCTCATATGGAAATTCAGCAGAATCTATGAGATGATATATATTTGGAGACATTCCCAAACACATAATTCCATAAGCTCTATCACAATTATTTAGCCAATCAATCTTCTCTTCATAAGACTCAGGTTCACTCAATGCACCAATGGAGACATCAAAGAGACATTGCCTCTTCAAGTATGCACTCATCTTTGGCTTCCAATCAACATAGTTGAAAGGATATAGTAGAGGAAATTTTGAATCCATATTGAATTTGTTTATATTCTCTAAGAGATACTCTCTACAACCTGCAAAACAAACTAGGAGAAAATCTTGTAAGCTAGACAAGCTCTTCTTCAGAGAGGGATAGGAGACTGGAAGCGCTCCTCAACTCTGTAGAACTTTATCAACCTTGTAGCTCTGATACCATGTAGAAATAATAGATCAATGCTATGTGCAATTATGCTAAAAAGAAGCACATGAAATAGATCTTGCTACTAAGAATTCTCACAAGCATACATAGGCAAAATAGAGAGAAGAAAAGAGACTGAATCACATGAATGAAGAGATGAATATTGGTGTGTATCCTTCCATTGAATAATTATGAATAATAGTGTACATAAATAGTACATCCATCATAGGAAATTTGAATTGTATGGAAACAACTCATAAAGCTCAAAAAAGGCTGACTTACCAAAATATAGCAAACCCCCATAGGTGGATAAAGCACTTGATAAATCTATCAAGGACCTCACGAGTTGGCAAAAGCATGAGTGAGTTGTCAAGGAGATGGAAATAACATGCTAATCCTAGAAAATGGAGAAAAACTAATGGAGGACGGGTTGGAAACAAAAGCTCCCAGTTTCCTAGTTGACTAGCTTTTATCTTATCCATAGAAAAGTAGGAAAAAGCAGAAAAAGCAGAATCTGCTGTAAAGTCCTGTATACTAATTCTGGATCAACCCATAATCAGAAATAAATCATTCCTAGGATATATATGGCATGTATTGACTTTAAGGTGCAAGTGGATGCCAACTAATTAAGCTAGTGGGTAAATAATTAATCAAATAATGATTAATTATTTTATCCTAAGTTGTGAGTGGGTTTAATATATTCCAATAGTGCACGATATGGGTTAGTATCATCTACTATATTGATGACTTCGAAGTCTGCAAAAGTGCGCAATCCTTCAATATCCACTTGGACCTGATTCAGTCTACCAATGGGTAGGACCTTTTCCTGATTAGCAAGCATTAATTGAATTCAAGACCATTCTAGGGGTGGATTGCCCATTATTTCCCACGTCTGGAGCATTAAAATGTTAACATCGGATCCCAAGTCGAGGATGATATAGTCCATGTCATAATCACCAATTTGTGCGGACATCCTGAGTTAGAAGATATTCTTCAGTTGTAACAAATTTTGATTCCTGAATGTCGCTTTAGGAAGTCCAAAATGCTATAAATATACCTCCTGAAGAAAGAGAAAGGGTTGAAACCGATGTAATTTTGCTGTGTATGCTTTCAAGAGTATTTTAATAAAGTTGCAGAGCTGAGGTTGGTGTTTTATACATGGATTCATGTGTTGTTTATATTACAGTCTGTTGCTTCTTTTCTCATGTGAATGTTTTTCCAGTTTATCTCTTCCATTATGTTTTCTTTCATGTCTGAAATAAGTTTGTAACAGTTTGGAATTCATACATGCTATGCTCTGTCTGTTGTTTCAGATATCCATGAAAGCTTTCCTCTAAAGTTGATACATAATTTATTTTCCAATGCTCTGTGTTGATGGTCTGTTCATGTTCTTCTTTTCCACCAGAAAATTATAATTTGACTGTGATTGAATGGCTATCTTGCCTCTGTGTTGAAATCATCTGCATAAGTTCTGTTCATTTTTGTTACATTTCTTGACTCCATCGCCCAATGGTTCTATGTCTTCTTTCAACCAATTTTACAAACAATTTATAGTTTGAATTGTACATATCTAGCATTGTTAATATTTGGTGAGAGATCCCTCTCAGAAGAGCAGAATGCTAGTTCTCTCTTCGAAAGTGGTTTTGTTGTTACATGGGAGTGGGCCTTCCTCAACCTTTGGATCAATTCTAGTGCTAACAAACTGGCACCGTTGTGGGGGACGAATTGCAAATTATCCCTAGAGGAATGACAAGAACTAAACGATTTTAGGAAAGAGATTTCTGGGGGCAAATAGAAATTTCTGCATTCACAAGGAGGTTGTATATTTTTCCTAGCGACTCCACACCCACTTCGACCAGTATTGCACTAGGTATCCTTTCTTCTAGAAGGATCCACACGAGAGGTAACCCTGATCTCGAAACTTTGTAAAGTGTGGATAATCCAGAAAAAATACTTAGAAATATAAATAAATAGAAAGTGGATTTTCCATCGTTTGGTACGTCATCATATCAAGATTTGTACGACATAACGGAACCTGAATGGGGAGATAGTGTTGAAAGACTACTAACCAAATCTAAATCTGAATTCGACCTGAGGAAAGTTGGGGTTAGCTCTAATATACTGCAATCCTATCTGCTTGATTCTTTGTGGCTGAAGCTAGAGACCCCAACGAAAGCTGAAGAGATAACCCATGTTTTTCATAACACCCAGTTTCCTAACCCCCAGTCTTCTCCCAATCGACCTACCCCGATGGCTGCTGCTAGATTTGCCCCATTAGCTCTACCTCTGGTTCTACACGACCTCCCCTTGAACTATGCCCAAAGAATTGCACTCTATGACGGGGAGGGGAATGTCTCAGCAAGATACAATGTGGGTATGTTTGACGATTTCATTGACCTAGAAGAGGTGGTTGATGAAGATGTCAGAATGCAGTTGTTCGCTCAGAGTTTGTCTGGGGAAGCCAAGAAGTGGTACAAATATTTTCCACCTTGGTCTATCCGTAGTTTCCATGTTTTTCAAACTATATTTCTAGAAAGGTGGGATGATAAACAAATCCCATTATAGGTCTTGTCTCAATACAACAATCTCAAGAAAGGAGGTTTTGAGTCAGTCCATGAGTTTTCAAGCAAATTCATGCGGGTCTACAACTCGATACATGCTAATATCAAAACTTCAATCGGGGCGGCTAAATTCCATTACGCTGATGCATTTGACAATGATTTTGCTTTGTTATTAAGAGAAAGAAAGTCAAACACTCTCCTGTCCATGTTCATTGACTCCCTAGAAGTAGAATCCAATATGATGGCATGTGGGAAAATAAAACTGAGGGCGGAGGTTGACAGAAGAAAAGGTAGAGAAGACACACACCCCACTGCTTCTAACTCTTCATCCAGTGATATAAAATTCGAGATGATGCTCAAAACTATAGAAAAATGGATGGACAGGTTAATGGTGGAGGCGAAGCCACCAAACCGAGAGCATAATGAACCTCATATAAGGAATCCTAATTTTAGGAGGTCGGTTCCTCCCCCACTCCAAACAAATAGACCAAGGGATGTGAGGAATCCAAGAAACCAAGAAGAGCATCCAATTAGGCCTCCTTTCCCTGAAAACTATGTGGCTACCGAAGATGAGGCGGAGTCTATCGAAGATCATATCCATCATTTTGGCGATTTAGACTCTGAGATCTACTTGGCTGAGGAGGAACATGATATGTTTGCACATGTGGATGATGAGACCTTGACAGAGGAATTGGAGCAATATCATAAGGGGTATATGCATGCTATATACAATGTCAGGAATATCAAGTTAAGAAGTAGGGACATTGCTATAAACAAAGGGGGGTCAAACCCAAACCAGCCTTCTAGTAGTTAGACCATCCCAGGGAAAGGAAATGAAAAAAAAAAGGAGTCGGTAGCATCTAGAGAAGTGGAAAAAGAAACTGGTAATGTGAGGGAGCTGGAGCAAATGACACCTGTCAAGCTGGGAAAAACCCCTCCCATGTTTAACCTCCAAAATGAGCTATCTAAGCGGAAGGTTTTGATTCCTTTCAATGAATTATTGAGGAATCAGGAATACAAGGACACTATAACAAAGATGATTGCAAATCAAGGAGAATATCACATGGATATCTTAGAGATGACTGAAGACAACCCTACTATTATTCTTGGATCTAAGGTTGACAGCATGGACAACGAAGACGAGGAAGTGCCACCCTTTTACATGATCTTGAATGTACATGATATGGTGTTACACAATGCTATGTTGGATTCAGGAGCCTCACATAATCTAATGCCAAAGGGAGTGGTGGAGAGCCTGGGATTGGAGATTACAAGGCCTTATAAAGACCTGCATTCCTTTGATTCTAAGAGGGTAAAATGTTCGGGATTGATCAAAGACATGGTGGTATCTTTAAATAAGTTGTTGTCTAAAATTGCGGTCATGGATGTTGTTGTAGCCAAGATTCCTCCCAAGTTTGGTATTTTGTTGTCAAGGTCTTGGACTTCAAAGCTGAAGGGTAGCTTGCAAATGGACATGACGTATGCAACAATTCCTGTTTGAAATGAAAACAAAAGGTTAAATAGTGAGAAAATATTGCCTTACATCATGAGCAGTCAAGCTCAACCTGACATCCATCATGTTTATGCCGTCGACACAGACTTGGGGTTGTCTATTTTCTTCAATTATATATCTCCTTGCAACTCAAAATTTACTGTGCCATAGAAGGGTAAAATGGATAAAGAAGATACCAGCGAACTGGAAGCTTTGGAAAAAAAACAGAAGGATGAAGGACTGTGGAAGATGTAATTCGATGGCTTGGTGGCTAAAGCGGGTGCTGGCGCAGATGTGTATATAATCTCCCCCATTAGGGATACCAAAGCTTACTCTTATAAGTTGGTTTTTGAATGCTCTAACAATGTAGCAGAGTATGAGGCCTTGTTGCTGGGTCTACATGTGCTAAAATATTTAGGAACGAAAAGGGTCTAAATTTTTGGAGATTAGGATCTTGTAGTGAATCAGGTGAATGACAGCTATCAAACTAGACATCCAAGAATGAGAGCTTACTAGAATGAGGTGTGGGACATGTTCAAAAACTTCTTCACTAAACATACAGTCCAAGTGATCCCTAGATATGAGAATACGGTGGCAAACTCTCTAGTGACTGCAGCCAGAAAATTTGAAGCCCCTACGGTGGGAAAAAGGAAATATAAAGTAGATATTGTAAATAGACCTTCCATACTAGACAACACTAGATATTGGCAAGTTTTCAAATACCATATGCAGATCAAAATATTTCTGGAGTTGTCTGGTGAGTTTGTAAACACCCGCATAGATGAAGATGGCGCTAACTCCGAGAATTTTCTAGACGTTGAAGAGGAAGGGGAAGAGGCCGCCGGGACGGGAAAACTGAAAGACTCTTTGGGAGGGAGGGATATAGTCCAGTTGAAAAGAAATCATATTCCTAGAGGTTTGATCCCTTTAGAGTCCCTTTTTGACCAGAATGATGTAGCCAGATATTCGAAGGTCGAGCCTGCCACAGATGCCTTCGAAGATATAAATATCGGCACTGAAAGTGACCCAAAAATTATAGAATTGTCCAAGAAATTACCCGCTAAAGAAAAAGAAGGGTATGTGAATCTGATGAAGAAATACATGGATGTGTTTGCATGGAGTTATGAATATCTCAAAGAGTATGACACTTCCATCATACAACATACTATCCCGATTAAACCCGGAGAGAAGCCATTCAGGCAGAAAATCAGGAGGATGAATCCGAAGCTAGTACCCATTATTGAAAAGGAAGTGAAAAGGTTGTTTGATGCAAATATAATTGTGAATTTGAGGTTTTCGAAATGGGTATCCAATTTGGTTCCCGTTTAGAAAAATAATGGGGAGCTAAGGTTTTGTGTAGATTTCATAAACTTAAATAAAGTTTCTTTGAAAGACAACTACCCGTTGCCAAAGATGGACCAAATCTTGCAGAGGGTGGTAGGCTCAGAAAGGGTATACACTATGGATGGTTTTTCCGGTTACAATTAGGTGAAGGTGTTACCTAAAGACCAAGAAAAAACCACTTTCACCACACCTTGGGGTACATTCATGTACACAAAGATGCCGTTTGGGTTAATGAATTCTAGACCAACTTTCCAACGTGCCATGGATATTGCTTTTGTAGATGAGAGAGAAAGATTTGTGGTGATATACATGGACGACATTACTGTATACTCCAGGTGGGATAAATATCATATTAGGCATTTAGAAAGAGTTTTCATTAAATGCAGGAAGTATGGCATCTCATTAAACCCTAGAAAGTCAAACTTCGCTCTAGAAGAAGGAAAGTTGCTGGGGCACATCATTTCAAAGGAAGGGATCAGGATCGATCCAGATAGGGTAAAAGGCATCTTGAGAGTAGAGGAACCAAGGATCAAGAAAGAAATACAGTCCTTCATCAGTCAAGTCAACTTCTTGAGGAGATTCATCCCTAGCTTCGCTGAAATCCTGATGGACATTACTTACATGCTGAGGAAAGATCATGAAATCAAATGGACGGTGGAAGCCAAGAAGGGTTTCAAAAATATAAAATACCCATTTCGAAGGCTCCTGTACTGATTAGTCCTGATTTTGAGAAATATTTCTTAGTGTTCTCATATGCTTCAAAACATACTGTAGTGGCAGTGTTGCTACAGAAAAATGATCGGGGTGAAGAACGACCTATACCATTCTTCAGTAAAACATTGAGGGATGGAGAATTGAAATATAGTATAATGGAAAACCAAGCCTATGATTTGGTTAAAGCCTTGAAATATTTCATAATATACCTCCTCCATTCCCACATAATCGCCTATGTACCCAACAGCGTATTGAAAAGAATACTTACATAGCCGGATCCAGAGGGAAAGAGAGCTAAATGGGTTGCAGTGCTTCTAGAATACGACATAGAAATCAAGCCCAAAAAAATCATCAAAGGACAAGGGTTATCTAAAATGATGACAGATTCCCATTGTGACTCTCTGCAGCTAATTTTTCTCACTTGTCAGTTTGATCGAGTAGAGGCGGAGGTGCAAGTGAAGCCTTATTTCTCTGCATCTCCTTGGTATGCTGACATTATTTTTGTATTGCAGAATTTACAACCTCCTGCTAGGCTAAGCAAAACTAGAGCTAGATCCGTGAAACTGAAGGTTGCAAAATTTTGCGTCATAGAAAAATATCTTTATTGGAAAGACCCCGGGGGAATACTGCTGAATTGTATTCTGGAAAATGAAGCTCAACATATAGAGAAGGAATTTCATGAAGGAGATTGTGGAGGACATCATTCCTGGAAAGTAACCGCAAACAAAATCCTGAGGCCATGATTTTATTGACCTTCATTGTTCTCAGATGTCTATAGGAAACGACTAAATGCCACCAGTGTCATATTTTTGAAGGGAAAAGAAAAGTGGTGTCACTCCCCCTCAACCCTATATCTGTGGAAGCTCCTTTCCAGCAATGGGGGTTAGATTTCATCGGAGAGATAAATCCAAACTCCTCGGGGCAGCATAAGTGGATTTTGACTACCATTGATTACTTCACAAAGTGGATCGAGGCCATACCCACCAGGAGGGCTATAGAAGAAGTAATAATGGATTTCTTAGAAAATAATATTTTGGCGAGGTTCGTCTACCCTAAGCGGATTGTGACAGACAACGCATCTGTGTTTAAGTCCAAGAAGATGATCAATTTTTGCCATAAATACCATATAATATTAAATCACTCTACGACTTATTACCCACAAGGAAACGAACTGGAAGAACCCTCTAACAAGAGTCTTGTGAGGATTATTAAGAAGCTGTTGGAGGATAAAAAGAAAGCTTGGCACACGAAATTGAAATATGCCTTGTGGCCCGACAGAATCAGCACTAAGAGGGCCATCGATATGTCACCATTTCAATTGGTATATGGAGCCAAGGTAATTTTCCCTGCCTCTCTGGGTGTTCTAGTCATGAAGTTATTACGGGACCCGTTGGATAAGCCTAATCCCATTCAAAGAAAGATCAACCGGATTATTGAACTAAATGAAGTAAGGGACGAGGCTTATGATAAAGTCCAGATACACTAGGAGAAGATGAAGAATACCTTCAACGAGAGAATAAAGGAATACGTTTTCCAAGTTGATGACTTGGTGTTGAAATGGGATGCCCCGCATGAAGAAAAAGGAAAACATGGAAAATTCGACCAAAATTCGACCACTTACGGGTAGGCTTGTACCTTATTGTGGCACACAAAGGAGACAACGCCTTCATTTTACAGTATCCAGATGGGTCACAGTATGAAGGAGGCATGGTGAATGGGAGGTTTTTGAAACGTTACCTGGAATAAAGGGACTAAGGTCCGTGTATCATAGTGTAAATATGTTTTATGTTTTAATCAGTGTGGATGGTGAGTCAAAAGATTTGAAGCCCACGGAGAAGGCCCTAAGATCAGAAGAGGTAACCATTCTTTCAAATTATGTTTTCTTTCAGGAAGTAAAATAAAAGGATGTTGTCAATGGAGTAGGCGACTAGTCTACGGGTTCTTTGCTACCTCACTGGGAGGATAGCATCCCTCGTGGAGCCGATTGTTAACACTCTATTAAGTTTTTTTGGTCATAAGAGATACATGGGAATTTTGGCCTTGTCAAGAGGTGTTGGGAAGGCAGCTTAGTGTTTGCAGTAGGGGCTGATGGCATATACGAGATAGAATTCAGCCACTGGAATAAGCCATGGTGGAAATGGAGGAAAGGACAGCATAAATTGACAACCCCGCTCTGGGGTGGTGAATGTCGAAAGAAGCAAGACAGTCTGTGGATCGGGGATGCAAGGTAAATAAGAGAACGTCGGATGCATTGAAGGCATTAAATGGGAATCATGATCGAAGGCTAAGATTGATCGGATAGAAGATCAACAACGTCAAAAAATATCGCACGGTGAACATGCCCGGTCAAAGCCACTTTTCCAAATTGTGAAATGGTTTAAAGGGTGGAGGCATCTAACGGTCAATAATGGGATCCAAGAAGATCCATGGTTGTAATTGATTTTGCATCCCAGATTAGCAAGGATACAGTAGTGATTTCATATTGTGAAAATTTGTATGGGTCACTCAGATCGACGATCACTATGAGAGCGAAGGGAGATCAACAGTCATGGTTCATTTTGTAATCTAATAGCACAAAGGGGACCAAAACCTCACTTCACGAAGAATGGTAGTGTTATCACTCCAAGAAACTCCTGTAGGTTGTAGCTCAAGGATGCCTGGTAACTTAAAATGTTTTTAGGGTTTTATGATATGGATCAAGTCAGGTAACCTATATAACCTTCCACTCTCAAGACATGCATGAAACTCACTCAATTACAAGGCTTTAGTTACAACTTGTTCATTAGTTTGACAATAAGGTGCAGCGATGGAGAACTCATCAAGATGGCAGACTTACATACAAAATAGATGCATATAAATGGATAAATCCTCACAAGGATGGTACTTATAAATCAAATCATATTAACTCACCAATAGGATGACAGCTATTAGCTATTAATCAACTTGAAAATAACCTAAATACACATTTAGGCACAAGTACAGTAAAGATAGAGATGATGGCTGAACAAATTATAACAAAAGATCTTATATTTCAGAATGAACACGACGCGAAGCTGACAATAAGATAGGCTTATAAGTCCCTGAAGTCAAACCCTTATTATAAAATTGATCTTAGGCTTTATAGCCTTTTACAAAATGGACAGATACTAAAACTTGGATCTGTTTTTTACAAAAATAATCAAAAGTAATAGTTTTTGCAAATTAGGGTTTGAAACCCTATCTAACTACTTGTCTAACTATAATGAAGATTTAGTTCACTAACTAAACATTAAATAACTGAAGTAGTCGCTAATGATCACTGCTGCTGGTCCACTATCAATTAACCCACTGATTTCTCCTTGACAATTTGGGTTGATGACTTTATGGCGTTGTTTTTTCATAATAGATCTAACAGACCCTTTTTGATACTTATGTCAGCACCTTTTATCTTTAACTTACGCCCCTGAGCCATTTGTAGTTTCCAAAATCTGGTTCTGTCAGTAAAAAACTTTCTTTTAAACATTCGTCTGATTTTGGTGGTTAAGAGACCAATCTGTCAGAACTTTTGACTGTCAAAAGGATGAAATTTGGCGGCTAACGGACTACTCTAGTGCTCGCTTAACCATCGAAAGCCCTGTTTCACAAAATTTATTAGGTTTCGCTCAAAAATGCCTTTCCAGGCCTGTTTGCTCAGCCTTCTTATTCGGAGGGCTTCGTGTTTGGAGTGTTTGCTGGGCCCTAGCTCATTTCAGGAGGCTGGAGACTGATGGCTGCTTCAGCTAGGGTTGATAAGGCAAGGTGGCTGCTAGGGTTTGCTTTTGCTTATTCCAACTGCAGCCTTTGGAGCCTCACCATCTTGAGTAACCTGGTATTGTCCTTCAAGTACCTGGTGTTCAGCCTTTTCTAGAAGATGTATCTCTCTCTCTGCTCCAAGTAGGACTTGTACAATAGCTTGTTTCTTCTAGTCAATGTTTCATTGTTTCTCTTCAGTTCTCTTTCCAATACGTCCATTTCATAAACCTGCCTTAGTAGCTGATTGATCTTTTGAATTCTAGGTTTGCTAGAGGAAGCCCTTTCAGCTGGTTCTTCTTGTTCCTGTGGTGTGGGGAATGGCAATGCTTCAGTAAATGGAACAATTTGTAGAGCTAGGGATGCATCCTCTCCTTGTTCTTCTTCAGAATATGAATAAGGTAGGTTTAAGACATTCTTCTAGTGTGCTTCTGCCCCCTGACCTTTCTCACTGAAATTCAAATTCATCTTTTCCTTCTTGGTTTTGGAGGAGGAGGGAGGTTTTTCAGTTGCTGCAGTTGGGGAAATGGCCCTCCTCCTTCTTCTCTCACTCGTTGGAGTGCTGGATTTATTGACATGAGACTTCCCTTTCTCCTATGGCTGAAGGCCTGTCTCAAAGCCATTCCAGAACAGGAAATAGGGCCAAGCAGTGTTTCTTTTCTTCAACGATTCCTGGACCAATAGTTGGATATGGCCGTGGTGGCACAACCTGCCAACAATTTTGGATGGTTGGGATTTCACTTAATGGGACATCTTCCCTAGACTCTTGTGTAAATAAAAGGGCATATTAAGAAGGTTCTTACCTATGAAGTGGTTCATGAGTTTGACATGATAGATCATTGCTCTATTGTATCTTCCTTCACAGGTCAAATAGACCACAATGGCCTTTAGAAGCTACTTCCAGCTCTCTTCCAGCCATGACGATGGCACATTATTCTTCCATATGATTCCCCTATGCTCAATCTTGAGATATGACTTGAACTACACATCTTTGGGTATGGTGGTCTTGAACCACTTCTCTCCAGTGCGAGGGAGTTCAGTCACCTCTGAATTAGTGCTTCATCTATGAGAAATTCCTCCCTTCCTATGACTACTTTTGAACCATCAAATGACAGGGCAAAAGATTCGGGCAGAAAACCCTGTATTTTTTCACAATATTTGTAGCAGCCTACCTCATGGAACTATCTACAAACCTTTGGATGGGTCTCTAAATAACTGACATCACCTATCTCCTGTCTGAGAGCTGGCCCACTTTTCTTCATCTTGAAGGGTGTATCTCCTGGGTACCTGCAAAACAACCTTTAGACTTTGTATATACGGTGCTTCATCAAGATGCTCTTTCAGAGCTCATTTTTCTGGTGAGAAAAATGCTAATTTTGAAAATGAAATTCGATGGGGTCCTAGGGCACTGATTATGAGGGATTTCTGTATTTTATGGAAGCTGAGGTCACCAAAATGATGACAATAGTTCAATCCTTGAGATCTCTTTTCCCATATCTCCATAACTTGCTTCAACCAGAGCATTCGATGGCTATTTGATGGTCTTCGGGACAGGTGGAGGGAAACTAGAGGTTTGGCAGTCATATCAGTTTGTGCTACTTGCCTAATGACCCTTTTCATTCATTTCCCATGCATTCACATGGCTCCAGGTCTTTTCGGTGGGTAATCATGCTTTAAAATAGCCTTTTTCCTTGCTGACGAGGTTGGATGTGATAGTTCCCAACTGTTTCCCTATTTTATCCTTTCGGTGGTTTAGATCCTCTGTGATTTTTTGAGTTAACCATCGAAATGATGGCTTTTGGTGGCTAATTTAAACATGATATTTCTTGCTCAAACCGCCGGGATCTTTACCCCGTCGTCGTGGTCAATTTCGTTTTCGACAGATATCGGCTTTGAAAAACCCTTTTTTAACTACTGATTCAAACCACTAATGAAACCGTTGGCAATTGGAAGCTCTAACCACTAATGCATCATAACTTTAAACCTAAACATTGCCACAGTGTTGGCATTTCAAACCACTAACGTCGCGACGGTTAAGTATCGGTGATTGAAAGCTCTAACCACTAATGCGTCGGCGATCAGAACCTCAACCCACTAGACTCTTCGTAGTGTCGACGACATAAAGGAATGAACCTCCGAAATGTCGGTGTCATAGAGGACTAAATCTCTGACCATTGTCAAAAATGTTCTTTCGGTGGTCAACACAGATGTCATAGCTTTCACCTAAACCGTCGAAAAGGGTTTTCCACCCGATATTTATCTTTCAACTTTTGGTGGTTAGTGTATATGTTGCACCCCTTTCTAATCTGCCAAAAATGACCCTTTTCAGTGGCTAATGAGTTTCTGTAGTCTCGCCTAAGCCACCGAAAGTGTTACTTTGACTCTACTTGGTCAGACTGCTTTCGATGGTTTGCCTTTGGCCCGTGTTCAACTGTTTAGCTGCCTAAACATAGCCTTTCGGTGGCTAATTAGCTATGATAGTCCTCGCCTAAGCCACTGAAAGCTATAACTTGTGAAATTTTCATCCAAATAAAAAACAGAGGCTTTCAAACTGTCAGTGATATTGATATTTTTCATTGCATGAGTTAAATTCTTCATACTATCAAAATAAATTATTTTGGGAGATAACATCTGGATCCTACTTGGGGATGGGAACCTCCCAATGAGGTCCCAAGAATCCTAGACCAAAAATTCCTTTCCCTAAAAGCAACTAAGTAAATTAACACTATCTTTTACTTTCCATTGGGCATAGAGTTTATTCTAAAAGAAAAAAAACCTACTATCTACTAATTTACAATAATAAGGCCTCAGAGCCTCAAATAAAATAGAGTTTCAAGAACCGCCCATTCACTGGACCATCAAATACCTCTTTACCTTCCAGATTCTACAATTTGAAGGTGTTATTCTTATGTACCTGGGCTATCACAAAAGGGCCAATCCACAAAGAGTCGAATTTTCCATGTTTTCCCTTATCCTATCTGACAGCATCCCACTTGAGGACCCAACATCCGACATGGAATTTGTCTACCTTCGCTCTTTTGTCAAACATGCCCTTTATCCTTTGTTGATGAGCTTTTGATTTTCCTACAACTTGCTCCCTTATTTGCTATAACTCCACCAAATCCATCATCCTTCTCACCTAATCATTTGGTTCATCTTCCTCTTCCTGAAAGAACTTTTCCACTGGAAGGATGAGCTGGATAGGAAAAATGGCCTTAGTGCCATAAACTAGCTTGAATGGATAAGTCCCTATGGATCTTTTGTCTATTGCCCTATCAGCCCATAAAGCAAACTTAAGCTTTGAATCCCATCTTTTTTTATTTGTCTCTGGCAGTTTCCTAATGATTCTGACTAAGCTTTTGTTGGATGAATCAGTGAGGCCATTGCCTTGGGGATAATAGGACGTGGAGTGCACCAGTTGAATACCCATTGATTCACACATTTTAACTAATGCCCCAGCCTTGAAAGCTGGTGCATTATCAGTTACTAACCTTACTGCGCAGCCAAACCTGCTAAAGATATTCTCATATAAAAATTTCATGATGACTTGATGAGTGGCATTCCTAGTGGGTACTGCTTCTAACCATTTGGTAAAGTAGTTAGTGGCTACTAAGATACATTTATGCTATCCACTGGAAGATGGATTTATTTCACCTATGAAATCCAGACCCCATTGCTAGAAAGGCCCATTCACCACAATAGGCCTAAGGGGCAAGGAATTGCGCTGTTGCTTCCCTATAAATCTTTGGCATTGGTCACAGGCCCTTACATAAGTGCATACATTAGCAAAGAGGACTAGCCAATAGTATCCCGCTCTTAATATCTTGTGGACTATGGTTTTCTAGTAGTGGTGGCCCCCACATGTGCTGGAATGAAAATGATGCATGACCTACTCTGCTTCCTCTTTATCTAGACACCTTAGCAAAATTCCAGACTGATCTCTCTAGTACAGCAGTTTGTCAATTATGCAAAAATTAACAGATTTCAACTTATGAGCTCGTGCTTAGTTAGGAGTGAGATCAGGAGAAACTTCTAATTTTTGTAAAAATTGAATGATACCTGAGTACCACTCACATGAAGATACGTTTTCAGCTACTGATGGAATGTCATTCTAACCTTGATTTACTTCTGTTTCTGCTACTACCACAATCTGCACCTTTGATGATTTGACACATGTGAAATTTATTCCCATCAGTTCACAGTTTTCTTTGGCCATGATTTTGGCCAGACCTAGTCCCTTTACCAGCTTGTTGGGTTTCACTTCTATATCAAACTCAATGAGTTTGGCAATCCACTTAGCTCTCTTCCCATCAATGTCAGTCTGAGTCAAAACATCCTTCACAGCAGCCGAAGGGACATATGCAATGACCTTTGCATGGCGAATGTAGATTCTGAAAGTTTTTGAAGATTTTATGAGAGCATAATCCTGCTTCTCAATTGGGTCATACTTCAGCTCAGCATCTCTCAGGGTTCTACTGAAGAATGCAATTGGATGATCAAGACCCTCATCGTTCTTTTGTAATAGTACAGTTACCACTGTGTTGTAAGATGCAAAAGAGAAAATGTAAAAACCTTTGGTGTAGTCGGGACTAATCAGGGTTGGGGCCTCCATGATAGCTTTCTTAATGTCTTCAAAAGAGTTTCTTGCCTATTCCACCCTCTTTATTTCTGCATCTTTTTCAATCATGACTGTTATATGCTTCACCAACTCGGAGAAATTAGGAATGAACCTCCTGACAAAGTTTATCTTGCATAAAAAGGACTAAATGTCTCTTTTTGACCTTGGTATTAGCAGCTTCTGAATTGCTTCCACTCTTACAGGATCGATCTTTACACCTTCGGTTGAAACTATATGGCCCAGGAGCTTTCCTTCACTGAGTGCAAACTGGGACTTCTTAGGGTTTAGTGATATTCCATACCTTCTGCACTTCAGAAAAACCTTCCTTAAATGCTGCAAGTGGTCATGATGGCTATGAGAGTAAACTGTTAGGTCATCCAAATATATCAGCACAAACTTGTCTTTTAGCCCTACAAAAGCTAGGTCCATGGCTCTCTAAAAAGTAGCCCCAACATTCATTAGCCCAAATGGCATTTTAGCATACATGAAGGTGCCCCAGGGGATGGTAAAGGTAGTCTTCTCTTGGCCATCCGGGTGCACAACAACTTGGTTGTATCCAGAGAAGCCATCAAGGAAGGACATAACCCTAGCTCCCGAGACTTTTTGCAGCAGGTGTTCCATCTTGGGCAGTGGATAGTTGTCTTTCTTGGAACACTTGTTCAGGTTTCTAAAATCCACACCACCCAATTTCTCCATTTTTCTTTCTTACCACTACTAGGTTTGGAATCCACTTGGAATACCTGAGGGGGGTTATGATCTTGGCTTTGAGGAGCTTGTGGATCTCTTTTTCAATCACTGGTAATAGGAGTGGGCTGATGGGTCTCAAATTCTATTTGAAAGTAATGGTGTCCTTCTCCAAAGGAATCCTATGATAGATGATATTGGTGTCATAATTTTTTAGGTCACTATACTCCCATGCAAAAACGTCATCAAACTCTTTTATTAGCCTGCAAAATTCAGATCTCTGACCAGCAGTCAGGCCAGTGGACAGATTTATCAGTTTTGGATGGCTTTGGCTGCCTATGTTTTGCTCTTGGATAGCAGGATCGAGCTCCTTTTTGGCAAGCTTGAAAGGGATGTCATTGTGATCAAAAAGTTCTTCCAATGGTACTAGACCTCAGGGTATGTAGTTGCTGGGCAATTGGACAATGTTCTGATCAGTCACTTTATCTCTTAACTTGAGCTGTTTGGATTCATCCATGTTTAGGTTTTCCTGGTCTATGTGTATGTCAGAGAATTCATCTACTAACTGAAGGAATTTACTAAGCTAATCATCATTCTCAAACACCCTAAAATTTTTTACATTATCTGGCAGAGAGGGTCTGTACTTGACCTGAACATCATAGTTGAGCTTAGAGGGTAAAGGAGGAACAAACAAACTTGCAGAGACAACCAGGTGATTCAAAACCCTAGGAATATATGACAGTTCAAAAAACATAAAGGAGTCTCTGAGTTTCCATACCTAGTCCCTGTAGGCCTTCAGTCTGATGTTTTTTGTCTAAAAAGTGTTGTTGACCTGCTGTATGATGAGGTCCACATCTCCAAAAATATTCATGCACATGATCCCCATATCCTTGGAAGCTTTCACTCCTAGTAGCAAGGCTTCATATGCTGCTATGTTGTTAGTGGTTTTAAAATCAAGCTTATAAGACAGATGGATGTTTTCCTTAGATGGGGAGATCAATACTACACCTGCACCTGCTGAGCTTTGAGTGCTAGCCCCATTAAAATACATGGCCCAGATTGCTATGGTCACTTATTTGGGATGCTGACAGGTGGGCTTAGTGAGCTGGACTGATGTCTGCTGAGAATCATCTATTTGCAAAATGCATGACCCATAATCAGTGTCCACTACATAGAGGGGGTGATTTACTGAGTTTCTCTCCTTGCTTATAATGTATGCCAGCTGATTTTCCCTATACAGCCTCTTAGTCTCACCTCCAAACATGGGAATGGTGGCATATGTGAGATCCATTTGAAGGGTGCCACCTAGTATTTTGCTCCATGACCAAGACAGCAAGAGACTAAATTTTGGAGGTATATCAACCACTACAATGTCCATCATGATGCTTTTCGAAGGTAGCTGAGTTAGGTTCACAACAAGGTATTTAATGAGGTCCAAGCGCTTGACCTTCCTGGAGTCGAAGGAAAATAAATCATGGTAGGGCTTGGTGATGCTAAGGCCAAGCTCATCCATCATAGCCTTTGGCATAAGGTTATGAGAGGCTCCTAAATCCAACAGACAGTTATGAAGGATTTTATCATGGATATTCAAGGATATGTAGAATGGTGTGCATGAGCCCTTTAGGTCTTTAATCATGGGGCCCAGGGTTACAACAGGCTTGTCATATTGCAGGTTCACAAATTCAGTGTCAATGTGCTCCTTGGGCTAAAGGGAATTCAAAATGGAGGACTTGAATGCATCATTCTTCATTAGCGCAATTAAAGGGAAAGGGATTTTCAATTTTTGAATTTCAGACTCAAGGTTGAAAGAATAATGCAGTCTATCTGGAAATATTACCTCATGAGCTATAGGTTTGGGTTGGACTTGATCAGGTATGGCTGAAGATGCTAGTTTCTGCAATGCTTTGGATGTGACAACCATCTTCTTCGGTAAAACAACAACCTTTCTAGCTGATGTAGCAGGCTGCTTGACCGGTGCAGCATTCTTCTTGAGAGGAGCGACCAGCCTAGACATGAGCTGGTAACCTCCCTGATTATCAGCTTGATATACAACCTATTCAGTGATATGTTCATCAATTAAGGCTTCTTCATATTCTGCCTGTGTCAGAAAAGAAAAGTCCACCTCATCTTCCATGCAATGGATGTCGTCTTCAGCTTCTCCTTCTTCTTCAACGAGTTCTGGCTCTTCTTCTAATACAACATTTTGGAATGGAGCTCTTATTCTCTGATCTTCCCCTTGATTCCTCTCCCTTCTGAGAATCTGAACTGGGGGGTTTTCTCTTCTATAAGGAACAAAATTAGGGTTTCAAGGAGCAAAGTCACTTGGACCTTTACCCCTCACAGTAGACATCTTTGGTCCTTCAATTTAGACATTTCGGTAGTCAGGTTATCTAACAGTTTGGTCATTTTGTCAATCTTGTTCTTTGATGCAGAAACCCCACTAGGGTCTACTGGCTGCTTCTTCCCGTCTATCTTCCCTTTGACCTTTTTAGATGCTAGAATGTTTGACTCTACCTCTAGGGCAGCATCTTGCATGAGTGATAAGGAGGCAAACCTCCTTTCTCTGAGAAGTAGGCAGAAGTCAGAGTCAAAGGTAGTTGCATAGGTTATCCTAGCTGAGGTATCAGTGGGCTTAATTTCAGTAGGGATCTTGTTGTACATATTGTTGAATATCTTGGTAAAGTTGGAAACAGACACCCCATTTTCTCTTTTCAGGTTGCTGAAGTCTGTGATATAATAGAGGTGATCTCTCCTTTCTCCCCAATGCTTTAGGAAAATATCATCTAGGGCCTCTATGCCTGCCATTGATCCAGCAGGTAGTTCCTTAAACCACTTCCTAGCCTGACCATCTAGGCTTTGCACAAAAACCCTAGTCCATACATCTTCTTGCTCTATGTTAATATTTTCAACATAGTTGTAAAATGCCTCTAGATGTTCTTCAGTAGTGAAATCCCCTTCCCTTGTAAACTTAGGCATATACTTGAGATAATCCCCAATAAGCATGGCTGCGAGGGGATATGGAAAAACTAGGGGTTCATACCTAGCTACTAGGATCCTTTCCATATTGTTCAATTAAGGGGAAACCATATTGGAAATGGGTATGGATAGGGTTGAGGAAGGAAACACTGATGGAGATACTTGCTAAGAAGGTGGTGGTATACTTATCCCAATGGAGTCACCAGGGATTGGATCTTCACAAGCAACAGTGCTTGAAGATGCCCAAACCCTATATTTTTCTGATGTATCTAAAAATTCCTGAGAATTTAGAATTTCAGCAGAAGAAATAATAGCAGAAAGATTTCTTGAAATACTTGATGTAGCTTTTTGTGTAGCACTGCTGGTATGTCTTAGTAAAGCCCTAGCTCTTCTCAAAATTTCTTCTGGATCTGAAACTGGTGTTGTTGGTGGCCCCTTAGGGTTTGCTCTGGTACTTGGTCTTCTTGAAGCCCCTTTATTTCAATGGAGTCGCTAGATAGATGATTACAACCATAATAGTGTCCAAGCTTTGTCTATCATCAAAGAAAGGATCTATGTCATCTCCCAGGGAAGCTGAGCTTCAGTCTCCTCTCCCCGACAACAGAGCCAATTTGTTATCACTCCAGGAAACTCCTCTAGGTTGTAGCTCGAGGATGCTTGGTAACTTAAAATGTTTTTAGGGTTTTCTAATATGGATCAAGTTAGGTAACCTATATAACCTGCCACTCTCAATACATGCATGAAGCTCACTCAATTACAAGGCTTTAGTTACAACTTGTTCAGTAGTTTGACAATAAGGTGCAGGGATGGAGAACTCATCAAGCTGGTAGACTTACATACAAAACAGATGCATATAAATGGCCAAGCCTTGACAAGGATGGTACTTATAAATCAAATCATGTTAACTCACCAATAGGATGACAACTATTAGCTATTAATCAACTTGAAAATAACCTAAATACACATTCAGGTATAAGTATAGTAAAGATAGAGATGATGGCTGAACAAATCATAACAAAAGAGCTTATATTTCAGAATGAACAAGATGAGAAGTTGACAATAATATAGGCTTATAATTCCCTGAATTCGAACCCTTATTATAAAATCGATCTTAGGCTTTATAGCCTTTTACAAAATGGAAAGATCCTAAAACTTGGATCTATTTTTTACAAAAATAATCAAAAGCAACAGTTTTTGGAAATTAGGGTTTGAAACCCTATCTAACTACTTGTCTAACTATAATGAAGATTTAGTTCACTGACTGAACATTAAATAACTGAAGTAGTTGATAATGATCACTGCTGGTGGTCCACTTCCAGTTAACCCACTAATTTCTCCTTGACAATTTGGGTTGATGACTTTATGGCATTGTTTTGTCATAATAGATCTAATAGACCCTTTTTGATATTTATGTTAGCACCTTTTATCTTTAACTTATGCCCCTCAGCCATCTGCAATCACCAAAATCTGGTTCTGTCTGTCAAAAACTTGCTTTTAAACCTCCGTCCTCTTTCGATGGTTAAGCGGCCAGTCTATCGGAACTTTTGACTACCGAAAGGAGGAAATTTCGACGGGTAATGGACTACTCTAGTGCCCGCTTAACCACCAAAATCCCTGTTTCACAAAATTTATTAGGTTTCACTCAAAAATGCCTTTCCAGGCCTGTTTGCTCTGCCTTCTTCTTCTTAGGGCTTCGTGTTTGGAGTGTTTGCTGGGCCATGGCTCGTTTCAGGAGGCTGGAGACTGATGGCTGCTTCAGCTAGGGTTGATAAGGCAAGGTGGCTACTAGGGTTTGCTTTTGCTTCTTTCGACTGTAGCCTTTGGAGCCTCACCATCCTGAGTAACCTGGTATTGTCCTTCAGGTACCTGGTGTTTAGCATTTTCAAGAAGATGTATCTATCTCTCTGCTCCAAGTAGGACTTGTGCAATAGCTTGTTTCTTCTAGTCAATGTTTCATTGTTTCTCTACAATTCTCTTTCCAAGACCTCCATTTCATAAACCTGCCTTAGTAGCTCATTGATCTTTTGAATTCTAGGTTTGTTGGAGGAAGACCTTTCAGATGGTTCTTCTTGTTCTTGTGGTGTGGGGAATGGAAATGCTTCAATAAATGGAACAATTTGCAGAGCTAGGGTTGAATCCTCTCCTTGTTCTTCCTCAGAATCTGAATAAGGTAGGCCCTTAAGACATTCTTCCGGTGTGCTTCTGCCCCTTGACCTTTCTCACCAAAATTCAAATTCCTTTTTGCCTTCTTGGTTTTGGAGGAGGAGGGAGGTTGTTCAGTTGCTGCAGCTGGGGAAATGTCCCTCATCCTTCTTCTCCCACTCATTGGAGTGCTGGATTTCTTGACATGAGACTTCCTTTTCTCCTCTAGTTGAAGGCCTGTCTCAAAGCCATTCTAGAACAACAAATAGGGCCAAGAAATGTTTCTTTTCTTCAACAATTCCTAGACCAATAGCTGGATAAGACCGTGGTGGCACAACCTTCCAGCAATTTTGGATGGCTGGGATTTCACTTGATGGGCCATTTTCCCTAGACTCTTGTGTAAATAAAATGGCAGATTAAGAGGGTTCTTACCTATGAAGCGGTTCATGAGTTTGAAATGATAGACCATTGCTCTATTGTATCTTCCTTCATAGGTCAAATAGACCACAATGGCCTTTAGCAGCTATCGCCGTCTCTCTTCCAACCATGATGATGGCACATTCTTCTTCCATATCATTCCCCTATGCTTAGGCTTGAGATATGACCTGAACTCCACATCTTTGGGTATGGTGGTCTTGAACCACTTCTATCCAGTGCAAGGGAGTTCAGTCACCTATAATATTAGTGCTTCATCTATGAGAAATTACTCCCTTCCTATGACTACTTTTGAACCATCAAATGACACAGCAAAAGCTTCAACCACCTGCTGATGAAAACCCTGTATTTTTTCACAATATTTGTAGCAACCTACCTCTTGGAACAGTCTGCAAACCTTTGGATGGGTCTCTAAATAACTGACATCACCTAGCTCCTGTCTGAGAGTTGGTCCACTTTTCTTCATCTTGAAGGGTGTATCTCCTAGGTACCTGCAAAACAGCCTTTAGACTTTGTATACAGTGTGCTTCAGTAAGCAGCTCCTTTAGAGCTCGTTTTTCTGGTGATAACCATGCTAATTTTGAAAATGAAATTTGAGGGGGTCCCAAGGCACTGATTATGAGGGATTTCTGTCTTTTATGGAAGCTGAGGTCACCAAAATGATGACAACAGCTCGATCCTTGAGATATCTTTTCCCATATCTTCATAACTTGCTTCAGCCAAAGCATTTGATGGCTATTTGATGGTCTCCAGGACAGGTGGAGGGAAACTGGAGGTTTGGCAGTCAGATTAGTTTGTGCTACTTTCCTAATGACCCTTTTCATTCATTTACCATGCAGTCACATGGATCTAGGTATTTTCGGTATGTAATCATGCTTTAAAATGGCCTTTTGCCTTACTGACGGGGTTGGATGTGACAGTTCCCAACCGTTTCCCTATTTTAGCCTTTCGGTGGTTTATATCCTCCATGATTTTGTTAGTTAGCCACCGAAACAATGCCTTTTGGCGGCTAATTTAAACATGATCTTTCTTGCTTAGACCGCCGGAATCTTTACCCCATCGTCGTGGTGATTTTCCTTTTTTGGCAGATATCGACTTTGAAAACCCCTTTTTTAACTGTCGATTCAAACCACTAACAAACCCATCAATGATCGAAATCTCTAACCACTAATGCATCATAACTTTGAACCTGAACGCTGCCACAGTGTCGGCATTTCAAGCCACTACCATCGCGATGGGTAAGCATCAGCGATCGGAAGCTCTAACCACTAATGCGTCGACGATCAGAACCTCAACCTACTAGACTCTTCGTAGTGTCGATGACATAAAGGACTAAAACTCCGAACTTCGGTGTCGTAGAGGACTAAATCTCCGACCGCTGTCAACAATGTTCTTTCGGTGGTCAACACAGATGTCATAGCTTTCTCCTAAACCGTCGAAAAGGGTTTTCCACCTGATATTTATCTTTCAGCTTTCGATGGTTAGTGTATATGTTGCACCCCTTTCTAATCTGCCAAAAATGACCCTTTTCGGTGGCTAATGAGTTTCTGTAGTCTCGCCTAAGCCACCGAAAGTGTTACTTTGACTCTTCTTGGTCAGACCACTTTTGATGGTTTTCCTTTGTCCCGCGTTCAACTGTTTAGCTGCCTAAACATAGAATTTTGGTGGCTAATGAGCTATGATAGTCCTCACCTAAGCCACCGAAAGCTATAACTTGTGAAATTTCCATCCAAATAAAAAACAGAGGATTTCAAACTGTCAGTGATATTCATATCCTTCATTGCATGAGTTAAATTCTTCATACTATCAAAATAAATTATTTTGGGAGATAACAGGTAGGGTCCGCTCAGATCAACGGTTGTGAAGAAAGTAGATCTTGATTGATGGTTGAGCTGCACACGCGTGAGGTAAGGAAAGATGTAGCATAAAGAACCTCACATACCTACGGTTCAGATCACAAAAAGTAATATCTATGGTGCGAGCTGCCTGGAAAGGGCGTGAAGGTTATGTTGTGTGAAAAGCTATAAAGGGGTCCACGTGAAGTTGCAAAAGTTTGTCTTTTATGAAACCTCAAAGCCACCGAATATACAATCACATACAGAGCGCCAGCATGGACCAACCAGGAGACTATGCTACAGAACAAGGTAGGCCCCTGATATCCCCTCAGTGCTATTTGAAATGGATGTAATAGGAGCAGTAGAAGTGGCAGGGGTGAGAGATGATGTAGAACCTGAGGTCACATGTCGGAGGGTAGAAGAAAGTCTGGTAGATGAGAACGCTGAGATTTTTGATACCATTCTGGTGGGAGAAGCCATTGAAACCACCAGAGGAAAATTGGAAATCCTTAAGGACCGAGGTAGAGATACCTGCGATTTTTTTAAATCCTTCTTCCATTTCTTCTTTGTTGGCCAAACCCCCCATTTCCTTGAGTTTGTCGAATGGTGCACAGACCATTTATCTGTCGTCGAAGGTTTCATTATGAATAAATTAAAGTCTAAAATCCTTTTTTCTGTCTAGGATTTTGCCATCCGCAAAACGCTGCATATCCCAGACGAATTTGTCCATATATCCCAAAACTACCAGGAAGAAAATATTATACGTTGTTTCAGAGAGTCTACAGACAAAAGTAAAGGAACCTTCTTGAAGACCTGTTATAAGCCCAATGGTGAACCCATCGACCTATCTTACCCTATTGATCTCAACCAATTCAATGAAGAAACCCGGTGGTGAATATCCCTGGCTAGTCAGTTTCTAGCTCTAGATACTGACGCTTATGTCACATAGTCATTATTGAGTCTTTTGTTTGTCTTGAGTACTTGTCTGGCTGAACCTGAATTTCCTAGACAATCTTGTTAGTCTTACTGCCTTAAGTTTGATGAGTTCCTAGCCGAGAAGATCCGTTCTTAGTTAGCGAATTTCCATGGCACTAGAGTGTTTAGATTCCAGTCCTTTTTGCTGAGGATTCTTATAGCTTATAATGAAGAAGACCTACAAGTACCAGAACTGGAAATCACTGCTGATATGGCCACGTACTACTGTAAATTCATGAAACAATTGATGGCCAAAATATATGACCTCTTATTTCAAGAAAGGTTACCTAGGGTGTTGTCTGAGATGAGGCAAATGCTACAGCTATCAAATAACAAGAAGATAGGGGACTAGTTCCTCACAGAATTCAGAATGACCATAAGGTTGTATGGCTTTGTTTATCCACCCTACATTTTATCAGCTTTTCTAACTGCTAGGGTTTTCTCCCTGGAATTGATCCGGAAAATACTCATTGTTGAAGAAGAGCACTTCTTGAACTTTAAAAATAGCTCAAATTTGATTTTCCCATGGGAAGTGAGACCATACACAGTTAGGAGCAAAGATGCTTTGCCCCTAGTTACCAACTCGCTCAGAGGCATGGAGTTTTCTTTGGGACAAGCAGTAAATTACGACCCTTAGTAGATAATTTACAAAAGAAGGAAAGCTCACAAATGTAGGCCTTTTGAACACACTGAAATACCCAGACTCAGATAATCAGCAAACTAGGATGATTTCCCTAATCCTGCCCCGATGGATACGTGCATAGAGAAAAGCACTGGCTCATAGATACCAGGGATAACTTCTCCCCAAAGAGAATTGGCTAAAGTAGTTGCAATAGCCGGAGGGGTCTCATCACTGGTCAGATATTCAATGAGTTCAATAAAAAGAGGGGGTCTGAAGCCCATGGACACCGAAGAAGTGGACACGGCCAGCATACCCAAAAGGCAGAAAATAGAACGGGGCAGTAGTTAGTGCAAGTTAAAAAGGGCCATGCAAAGGGACATATGAAGAAGAAGCATTTAGAGAAAGAACAGCAACAAGAAGATCCCAAGACAACCAAATTGCAAATACAAGAATATGTATTTGACGGGAAGATTCCAAACAGGCATGCATCCAAAGAGGACTAGCTAGGATCTTACCAAGAGAGGGTTGATTAAACTTTTAAGGAGGAAACATAACTATATAGCGAGGCAGCACGGTTTCCTTACCCCAATGTGGCACTAAAGAATGTAAGAGATCATGCCACTGACACCCTTAGCTTAGCCTTGGAAATGGGGAACAAGGTGTCAAAGGTTAGTGTGAACCTCTCAAAGGTTCCCACTACTAACATAATACACCTCAACAAAGAAATAGGGGATATATTGAATTCCAGACTACTTAAGGCTACCATACAGATGTCCAAGCTGGAGGAAAGTAAAGCAAAGACTTTAAACCTTTTAAGGAAGGTAAGAGTGGAGAACAAAGAACTCAAAGCCCAAATCAACACTTTACAGAGTGAAGCAATGCAAATAGAAGGACCGGCACATAAAGGAGTTTTGGCTCAGAAATTGTTCGATGATAAGGAAAATGAGATCTAGACCCTAAGAAAGAAGTTGAAAATCCCTGCTACCTAGCTCACCCAAACGGAAGAATTGGCTAATTTTGAAAGAAAGAAAGAGACATTGAACGCTGAGCTTACCAACTATAAATCCAAGCCACTAAAGCTCGAAGAAAAGGAAAGGTAGTGGGAAACAGACATCCAACTTTTGAAGAAAAGCGATGCAGAATTAAAATCCAGATTAGCAATGAAGGAAAAGGAGCTTCAAGGAAGAAGTGCGGAGAGTGCAATTCAATCCATAGGTGTAGCTGGAGAGATAGATACTAATTCTCTCTCTAGAGCATTGTCCCAGATAGGTATGAAAGATACAGATCTTATTAAACTAAAACAACAGATCGAGGAACTAGAAAAAGAAAAAGTCAAAGAGAGACAAGGAAGAGAAAAGATAGAAGAGAAATGCCAAGGACTGATTCAAAAAAATGGCAAGTTAAGCCAATAGGTGGTCGGTAAACTTGCCTTGTATGGAACTAGAGATTTGATCTGGGACCAGATCATTATAGAAGCTGATAAGTTCCGACCTTATTTGGATTTCATTGAATACTTGGAACGCGCTATGGAAAAGGCCAAGAAAAAAGTCCTAACAGTATTAGGAGAAATATAGAAAAGGCCCATGGCAACAATAAAAAATGCCATTACTTTCCTAAGCTCTTTGTCAGACGATTCTGCCAACTGATACAGTATCCAAAACAGGGTTTCTATTGTCTCCGAGGCTAGAAAGGTAGTTGCTAAGCACAGGATGTTGGAGATTGTATAGGCCAAAATAGAAGTTATTGAGCACAAAGTCCTGAAGGTCATCAAGCTATTCAAACCACTGGTAAGCAAAGGGCTCCCTTTATTTTGGGAAGAGAAGGGTCCTTTATTGTTCCAGAAGGAGTATCGAGAGTGCTTGGTTCACTGTTGATTAGACAACAACAAGTTTGGGGATATGCAACAATCATTGTCAGGGAAGATCATTTTTGATAACTTGACCAGTGAATTTGAATTGTCGTTTGATTTTGAAGCCACATGTGCCGAGGTCCCTGAGACTTCATACCCAGAAACGATGGAGCTCAAAGCACAAGCATTCAACATGGTAGTTGCAACCCTGCTTGGTCCTGACCTATGGAGAGTCATTCAACAATATGGGTCGACCAAATTCAAAATGCATCCATAGGAGTGGCAATGATAATACGCAGGCATTTTTCTCGGCATTGCACGCCCTTTCCAATGGTCACCTCTCCCGAAACTTTGTAGAGTTGTCACCTTCCAGATGGAAGCATAGAAGATTCTCGTACATATTTTCTCCTGCAATCCACATTTCATTGTTTATCTGTTTTATGCAAATCATGGCCGATGTGCCACCTAAGAGTTTGTTAGAAGATGTTCTTCAGTTGTAACAAATTTTGATTCCCGAATGTCGGTTTAGGAAGTCCAAAATGCTATAAATATACCTCTCGAAGAAGAAGAAAGGGTTGAAACCAATGTAATTTTGTTGTGTATGCTTTCAAGAGTGTTTTAATAAAGTTGCAGAGCCGAGGTCGTTGTTTTATACAGGGATTCATGTGTTGTTTATATTACAGTCTGTTGCTTCCTTTCTCATGCGAATGTTTTTCCAGTTTATCTCTTCCATTATGTTTTCTTTCATGTCTGAAATAAGTTTGTAACAGTTTGGAATTCATACATGCTATGCTCCATCTGTTGTTTCAGATATCCACAAAATATTTCCTCTAAAGTTGATACAGAATTCATTTTCCAATGCTCTGTGTTGATGGTCTGTTCATGTTCTTCTTTTCCACCGGACAATTATAATTTGACTGTGATTGAATGGCTATATTGCCTCTGTGTTGAAATCATTTGCATAAGTTCTGTTCATTTCTGTTACATTTCTTGACTCCATCACCCAATGGTTCTTTGTCTTGTTTCAACCAATTTTACAAACTATTTATAGTTTCACTTGTACATATCTGACATTGTTAATATTTGGTGAGAGATCCCTCTCAGAAGAGCAGAAGGCCAGTTCTCTCTTTGAAAGTGGTTCTGCTGTTACCTGGGAGTGGGCCTTCCTCAACCTTTGGCTCAATTCCAATGCTAACACACCCAAGATACCGACCGGATAGATTAATCCCCATCGGCAATGCCTGCGATGTAGGTGCAGTCTCACCTGAGATATCTCTTCTATGTGTAACCACCGGAACCATGTTTCCGCAATTATCGATGGATTATAGTCCCTTGGCGCATGACCAAGGAGCTCAACCAAGTAGCGGGGATGGAGTAATTTCCGCTGCACTTTAGTGCACACCACACATATATTTTACTAACTACTAACGCCATGACACAGATTTGGCCTTAGTACTTTAAGCATAGCAGAATATAAAAGCAGCTAATAGACAACCGCAAGATACAGATGCATGACAGTGCTTGTGCCGTAGACATAAAATAATACTCAGAAGCATCACGTAATAACCTATTCATGCATTCGGGTTCTTATTGACCGTGTGACATTCATTCAATCATGACAAGACTTGCATCATAAGCATAAACAAATATAAGCATGAAAAACCATACACATTCAATCATCAACATAAAGGAGAGTTCACGTGGAAACCCATCTGGGAAAAACCACAAGGCACTCTTCATCTGGCATGAGAATGGTGCCTTCAGTTTGCATCTAACTGCAGAATGTCCTAGATCTAGCTTTCGACTCAGCTATTTCTTGCTCTCATGCTCTATGTCTTATTTCTTCTAATCTACTCCTACCATCTACGGATCTGCACACGACCTGGATCAAAATCTCTAGCATCTACACCCCTCTAGCAGAGCTTCTCTTCTACTACACTAACTCTGACTACATCCTACAGACTTTCGACTACTCTACTACTTAGATCTCTCAGCTTCACTCTGCTCTCTCCGAGATCTTCCCCTTGTTAACCCTTCAAAATAAACTAAGACTAAAAACCCCACATAACGCAATAATCATCATAGAAGTAACTACAACCAACCATTACCCAACAATGACCAACCAAAAAACAACTTTCACTAACCCTCTAACTATTGAATCCCTCTTATTTATACTATTTTAAATGACCACATAGGGTCGACTGCATACAGGCAGTCTGTTAACTGTCACCATCAACCGCCCCTCAGGCTACAACTATGCTGATCATTACTTAACACGAGGCACTAATGGCCTTACTTACAGTGTGCTTTCACTCATGTGGCATTCGTCGACTTAAGCCGACTTCAACACCCAAGATTACCTTGTCGCTTTCGACCATTATTTTGCACTTGTGCTACTGTGCAGTTTCCCTTTTCCGTGTAGGTGACATCTCTTGCACCTATTCCTTTTTCTGCCCATCTTTCTTCTTCCATGCAGTTTCCTTGCTTGTGCTTGCACTGCAGACTGACTCTTGTGCATTTCTTCTTTTGCGCTTATTTCCTGCGCGCTTTCCCCAAGCCCAACAAACATCGCCTAAAGAGGTTAATTTAACTGCTAATAGTTAACATTCTAAAATGTCTAAAACTATATACTACAAAACATCATTTACTAAAATATAACACATTAATTACTAATAGCATCCAAAAGAAATGTATTGACAGGTTGAACTATAAAGTTAAAGAGCTAGAGAAGTAAAGTATTGAGATCAATTGTTTACTTTCTAGTGAGTGAAAGGTTCTAAAAGTTGTTTTCTTGTTTACTGAAGGGGCTTTTGGTTGTTCCCGAGGCTTACTTAGCTTATTGAAGCTAATTCACAGTCAATGATGTTATTCTTACAGGTAAGACCTTTACTTCTAGTTCAGAATCAAGATTACTTATCTCGACAGCAGAAAAATTGTTAGAGAACTCATTTAATTTTTATGATAAGTTATAAGTGTGATGTAGTGTAAAAATCATCATCTCTTGGGTTACTGAAGGTACTAAAAACTTATTTCCTTTGTATAAATTTTTTTCTAAAAATAATATGCTTGCTATGGTTCTAAACTTCCTAAAATCAAATTTTGTCATGTTTTAAACTTGCTATGGTTCTAAGCTCGCCGTTACACTGCTAAAGGTGGGAGCGTTTTATTTGAACGCTACAGGTTTCGAACTGCTATAAAATACACATCTTAATCCGGGTAAACGTTGGTTATACACCTTGAGGTTCCCTTCAGCCAGATATGTAAGGCTATACTGGCGTGGTTGTGTGAGAAGTATCACTGCATTGATGGTGAGTTTCACGGACGTAACTGTTGTTTGGTTGTTTTGATATTTTAAGAAGCCATATGGCTTAGTGTTGTTATATTAAACTGTTAATGGATACAACAGGATTTAAAAAAACTCATATAGTTTTGATTTTTAAATTTAGACGGTGATAAGTACTTTGGCCCTATGCTGGTTTGAAAGAAAATCAAGACTCTGGGTTTTTTTTAGGCGTTACGGTTCTATGAGTGAAAAAAAACGATAATGTAATTTAAGGGTTCTTTCTTTTTGTTTTTTTTTTACAAGACATTGAGTGAGAAAGCATTTTATAATAAAAACCATGTTTTTAAAAAGAAAATCCTTGAGTTTTGTTTACTTCTAGTTTTTAAAATGATAAATTTGTTTATTAATAAATAATAATGTTGTAATTTCAACAGCTATGGCTAAGCTAGACCAATTTACAAACAGTGCGAGTAAGTTTCAATAAAATAAAGAGTTTTAATGTAATTTATTATTTTTGTTTTTAAGTAAGTGGTTTGGTTAAAAAGAAGAATTCTTTAACCTTGAAAAGAATTATGGGATGAGAGTTTTTGCTATCAGATTAGGGTTTTTATAGTTAAAGTAATTATGTTTTATAACACTGTTTTACTTAATATTTTACTGCTTTAGCTTTATATTATTTAATATTACTAGTATTCATTACTAAAGTAATTTATCTTATTGTTTTAATAGTAATATTCGTTTGATTATCATATTTACAATGTAATGTCTGTCAAAATATAATTTATTTCTAGTTATTGTTCTATGGTAGTTTATATATATATATATATATATATCCTAGAGAAGGAAGTTAATGATATGCTATTTTAAACACAGTTATAAAACTATGTAGTAAAATTTAGTTTACAAATTATTTAAAGTATTTTAAAGAAACATTTATAAATGAATATAATGGAAAGGGGCTCTAGAATTAAGAGATTTTTACTATCATTCATAAGAATAAACTAACAATAAAAGAATTTCTAAATATACAGATTTCAACACCTTTGAACTTATAAATTTGTTCTTCTAGAACACCTACTGTACTAGAGTACTTCTTAAGACGAGTGAAAAAATACAGGCAGGTAATTCAACAATTAAACAAATTAATCTAACCCTAAAACATTTATTCAAATAACTTTAACCAGTAACTTCTTGAAATAAATCAGGTTTACATCGTCTAATTTGCAGAAACAACTTGTCCAATCATAACAGTAAATCTATCTTAACTTCATTCATTCCAGTACTATTACTTGCATAAGGTAAAATAAAATAACATTTTAGAACCTGACAACTTGTAGAGTAGACAACAGCCTAAGGAGTCCGTACCACCCAACCAATTCCTGAAGATAGTTTAGCTTCTTGTCTTAGGACCCCGAGCCTGTCCACTGGTCCACCTGGTTGAAAACACTCGGTGAGAGGATGGGATATAAACCCTTGCAACTCCACATAAATATTCAACAATAATACTTCTGCCTTCTGCAGTATAGAACTCAGCAAATCAACTGCACTAGTTCTGTAAAACAACTTTCACACTCAAACACTTTTTCCTTTCCCCTCCATCGAATATCTTGTGCACAAATTTTACTTCAAAAATTTCACTAGTAAAGATTGAACAACCCCTTGCTGAATTCAATCGGAAATTATAAGCATGCCTAGGTCTTTTGGTCAGTTTTTCATTTAATAAGCCACCTGCTCTTGTTCCACTTTCTTGGGGAACTTGACCACAAAAATAGGGAAGTTGCCTCCTGCAATAGCTAGAAGTGGTTGAGGATGCTGACATGTGTCAGTTTGCTCTCATCCCACTATATTCCACATAGTGACCAGTAGACACTCATTTAACAACCTCCTTAAGTTGTTTGTCTCATCTTTTTTATTTATTAACTAATAAAATACTTAGTATAATTAATTACAATCATCCTTGACCCCACTTGGTCAACAATCACAACTTTACAATAAAAATAAGATATAATGTCTTCTTAAACATAAAATGTTTTTGCAATTTGGGGTATGTGACAATGGTGATCCTCAATGCTTGATTGGGAGTCCATTTATAGTCTATTCGACAATGACGATTTCTCACAGTTCAAAGACGATGGTGAGGTTTCAAAGGATTATGGATTCAAATATCCATTCCATTGCCTCATGTCCCACCATGATATATTATACAGACCTGGTCAAATGGATGATAAACTTTGCATATTTTCCTTCCAGTTCGTTATGGAACCCAAAACAAGCCATGTTCACATACTGCAAAGATGACAGCTTTTCCCTAATATAAACTCTGAAGACTCCACAACAATTACCTATGTATGAGTTAATAGTCACATAAGAGAAGCAGTTCAAATTGGTGAAGTTGGTAAAAGGATGGTGGTTCGACCATGAGAATTTCATTTTTAAACCTAACCGATTATACCCTATTCAACATTGAAGGGAACTTGTCAAATTTCTAGCTTCAATGCTCTAACCGATTCTATGGGTCGAAAAATTACACATCGATCTGTTGCATCTGCAACAATTTCCCAAAACTCTAAAAAAATTTTGGACCCTCCTTTACTTTGAATTAGTCAGTTCTTTTCTTGATTTCAGCCTATTGATTTTTGGCCTATGGATTTTAAAGCGTCTTCCGGCACTTTGGGTTACTGTCAATCGTTTGGTGCTTGCTCATTTCAATGTTTTAACGAATCCCATCCTTAGTTGAATTCGTCATCGTCTTGCATATCTCTCGAAGCCTTGTTCAATCGAAAGTTAAGTCTTTGTCCTCTTCGCCGTTGCGGGCAGTTTTTTGATCCTACCCTCCGACGTTGCGGAGCGTTTCCGGGTGTGGACTGTCCTTTTCGCTCTGACCGTTGCGCGTGAATTTTCATTCTTTGACGTTTCGGGTGGGTTTGGATTCTTCGTCAGAGGGATTTGAAGTCTCCCTCGTCCGATGCTGCGGACAGATCTTCTTTTCAGACATCCGCCGTTGCGGATCACTTCCGAATTAGACTTTCATCGGCGCTCCGATTTGTGTTTGTTGATTGCCGGCTTTGTAGCGGAGCGCTTGGCCATCATTTGCTCCTCCGTTGCAGACAGCATTGTGCTCCGAGCATCCGCCGTTGCGGAGGGGTTCGGATTCTTGGTCATCCGATTAAGGTATCCGCCGATGCCTGACTGTCGTTTTGTTCACGCGTTATATTTAGCCGGGCGGGCGAATTAGTACCGGGGATTGTCCGCTGTTGCGGAGGGACTGAAGCTCTTGTCGCCCGACACAATTTTCTTTCCCCGTCCGATTTAAAGCCCCGCACGTGCGGCTTTTTATATTTATACGGGGCGATGGTTCGGAGTTTGTATTGTTTTGTTTTATTGTCGAGCACTGTCGCGGTGAGTTGAGCTGTCGATCTTGGGAGTGTGTGGAGATCTAGCTGTCGTGTACCAGTTTCCAGGCGGTGAGGGGAGAATTCCAACCGTCATCCACTTACCCGTTTTGCCGGATTGCCAGGTAGGTTTTTCCACCCGTCGCATTTAAACGATAAATGTTTTTCTTCCGTGGCGGTCTCTCGCGTCCAGCTAGACCTTAAGATGATAGGAGTAGGATTTTTTCTTCTTTTTTCGACTATAAGGGGGATGGGGTTTTAATCTTTTCGACAGTTCTGTCTTGTTTGCCACCTTGCGCGCATAGGGTTACAGGGGTCTCCGGCGCGGACGGCCGTTACGCCGTTCACGCTGAGCTTTTCTTGTGCCATCATGCTAGGTAGAGGATTAACGGGTTTTGAGTTTTGCTTTGGGGATTCTGGTGGGCTATTGTTTCCCTAGTGCGTGCCAGGGATTTTGAACCCAGGCTATTTTTCTCGCGCGGTTAGGCGCAGTCCCACTGAGGAATCCATTGGTTTGCCGGGGGAGGAGTGGGTTTTTGAAAGAGATTTTGTAGTCAGCAGTGTCGCTCCTTCACAATTCTAGTCACATCCTGTGTCGATTGCGAAACCCCTCGCCGCCCTTTCGGGCCCCGTCGCCTGAAAGCCCTAGCCATTTAAGGGGAGATATCGCCATTTATAGTGCGTAGATTGAGAGCAGCACGGGTGGTTTTTCATGGAAGTATCCAGTGCAGAAAGTCAAATGATTCCCGAACGATGTATAGTTAAGTTAATGGAGCTTTTCCGCCGTAAGCCGCATGAGTCGTTATTAGTCTCGCGTTTGCTGAGCTCTATGGTTAAAATGTCGACTGTCGCGAACCTTCACTCTATTTGTTAATGAAATGGATTAATGGCGGAATATTGCACATTGCACATAATATGCTAGTTTGTTTATATCGCTACCAGGCGGAAAGCGGCATGTTGCAATTTAATGTAGATTTAGTCCTGGCACAAGTATGATTGATTGGCTTTCTGCATATAGGTCAGATCATGAAATAATACATCCATAGTCTTAAGACAGTGTAGGGATGAACAACATATGTATTTGTTGCATTGAAAATTACCATACTTTGCATAAGATAATGGCACATGGCACAATACTACACGCTAGTTTGATTGTTCAGTATGAGAGACTTATGATTTGATTTTATGGACTGGTCACAATTATAATACACTTGAGAAAGAATATATCGCTGCAAAATGTTCACAAATTCAAACTGCTTAAAATGTCATAATGTTTTTTACATTGCAAGAAGAATTTACAATGTACAAGAGGCAGAAAAGGAAGGCCCCTGCTGTCGAAGAACAAACAGCAATAGAGGTCGTCCCACAAATGGAGTATATCTATGAGGACACCCAATGTGTCATAGGGGTTGAGCCCGAATATAAGTGGGGAGAGATATACAGAATGATTTCCAGTAGGGAAGTCCCAGACACAGGTGTTGAGGAAGAACCCATTTACGCCAATATAGAAAGATCTGCCATTATGAAGGTTGCCACCAGGCCAGAGCTGTTCCCATGCTCTGATGTGATGAGATGGGTTCTCCCACACACAAACAACAACACAATGTTGATGGGGAATGTTGAAGGTCAGGGCTATGCTACCTTTAGCCCTGGATATGTGGCATTGGCGTACCACTTGCTAGAGCCCCAAGTCTTCATGTCAAACGATTGGTTAGATAACCTCAGGATGGATTTAGTGGAAACCCTGAGAAGAATGCTCTTACCCGGAAAGCTTTATAGACACAGAGCAACTGAGGACTATGACACAGCGAGCTTAAGAGCTCCTTACAGGTTTATAGCCTTGATGCTAAACTGGATATTTGGAAGAGCCAATGGTAGACTCTTCAAATTGGAGTGGATACCTCTTATGTTTCATGTAGCCACAGAAGGAACAATCTTCAACTGGGCTAGCCTAGTATCTAGCAGTCTCTCTTCTTGTGTAGCTGCAGCCCTGGGAGGAGGAGAGGCCCGAAAAAAAATCTGAGTTCTACATGAGTTCCTTTCTGATAGACTGCATACTATGCCACCAGCCTTTCCCGGGGCTCAAATGTGTTTGGGATAGGGAAATAATGCCCGTGTATGCAGCTTACAAACTACTGGGTGCTCACCAGTACCATAGTTATTACCGAGAAATCTGTGAGCATTTTATTATGCCTCTGCACACGCTTATCTTCCGAAAGGAATGTAACTGCATGTCTGAAGAGGCAATGAAGGTAATAGACGAGTATGGTGATTATTTCTTGACAGAAAACGAGATGTATCTTAGAATGTTTGGTGGATCAAAAACACCTTATTTGCTGCCCAAGTATGCAATGAATTATATAGTCCACAAAGAGGCAGTCAGACAAGTGTTTATTGACAGAGTTGGTCACTTCTTGTTCTAGAAAAAGAGAACTGCCTATCCACCTCTACCATTTAAGCTAGGCAGCTGCAGTTTTGCCAATGTGAAGCAAGCTGCAGAATTTATAGAGGAGCTAGGAAAGTCCCACTTTGGCGAGATGACTTTCAGACGAAATGACACTCATGGCAGAATGGCTGAGCACTGCAAGAAGCACAAGGTGTTTTATGAGTACACCCACCATTTTGATCGAGATGAATCTGTTTTCAGGAGTGCACCAAACATGACTGCACTTAGTAGGATATTCAAACCGAAAAACCCCACCAAGGGTGGAAAAGGATCTGAACAAGATAAAGCTGAGCAAGCTAAGGCTGAAGAAGCAGCAAAAAGGATAAGAGAGGAGGCTCAGAGGTTGGAAGACGAGGCTGCAGAATGGATGCAAAAAGGAGAAGAAGAAAAGAGGAAAGATGCCCAGGAAGCAGCTGAACGAGCCAATGAAGCAGCCAGAAAAACAGAAGAAGCTGCTAGGCAAGCAGCCGAGGAAGCCCAGAGAAAGATAGACGAAGAACTGCAAGAGTAGGAGGCTGAACAGATAAAGTTGACGCAACAGCAAGCTCTCGAAACATCATTAGGGCAGAGTCAGGGAGAGGAAAACCCCGAGGTGCAGATCCCTCAAGTGCCCACTACCATCATAGCTGCTACCCCTATGATTCAGTTAGTACCCTTCGTACAGGAAAAAGGGGAGGAAGTCCCCGATTTCAGTACCGTATATTATGATAGGGCTACTAAAAGGATAATGAGGAGAACAGAAAGGAAGGTAGAGGCAGAAGGAATGGCCAGCAAAATGATAACAGATAAGGTCATGATGGTAGGGACAGATGTAGATCCAAGGTTTACTATAAGGGTCGGGACTGCAGCAATACATGCTTCAGAGGATAACATAGACAGAATGATGATTGAAATAGAGTCATCTAAGAAGACCTCCTCTCAGCTTAAGTACACCCTGAGAAAAGAAAGGGAAGAGGGAAATGAACTTAAGAGAAAATATGAACATGTGCTGAGAGAAATGGAGGTCACAAAGAGTGAAATCTACACCATTCAGGTAGAAGCACAGGCCAAGGAAACAGCACATAAGGATCTGGAAAGTGCACAGCAGGAAATTCAAGACTTAAAGAATGAAAAGGAGCAGTTGAGGGCAAAGATAGAAGATCTAGAAGTGCAGCATTATATTATCTATGAGTCCAATACCGCATACGTTAAAGAACTGAAAGAGCAGCTGGAAGCAGCCAAGGAACAACAGGTTGATCTACAGCCAGTTAAAGAACACATCCTGGCCCAGAAAGCTAAAGTGCTACACCTGCAAACTGCTCTAGAAGAAGAAAGATGCCAGGTCCTCCAAATTGATAGCCGACTTGAAGAAATCTTGGAAACCGCTTCTTATTTTGTTGACAGGTCCCAAGACATCCTCGAAGTACTGACTACAAGGATAGCCAGAGCGGAGAACGATGAGGAAGCCCCAACTGAGCTACCATCCAAGGATAAACAAGCCCTTAAATGGGACCACGATCTGATAGAATTCGCTATCAATACTGCAGAAGACTTCCAGAAAACAGTCAAGAAGACCAAGGGAGTCTGCACAGAATTCTTCAGGAGGGCCCTGGTTACCTACAACCGATGTCAGGTAGAAGCCGAGCAGAGGCTATATGAGTTCCCTAATCATGATGCATTTGTAGAAATGTTGCAAAAGGGGCAGCAAGATGAAGAAGCCAGAGTACAATGCATCAAATCCATTGATGACCAAATCCTAAAAAATGAAATAGGCCATACAGTCGTCAGTATGCAACTCTTAGAAGAACAGGTGCGATTGAACACAGCCAGAGTAGAGGCCATTAGAAACCAGGCTGAAAATTTCGAGCTAAACATTCAATTTTTAGAGCCGAGCTCGTTTGAAGATCTCGTTGCTGAAACAGCAGCGTGGAAGAAATTCTTGGGAAACCAAGCGGAACCCTCCTCACAAGAGGACCGGTCAGCTTTGTTGTAATTTAATACGTTTGTAAAAGGTTTTTTTTGGAAAAAATGAAACGTTGGGAAGCCCAAAGGTCACTTTGGGCATCCCAAACAATTTTTGCTTTTTGTATAAAAATAGGAAACGTAGAGAAGAGAGGGGCTTTTTTCCCAGTAAGACTGGAAATTTATTGTAAGAAGAACTACTTCCTTTTGCAATATAAAGTTACAGTTTGCCTATGGAAAGAAGATCGGTGGGATTTCAAATGTTTTGACATGGATAATCGAAAGATGAACTACTTTGTTTTTCAGCATTATATCCATGAATCGTGAGATCGTTCTAACTCCATGACCTATGTCTTTGTTTAATGATTTCTGATTTATTTTATGAAATCTCTACCGTGAGTAATGTATGCTTGTCATAAACAATTAGCTATTTGGTTGTGTAATATTTTTCGCTGTCATGTGTGTAAAAGATGATGCCAACTATCTGTAATTGCTTTTATTACACGTGCACACCCACATTACTCATATTTGTTAATCACAATTTGGCTCCCCGGGGATAGGATAGGTAGATAGATAGGTAGCCATTTAGATAGGTATTCTTTTCATTTCTACATGAGTGTTTCAGATGCATGGTGAGCCTAAGACGAGAGGTAAGAACTTGCACATCACTTTGTGAATGCTCCTTGCATCCTTCACCACCCTGCATTTAGTTAGCAATTTGCATTTCATACTTAAGTAAAAAATACAATTTCCGGTGGACCGGGCCGCAACCGGTAAGACCCTTGTTTGTTACTTTGAACTACGGTAGCCGGACCATAAACCGGACGGATTCCCTATTTCAAACAGTCAACGAGCTAGTTGGGAACGTTGATTGGGGAGAATCCCTTACTGTTGTCGCCTGCGAATTTCCAGGCCTCAACACGTTCAAGTTAGAATGAGCACCTTGGTCCACCATATTACAATTCATGGACAAGTATTTAATCGGGCCCAATTTTTTTTAGTAAATTTGAAAGATGCTATAACAGCTGTCAAGAATGCCCTTGCAACTAGGAAAAACATATTTTTAGGTATGCATATTTTTTTGATGTCATGTGGGAATTATTTACATTTCCATTCATGAACTAGCATTGGATGCTCTAAGCACCTCCAATCCATATCTACTGTGCCATACTATGGGAAGATAACTACATGCATAACATATATGACATATATGAGAATTTCTTCAGCATTGTTTATTCGATTATTTTTTAAGGCCAATGCACCTAGGCTCTCAGAAGAATCTAGACAATTAATATCTATTATGGGGGGATGGTATTGTGAATCATCACTTACCTGAGAATTTGGGGACACGATTCATTACATTGCTTCCTAGATTTGTCCCAAATGGACTGCCTGGAGGAAATAACTTATTAAACAGGTGTCATTTGTATTCATGATAGGTGAAACTCTTTCAAGAGGAAAACATGGCCTAAGTTCTCGTTGTATATAGGCCACTTGGTCATCCAAAATTCATCCCATGCACTCTTCATCGCTGCAAATTTGAAGGAATTGAAACTAGGATTGGGGGTCAAGAAAATGCATGATCCTAGACATTTTTTGGAGAATCACTTCTCTGCAACAAAGATTAAGACTACATACATTCATGATACCGATCCTGATGATTCATTGTATCAAGGGGCATTGAGCTTTGAATAGGTTATCAATAAACTCATTGACCTAGGAGAAAGAGCCTTAATTCATGAGACCCAGAAGGAACATAAAGTAATAGTCCTAAAGGAGAGGAAAATAGATTTTGAGGCTCTGAAACAAGTAATGAAACTAGATATAGAGGTAAAAAGTAAAGATATGTTTGTGATATCATCTAAGTCTAAGGATCTTGTATACACATTGCTAGAAAAAAAACATACTCAAGTACCAGTAAGTATTTGGCACCTACTTAATCACTATCCAATCTTATGAAGCAAGCAATTTTTTTTTAAAGTAAGTTATATAAGATTTCAAGTTCTCATGTTTTCATTGGCTCTACTTTATAGGTTTTTTTATAATTTATAAATAAAAAAAGAAAAGTTATGTGTTACCACTAATCCTAGACCTCCCCTATTAACTCATTAGTGCAAATTATTGACCTAGACTTAGACAAACCTAAAGAGGCATATATATCTACTCAAGTTATTCAACAAGATCATAATCCTTCACTTTATTCTACCTCATATATCCCTTTGTATTCCTTTCCCACTGATTATGACAACAATTTTCCCTAGGTAATGGCCAGACAAATAATACTATTGACAATCAAACAAGTCAAGACCTTGTACATACCCCCTTCCTCTCCAATTGCACAAAATCAATATTCATTTGACTTCCTTTATTCCTTAGAATGCCAAATTCAAAATTCACAAGATATTGTATAAAATATTTCTACTATAGAACAGTATTGGCCTACATGAGTGGCTAGTAGAGATAATATTGGATTGACTTCTCAAGTTGAAAAAACCATTTCCTTTGCCCAGACTTCTCAATCACAACCTGAAATTGTATCTACCATTTCTTCTGCACTTCCTCAAGTAGGTCCTCATCTTTTCAATGTTTCTTCACAATCCATTTCTATTGTGTCTACCCATCCTATTCCTATTTCATCATCTGTCAGTATTTTAGTCACATCTTCTCAAGACAACATATTTTGGGGAAGATGTAATAGTTTCCTTGGGAGACTATTTCTTCAACAAGAGACAAAAAACAATGATGAGGAGAGGTGTCAAAAGAACAAGCTGAGGGTAAAATATTAGTGGGACCATTAATCACTAGATTGTGTGGAGACAACCAACTATGTATATGAAAAATGTAATGTCCCTTTTTGAAATTTATTTAAATGACCAAATTTTTCACTTTTTCCCCTATTTCGACCTTTGACTAGTTTTGATGTCTAGGTCTCCAAATTGGTCCAAATGCTCTCAAATATTCATAGAAGGTATATGAATGATATTAATGTTTTAATATTATTTTTAGGGAATATTTATGAGCCTCTAAAGGCTTTTGCAAACTTGTTTAATATTTTGGTCGAGGTAGGAGTCCTGACTAGTAATTTGGGGTTCCAATCCCCCCACAATTAAAATACTGAAAATGGCTTCCCAAATGCACTCAAGACAACTTGAATTTCTGAATGAAATTAGGGGAAATGTAAAGGACATCAATATTAACTCATATGCATCACCATTCAACTTTTAATGTCTCCTACAACTCCCTTAAATCATATGCAAATACTATTTTCAACCTTGGCGGAAATGATAGGCAAACTTCTTTAAATGCTATGAAACTCAACAAAATAACTCCAAATGCTTATGTACTGAACATTAAAATCATATAATCCTTCAATGACAATCCATTCATCCATAAACCATCAGTATTTTATTTATCCATTCTAATCTATCAACATTATATAGGTTCACAACAAGGTAGTGGGGAAATGACACGGTTTCTTCATTGTTTAACATTTATACATGAAATATTTTGGGTATTTCGACCCGAGATTCTTCTGAAATTTTAAATATATAAATAACATTACATTCATCCATAAACCATTAGTATTTTACTTATCCATTCGAATCCATCAACATTACATTGGTTCACAACAAGATAGTGGGGAAATGGCACTATTTCTTCATTGATTAACATTTTTACATGAAATATTTCAGTATTTCTAACTAAGAGTCTTTTGAACTTTGAAATATCTAGAATTTGCATCAGAACATAAAATAATGGGGAATTAAAATATTCCCCAAAGAGATCAATAGCTCACCCATAGCGCAATCCATCCATGAGCAAGAATATGCAACAAAAACTGGAAATGGTTGAGAGAAGGTGATGCAATAGAAGGAACCACGAACTGTCCTATAGCTTACACCTAGAAATACAACTTCATTAAATATCCATGAAAGACCTGAGTGGCCTCTCCAAACATCAACTTGGATGAGAATCTTTCACCTTTGAAATTGGCTAAGACAAGAAACTAGTCATCCACTAGCTCTCTCAATTCACAAATGCAACTTTCTGAAATGATCAAAAGCTTTTGTATTGGTTGATTCCTATATTTTATAAACATCCTTAGCCTTATAAGGTTACCAATCCATCCACAAACTCAAGATAATTCAAATTAGTGTGTGTGCTCATAATTTGCCATGTATCCTCCCTTTCTAGCCTTACATCTTCCCCAAATTCGAGTAGGAGCCCATTGAGCTTCCCCAACTCACATGAGAACCCTCTTGGATGCTCTATTTTGACCTGACATGTCATATATGTTAGAGGTCAGCCTTCAGATCTTATTTGTGTCATAGGTTTCATAGCATATTCATCATTGTTTTCATATAGCTAGGGAATCTAGTCCAAGTGTCTCACTAGATCCAAAATTACTCTTCCTCTCCCATGTAAGTTACACTTCCTTTCAAATTCGACTTATGATGCATATGGAAAAGTGTGTCCATGCTCCATTGCCACTTCAATTTTCTCTTGTATTTATTGAATAAGCTCCATTATTAAATATTTATTCCATTCTAATGTTTGAACATCATTTATTAGATCCCTTATTAAAATTCCAAATGTATCCATCCAACCTAGGGAACTAGTAGGATTGATGGAATTGTCCTGCTATGCATTTATTTGAATGGGGACATTACAGTCCTCCCCACCCAAGATTGTTTGTCCTTAAGAAATTTCAGATTTGGATGCTGAAAAATATTCTCCTCTTCTCATGTGGAATCTTCACTTGGTATATCCTTCCATTGTACTAAGTATTCTTTGATAGTTATGCTTCTCAATCTCCTTTCCCTTGTCTTCAAAATCTTTTCCAAAACAAGTGTGAGCTGACCTTCATCATCCAAAGGAGGAAGTATTTCCTTGAAGAAAATATCAGCCACTTGTGCAGCACTAAAATATGATGTAACAACAAATAAATGAGCAAATTTTGTCAATCTATCCACTACCACATATAGGCAATCCTTACCCAAATATTTGGGCAAACCGATGATGAAATCCATTGAGATACTGTCCCTTTTTTGCTCTGGAATGGGAAATGGTTGCAATAAACTAGCTGGGCATGTAAGTTCTGATTTGTTTTGCTGAAATACCTTAAATTCATTCACATATTTCTGAATATCTTCCTTCAGCCCTTGCCAAAAGAATCTTTGCCTTAATTTCCTATAAGTTTTGGAGATCCCCATATGGCCAGCTAGTGGGAAATCATGTGCTTCTTGCAAACATTTTGTACTAGAGATTGGTCTAATGAGTCCCAAATATAAGAGTTCTTGGATGGCATTCTCAATATCATCCCTGAATTTCTTGGGATGTCTATTAAGTGGTATTTGAATGGGTGAATTTACCCTCATCCAAAACAATGTTGTGCTCAATTCTCCTATCAGCTGGTCTACCATGTGGAAGACCTCTAAATTTTTTTTCATACTTCTGCAATAGTTTCTATATCTCCTTCGGGTGTTCAACAACCTTTATTTTTGGATTTGGATATGTGATATTAAATTCAACATCCCATTCTATGTCCCCATGCCTCAATATAGATCTCATACAATTGCAAGTCACTACTTGATTTGGGTAAATGTATTGCCCTCTTACAACCCTTAGTACACCTTTCGAATCTTGAAATTTCATCTCAGGAATTTGATAATTTATTGTATGCTCCCCTATGGAATACAACCATTTCACTCCCAAAACAAAATTAGCATCAAAAACATCAATCACATAAAAATATCAACAAAACTATAGTTACCTATGGTAACTTGCAACTTTGGAATCCATGTTTTGCATTGCATTGTGTTGGGACTGGGAATGATAATTGTGAAGTCATCAAATGGTTCAATAGGTATATTCCTTTTCTCCACCATCTCTGCATCAATGAAGTTATGTGTGGCTCCTCCATATACCAAAACTGAAGCTCTTTATCCTAGTACCACACCCTTGCATCGGATAGTATGGTAGTGAGGCACTGCTGAAAGTATTGCCATTCTTGCTTTGTCCAGTGAAGGATGATTTTCTTCTTGTATTTCTTCTTCAATTTCTGTCTCATATTCCTCCTCTTGATCTAAAATGTGTCCTCCTTCCTCCATACCCACTTCATACCCATCATTATCATAAAATACTTCTATGTATTGAGCCTTTCCCTTAGTACATTTATGCCCCGGTCTCCATGGTTGAAAGCATTTGAAGCACAATTTTTTTCTTCGAAGTTCATCCCTGTTTAGTCCTTCTTTTTTATTCTTTTCAGATGAGTCTCTTTTCCAAGGTTTCTTTTCAAATTTGGAGTTAGGCTTGGGAGGAAATCTTGTTCCAGGAAGCACATTTTGGAGATCTCTAGTCAAGTTCATTGCATCTTTTAATGTAGTGGGATTGTGGGATTTGACCAAACCTTTTAAGGGTTCATCCAAACCTTCAATTAATAGAAATACTAACCTTTCCATAGACACACCAACCACCTTGACTGGTCATTTCTGAAATTCCATCATATAATTGGTAGGGGTCCCGACTTGCTTTAATTGGGCTAGTTCTTTGAAAGAAAATTCTGGATATTTTTGCTCAAATCTCTCTAGTGCCCTATCAATAAATTCTCCATATTTTTTAACCTAATCATGACCCAAAATTTTCAGGCCATGGAACCACCACTCATTGGCATCTCCTTCCTAGTGCAAAATGGCCATTTTTAAGGCATCTTCTTCCACCATTGGATTCAACTGAAAATACACATCTAATTTTTGCACCCAAGTGTTAGTAGAACTTTGAGAGGAACTATCAAAAGTAGGGAGTGACAATTTACCAATGGAAAAATTTAATTCTTTGTTTTGGTATAGATACCTATTACCTTCCTTTTTTTTGATTTTGTGTGCAGCAAGAAATTACTCATCAAATGGTACACTTTTCTTACAATCTTCATCCAATTTATCCCATTCTTTTTCCATTGTAGCAAGTTCAAGCTGAATGTTAGACTCTTCTTTGGGTATAATAAATTTAGGTGTAGTAGGAATTGGTGTGCTCTGAAATTGATGGGGTATATTATGGGGTCCTATTCTTGATAAAATATGCTCACCCATTGTCTTCTTTTCTTCTGATTGTGAACTACTGCTATCTCCTATTACTCCTAATTTGCTTCCAAATTGGCCAACCAAAAATTTGAATCCTTTCATTAGATAATGGTTCATGTTCTTGTTTTTGTCATCAAAGAGAGGTTGCATGAGTTTAATATATTCCACCTTATCATGATCAGTGTATCCCTTCCCCTCGTTAGTCATAGTATCAGTAGAATGCACATCTTCTTCTTCAACAAAAACAACTTCAACTTTAGGTTCTAAGGGTGGTGAATTATTGATTTGAATCCTTGTTAATATCATAAAGTTCCAATACCATGATCTGATACCACTTGTAATGTCCATTTTTGAAATTTTATTAAATGACCATTTTTTTCACTTTTTTCCCCTATTTCGACCTTTGACTAGTTTTGATGTCTAGGTCTCCAAATTGGTACAAATGCTCCCAAATATTCACAGAAGGCATATGAATGATATTAAGGTTTTAAAATTATGTTCAGGGAATATTTATCACCCTCTAAATGTTTTTTCAAACTTTTTTAAGATTCTGGTTGAGGTTGGAGTTTTGACTAGTAATTTGGGGTTCCAATTCCCCCACAATGAATACTGAAAATGGCTTGCCAAAGGAAGTCAATCCAACTCGAATTTATGAATGGAAGCATGGTACATGTAAAGGATATCAATATGAACTCATATGCATCACCATTCAACTTTTAATTTCTGCTATAACTCCCTTAAATCAGATGCAAAAAGACTAGTTTCAACCTTGGGGGAAATGATAGGCAAACTTATCCAAATGCTATGAAACTCAACAAAATAACTCAAAATTATTATGTACTGAAAATTAAACTCATAGAATCCATAAATAGCAGTCCATTCATCCATAAGACATTATTAGTTTACTTATCCATTCAAATCTATCAACGTTATATTGGTTCACAACAAGGTAGTGGGGAAATGGCAATGTTTCTTCATTGTTTAACATTTATACATGAAATTTTTTGGGTGTTTTGACCTGAGAGTATTATGAAATTTTAAATACAGAAATAACACTCCATTTATCCATAAACCATTATTATTTTAATTATCCATTCAAATCCATCAACATTACATTGGTTCACAATAAGATAATGGGGAATTTATTCATTGATTAACATTTTTAAATAAAATATTTCAGTATTTCGACTTGAGAGTATTTTTAACTTTTAAATACTGAGAATTTAAATTATAACATAAAATAATGGGGCATTATAATCTTCCCTAAAGAGATCAATATCTCACCCATAGCGCAATCCCTCCATGAGCAAGAATATGCAATAAAAAATGGAAATGGTTGAGAGAAGGTGTTACAATAGAAGGAACCATGAGATTCCCTATAGCTTACACCTACAAATAAAACTCCATTAAAGCTCCATCAAAATACCTGAGTTTCCTCTCCAAACACCAACTTGGATGGGAATATTTCACCCTCGAAATTGGCCAAGGCAAGAAACTAGTCATCCATTAGCTCTCTCAATTCACAAATGCAATTTTATCAAATCATCAAAAGATATTATCTTGGTTGATTCCCGTGTTTTATAAAAATACTCAGCCTTTTAAGGTTACCAATCCATCCACAAACTCAAGCCAATTTTAATTAGGGTGTGTGCTCATGATTTGTTATGTATCCTCCCTTTCCTAGCCTTCCATCTTCCTCAAATTCGAGTAGGATCCTATTGAGCTTCCCCAACTCACATGAGTGCCCTCTTGGATGCTCTATTTTGACCTAACATGTTAGATATGTCATATTTCATCCTTCAGATCTGATTTGTGGCATAGGTGTCATAGCATCTTCATCATTGTTGTCATAGAGCTAGGGAATCTAGTCCAAGTGTCTCACTAGCTCCAAAATGACTCTTCCTCTCCCATGTCAGTTACATTTCCTTCCAAATTAGACCTATTATTCATATGGCCAAGTGTATTATCCTTATAACTATTCCAAGAACATTTAGGCTTCCCATGGATTTGAAATTGCAAGAGGAGGATGCCATGTGGCATATAATTTATAGCTTGTGTGGGCCCCATAGTCTCCATATGTCTCCATGCTCCATTGTCACTTCAATTTTCTCTTGTACTTATTTAATAAGATCCATTATTAAATATTTATTCCATTCTAATGTCCAAACATCATTTATTAGATCTCTTATTAAAATTCTAAATGTATCCATCCAACCTAGGGAACTAGTAGGATTGATGGAATTGTCCAACTATGCATTTATTTGAATGGAGACATTACACAAAAGGAGGTCTCTAAGCTAGCAACATGGATAATTTTAGGGGCTATATATAGATCTTGGGCTATATCAAGGGGGTTACAAAAATTTAGTGGGCCATTCTCTTATATGGAAAGGGTTTTTTTAGCTAAAATATATTCGCCCAATATTTATTAGAAAAAAATAATCCAAAATGAATAGTCTTCCATATATTAATGAGGAAAATGAAAAAAAAATCACCCTAACACAATATTCCTCCAACCTATCTTTCACCCCCAATTTCTAGATAAAATATAGGGAAATCACTCCTTCACCTCAAATTTTTAGTAATGGAGGCTCCCAAGGGTTAATTTTCCCTCCATTTTCCTTGTAATTCAGGCATATGGTTGCATTAGATTGTATTTTTAGTCAATTTCATGTGATTCCTTATTTGAGCCCTTGATTTCCAGTATTAGAGGGAAAATTAGAGGATATTTTGATCTATATAAAGGCTATAGTGATTCATGGTTCACCCACATTGGATTGTGCTTGTAGGGTGAAGGATTTGGCTGATGTGATTCCACTTTTCATTCTTAGTTTTCTCGACATTTTAATATTCACATAAAATATCCATTGTCGAAACCTTAGGTCTCGAAGGGGCATGTTGCACATGCAATTTATCAAAGAGTATAAACTTGCATCATGCTTTTAATCCAATAATTAACGTGGTATGCTTTTTATCCACAATTACGATATATTATTATATTGCAAATTTACATTTTATCATGCTTTTTTTGTCATGGATTTTTTTTGAGGCATGTTGAATTCTAGGGCACTCTTGATTCTTAGGGCTCATTTGGTGTTATTAGGGTTTTATTCTATCCTAACAATATTGGTTCCATGGAAGTTTTATAAAGATCAAAATATATGATTTATTTTATGCCTTATCATATTTAAACTATCGAATGGCATTTTTATGTCGTTAGTGGATGTTATTCTTGATGGAGAGGCACCACATGGTTTTTATATATTCAAACTAAATTTGACTGAGTTGTTTAAAATGTGATTTTATTAGGATCTCGCTCTACAATTATTATTGGATCTAAGGCATTAATGAGAGTGTATATGTTCATATTTTATATCTATTATTGTTGATGTTTGGGGTGTTTATAATATAAATGGATGCACAGTGATTATAATGCGGGGCTCTAGTGGAATCATGAATGGTCATTTTTTTGGATGTCTTCTTGTAGAGTTGTCCAAAGCGTAGTGGTAGATCCTTTTATTTATATTGAGAAGTTAATGACTGGTAGTTTTTTTATTCGTATTGACAAGTTCGTTAATTTTATTTGGGACCTAAATTTGTTTGGTTTGGTACTTGTTTTACAATATTTTGTTTTTTGTAAGGGCCATTCAAAAGTAAAATGTTTTTTGGTGATTTGTTTTGATCTGTAATTGCTATCATCATCCAGAAATAGATCTAGTTATGTACGATAAATATATGTTTTAGTTTGAACATGATACTTTGTTTCCATTATGATTGTATATAATATGTACATGACATGTTTGACCAAAGATGTAGACATTATGTTACTTGATATCTAGTCTTTTGCATTCAACGAGGGTTCTAAAACAATTTTACCACATTTTGCATGCTTTCAAAAATTTCAATGACATAGATACGAATACCTCATCAGTTTATATGAGAAAAAATAGTATTTAACACAGTAGTTCTAATGATATGTTTGATGATGCATTAATGTGCTTTATATTTGAGTTAGTGTATGTTCTTATTTCTAATAACCATTGCAAGTTTCCAACTAACTCTAAAAATTCTAAATAAAATGACATGATTCATATTTTGATTTTCAACAAAAGAAAGAAAAAAGTTGCATTCGTATCTATAAACATATAAGAAGGTTATTTTTTTCTTAGAGGGTAGCTTAAAAATGAGAGATTTGGAAAATAAGCTAATTGGGAATTCATACACTATATTACGGTTGTGGGTCTTGATGATACTCCACGTTGTAATAATGGTTCGTGGGTGCCATAATCACTCAGAATGTGTAAAGTGTTCAATTCTGTCAATTTGTTGGTATGTTAAGATTTGGGTCCCCACATGTCCATTATACCATTAAGGGACAAGATAAAAAGTGGAGTCCCTGCTTTCCCTGAATCTAGTTAGTGTAGTTGTGTTTTGCCAACACCTCCTGTTGTGACTGACCCAATATTGCTTGTGAAATTTATAAATAAACCCTTCCTCTCCTCATTCATGCATTTTTTCATTTGAGGGTCTAGGAGTCGAGAGAGTCGAACTCTGGTATATGCTATTCTATTGCACTACCTTAGCAATCTTCAGAATCAAAAGATGGGTCTTCCTAGCAAAATATTCACTAAGAAGTTACAAGGTTTTATATTTGATGAAAGATTCTCCAATATTTTAAAATTCAGTGAAACATTTGCCAAGATTTTACAATATCTTATAATTTAGTGAAATATTTGCTAAGATTTTACAAGATTCTATAATAGAATGAAATATTAGACACACACACACACACACACACACACACACACACACACACACACATTATTGATAAAAATATAGCCTTCAATTTTTCCTATAGATTCAGGAGATTCGCCCATTTATTATACATATAGATTTCAGGAGTGTTCTTAAAATTATCTTTTGCTAGAAGCTACCATGGGATCCTTTGTTGGAGCAAATTGTTATACTGCCACCAACTTGAACAAAATTAATGATGATGAAAAAGCTAAAGTTGCTTCACTGGAGGCATAATAATGTCTCTTCATTATAATTTTTCTACACAAATCAAAGACATCAAGGATCAACATCGGGAAGAAACATAGGACTTGTAGAAGTAGCTTACTAAAGTCAAGGAGTAGAAGAAGCTGGTAGATCAAAATGTGATGGAACAAGTAGTGAAAATTAGGGATATGAAAGAATAACTCCAATAACTAAAGGCACAACCAATTTCCTCTTCATATTTAAAACTCACTCTTGAGGAGTTTAAGGTATATGGCACTTCTCTTAATGATCAGTTTAGAGAATCTCAGAAGGCTTTCCTTTCTAGATTAAATGAAATTTAGGATGATTTCTTGGCTTTGGAACACCTGTCTAACTTTTTGAGTCAGCATATGAAGAATAAAACAACAGGATGCAAAGATTTTAATTAGTTCCCTATCTGGAATACTCAGATAAAAAATATCCCTAAATCTAACCCCCAGCTTGATATAATGAAGCTCAAACGGATCAAGGTTTCTTTGAAGTCATGGGACATTGTGTGTGATGATATTGCTAACCTGCTTGAAAAGAGCCAAAATATATACGGTTCTATTTGGGATAAAAATGATAATTTCATTGACAACCTTGGGATGCAGGAATTTTTTGAGTTGGTTGATGTAGGCGCAGATCCAATTGGAACATGCATACTACAAGGATGTAACATAAATGCTAGATGTGTGTGATAGATGGAGGGATTTCTTGGAAAATTTGAGCCATAGCAGTTAGATCCTCGTAGGTGTAACACACCCAACCTAGGTCACATGTAAAGGAGAGTGTATGGGATCTATCTTACGTTAATGAGGGTTGAATTCCGATCTTATCATAGAGGAAATGCTTATTCAAATAAAATTGGTCAATTGGTAAATAATTTAAAGCTCATAGGTTAACTAGTAAAACCTACACTTCTTAAAATCAACTAGAATTTAACATATAGTTTCATGACATAATTTTAAAAACAACTACAAACTATCAACCCCATTGGGGGAACTGATATGGGGGGAATTCCATATACAACCACATGGAAATCAATATCAGCGTTATATTCAACTTGCAAATCTTAAATAAATCATGGTGCTAACATCTCAATTTGATGAATAAATTTTGTACTAAAAGATTAATCATAAGCAAGATAAATTCAATCAGTTCCTTACAAATAATACAAACATAAAACCCATGGGATAATCTGATATGTGAGATCCATAAATGGCCATATGACTTTCCACAATCAATTTTCCTAAATCAACATACAATACACATATCGAATTATTGATTAACTGTTCAGGGAACCACATACATTCCCAAAGGATGTAAATCCAATATCAAAGTTAGTAACATGATAAACCTATCATTTAACTAGGCAATAAGATTACAAACGAATCCTTCAAGATACATCTCAATAACTATACATAAAATAATAGAAGGTCATAAGTACTTATATTGATATATGCAACTGGCCGCAACATGGCAACTTTCCTCCCAAATGTATATCTATAATTGGCATATGTTTTCCTAATGAAAGATCACTTCTAAGGTATTGGAATTCATACAAGAAGGTCTCTTATAAATCTATCTCTAAGGATAAAATCAAGGTAACAACCCAAGCAACATGTTGGGCCCGAGATAGAAGGGAAGAATTCATATGGAATTCTTCCTAAGTAAGGGAAAAGGAGTATAAGGAAGAAGAAGAAGGAGCTTAGACCTAGGAAACAACATCAAGGAAAAAGGGAAGGATGTTGCGATAGAAGAAGGAATAAAAGGAGAAAGGAAAAGAGAAGGCGCTGGACGAGGAATCTACGCCATTTTTGTAAGCTACGATGGAAGTACAGAGCATGAGATGTGATGACATGGAAGAATATTCACGGAAGCAGGCGTGCAGATAAGGTAACGGCCAGAAAGTGATAGTAAGGCATGATGCAGAGAATCAACAACCCTTAGCGATCATGGGTATGAGCTTGGCTGGAGCCGACAGAAACTAGATGCGTAAAGGAATTTTTGTAAGTCAAGTCGATAGCGCCTCTTTGGTCATATTTTGCTAGAATAGGAAAGACAACTTATGGGTTGATGATAGTAAGTCGATTGAGATAGCAACTGTAGCAGAGTCTGTTAGAGTCTGTATCAAGTCATGATTGATTTTGTAACAAGCATGTATGGGAATATATCAAGTCCGTAATAAGGCTATAAAAGGAGAAACCCAAGCTGTACATGGGTTAACCGGTCAATCAGTTAGCCTATTAGCTAGTTCTTGTTTAGACGCTTTTGGAGCTGAGTAGAGGATACAACAGTTTTGAGTAGGTAACTATGGATCGTTGAGTGCATCAGAGTAAGTGGATCTGCAGCTGAGTGTGCATACATATAGAGAAGGTCGAGTCGATCCAGGCTGTGTGTGTATCATTAAGTAGGAGTAGAGTAGAGTGATAAAGCTAGAGAAGAACAAAGAGCATGAGAGGGAAAAGAAGTATGTAGAGATAGAAGAGAAGATCTTGAACAAAGTCTGTAGATTTATGTAAAGAAAAAAGGTGCATCTATTTTCTCATGCCAATGCCAAATGAAGAGCACCTTGTGGTTTTTCCCGGATGGGTTTCCACGTTACATGCTGTGTATATGTTTGAATGTTGAATAGCTTAGAAAAGTGCATATTTACTGTGATAATGATTTATTGGTTATTGTGCTTTAAAGAGATGATTGTATGTCATATCGCCACATTTTGATCACCAGGAGTGTTGACCTTGCCTAGCACCAAGGGGGTCAAAAGATGCATTAAATAAATTAACCTAGGATATTTTATTTAAACGTTACTTAAGAGGCATGAACTTGGTATATTAATTGTCATTAAATATTATTATGCAATTAATTATGTGGAAAATAAGTTTCCATTAATAGGAGGGTCACTTGGGAAAGACAACTTCCCAAGGAGGAAAATTAGAAACTGCATGACAAAAGCAATCAGACAGGAAAATGGAAAGTGCCAAAATCTATGACAAAAGCATTCAGATACAAAAGAAGAAACAATTGACAAAGGAGGGTGCAATTTCCTTTTTGGAGTTCAGTCATAAAAGTAAGAAAACCAAGAAAAGTTGTCATAAGAAAAAATAACAACTATGGGTCAAGGAAAGAAAAGTTTCCAAATAAGATGAAGGTAGATGAAAGGGAAATATATTTATTGTCTCACACATGATAATTTCCTCAAGGAGGGAAAATTTGTGGCTAGAGTTAGGGCTTAACAAGTGATTGACTTGCTCAACATGTCACCCAGGTTTATTTAAAGACAATTGGAGCTCCATTTTTTATTTTGGATATTTATTATGTTGATGTTTATGAATCTAAGGCTTCCTTGCTGAGTGTTGTGCCTCGAGTTTTTGGGAAATGCACCCCAAGGTTCTCATTCCCTCTGTCCTCTTCCCCTCTTCTCCCCTTCTCATTGCAAGTTGCACTGGAGCTATGGAGCAGCCTCTCTGAGTCAATTCAGGATTTGTTAGAATCCTATAACCATCCATTATTGTATATCAGATTTCATTAACAGTTCCAATGTTTTTCAATATCTAAGGGTTCAAATCTCCATGTCCTTCCTTGTATAAAGTCATTAAAATACATTGTAATGATGCACAATGTTGAAGAGAGTGTTATAGTTAATTGATGAGAGTAATTTTGAGTTTATTGGATTTAATATGATGTCATAAACATTCTATTCAATTTTTATTCCAATCTGATTCGAAATGGATGATATTGACTCATTTTAAGTCAACCTAGTCTAGATTTGCATTGAAAAGTGACTAGTTTTGTTGTAATTTTGATATTTCGACCTGTATGAATCAAAATAAATCCATTAATTTTATGATGAGTCATTAACAGACATATATAAGTCCCCCAAGTCCAAAACATATATTTCAAATCACCTTCACCCTATTTGGAAAGGCCTGAAGATTGAGCTAGTGAGCTGTCCGGAGAGCTAGTCTCACCTTTACAACTTGAAGAATCATTTAATTTTCCTATTATCTGTTATAAAAATTCATGAAACTATTATTATTGTCTCATGACCTTATAACATGACCTTATTCAGTTTATACAAACCTCTGGTTGTTGGATTTGACAAAGTCTTCCTAGTTTCACGGTTGGGTGACCTAGAAGCCTGGGAGTAAGTTTCAGTGGATGTTGATTCTGAAAAATAAATGGTACATGATATAAATGTGTTAGGGAAGCTACTTTATCAGTTCTATTCTTTCCTTTATTTCTCTCCACAACCCGCTTCCCTGTTTGCAAAAGTATCAGTCATTTCCCCTTGTTTGCTTAGCTTCCAAAGTTGACTAGTTGTTTGCAAGTTTTATTTCAAATCATTAAGATAATTTGCAGCAAGTTAGTATTTTGGTCTGTATATCAGATCCATGATATTACAATGTATCAATGTTTTATTTCAAGTGATGAATAGATCAGTGATGACTGTTCACTATGCATTTGCATAATATTGCATAAATAAGGGTGAGTAATAATTCAATATTGATATCTACAGTGCAAAACACCAACCCACCTTCCCAGTATTCATTGGAAACCTTGGCATAGGTCCAAGGACTTAAACACCCTCCTGCATAAGAAACAGAAACATGGTTCAGTAGTTACCCATAAGAACTAAGATATCTCAGGTGAGACGACATTGTTGTCGTAGGTGCTGCTGGTTGGGATCTGTTCTGTCGGACCGATATCTTGGGCTTTGTTGCACTAACCAGAGAGAGGGGAATGAACCTGGGTCATATGGAAGAAAAGGCCAACAAATGGTTCCATTTTCGGGACCCTAAAGTGTGCATTGAGGAATAGGTTCTGGCATCCCACGAAACCAGATATCCAAAGTTGGGTGGACGCAAAAGAGCTAGAGTTTGCACAGAAAGAAAGTGAAGGATATCGGTGGACGCTGAGGAAGTGGTTAGAATGGTACATATATTCAGACATTCATGATATTTTATTTTTTGAGTTACCCACTCCCTTGTATGAATGGTTGTCTAAGTTGACAACCCAGAAAAATAATTTTCAAGGAGGGGAACCGACAAAGTGGACTTCGTTCTTGATTGAGAGGCTAAAAAGAATCAATAAACCTATATCAAGGGTTGTGGAATTCTGGGTAGATAGTATCATAGAGGGATATATCACCAATTTTGACGTTGACATGATAACCTCATACAATGAGGCCGAGAGAAAAAAATTTCAAGGACCACGCAGTAGATATCTCTCATCTTGGAAGACGTGGATCAAAATGCTCATATGTGAAAATGGCATTCTCAGAATGATAGATTGAAAGGAAAAAGGTGGCTATGTCTCACCAGAACCCTGAAGTGAGATGTTCCTAGGAGGAGGCGAAACTAAACTAGAATCTGGATTTTTGAGAAGCAGGAGGAGATTCAGTTCCAGAAAAAGGCAAAAAACTTTGCTCACGAGAACCATCTCCAAGTATTTCTGTAAATACGTGTAGTACTAATGCTGTAAATAGAGGGAAAAGAAGTCTAACTATTCCACATTTTGTTCCTATTGTACAAGCAGTTAATACTGTACCGGTCAATCCAATGGTTGGAACTTACATTAAGCTCCCAATATTCAATGGGAATGGGCTGGAAGACCCAAAACAACATTGGTTTTTGTGTGACGTCGTATGGAATGTATGATAGATCCAGGATGAGAACATCAAGAAAGTGCAGATGATTATGACTCTATGAGGTCGTGTGCTAGAATAGTATATGAAGTTTTCCATAGTACCAGTAGGAGTGGTCCTAAAGACACTCAATGAGATTTGACTCAGATTGATTAATGAATTTATGAAACCGAAGTCTAAATCACAGTGCATCACTGAGATCAAGGAGATCAAGAAGCTACCGACAGAGTCTGTTTGGGATTTTGACCAACGATTTAAGACATTAATGGCCAAGGTCAATTTTCAAATGTCAGATTTGCAACACAAAGAATGGTTCATTGTTTCCTTACTACCACACATTTGAACGTCATTGATTCAACAAAAACTAGTGTCGCAGACATAGGCTCTAGATATAGCTATGAAGCTAGAAGCCTCGCAAGTTGGAGACACTGGCTCGAGAATGATGCAAATTTAGTTGTAGTTGTCCAATATTATGGTGCACCTCCAAGACATCAAATGAGGGAAAGAAGTTCAAGAATAACTATGGTGTACCAGGTGCAGAACAGATGGACACCATAAGGATAATTTCTTGATGTTAATGAATTATGTCGCAGCAAGTGCGCCGAACCCATTAAACACCCAAGGAATTCCTTGGTGCAGAGTATGCCAGACTAGAGGTCACAAGTCCGAGGAATGTTTGTACCTACAAAATATTGTAAGTGCACCTTCTAGTCTATATTGTAAGTTTTTTAGATCGGTAGGGCATGATGAAAAGGATTGCAGAGCCTTCCAGTTGCTCTAGGAGAAAATGATGGATACCTACCTAATGAAGAATGAGGAACAAATGCAAGCTGAACGAGCTCAACCTCAATACCAGTCTGTGCAGTTTGCACAACAACAATATCCTTAGCCTCAATACCATCCAAACTAATATCCTCAACAAAAACAATACCCTCCACAAAGTGGGGGTGGGAACTTTAGAGGTCGAGGACAACAACCAAGAGGAGGCATTAGAGGAAATTTGGGGTCTAAAATGGGCCTTATAAGAAAACACGCCAGCAATAAGTTCTTGTGAGTTGGAATTCAAGAACCAATAGAATTCCAATAAAATGAGTCAACCATAATGGTTGAATTGACATATTTGTCATAAAAAAAACTACTTTTTTGTTCGTATTTTCGACATATCTCCCTGTGTTTTTACTCAAATTTCGATCAAGAGAGCTCATTGGATGTAGAATTTGATTCTGCATCCAACGAGTACCTACACTACATACTTTTGATGGACCCCTATACCCCAAAAATAAGAAATACCTGAAAAAATGTGATGAATACCTATCTCAAGCACAAGCACAGTTGAATCTGAGCCTGTATTACCTACCCTGATAATGGAAGACACTACCAGATATATCCCACCACCAATGGACCTTATTAATGAGCAAACCAATGTTGGAGTCAAGTCAAAGGAAACTAAACCAACTCGAAAAAACACACCAATCCCACTAACACCTCAGCAAGAAAATTGCACTAGCACCAGAAAGCGGAAGGGAAAAGCAGTAACACCCATGAAGGCAACCCTTTCGACAGATGATTTTGAGGTGAGAAACTTATTACCACCATATGTCCCACCCTGACGCAAAAATTCACCCAAAGTTTTAATACCGAGGAAAGGGAAGCCTCCACTGCTGGTGTCGTCAACACCAAAGGGTGTGAAGGTAGTAATAGATATTTTACCTAAAGTGAAAAGGTTATTTTATGGTGACCACGACACCAAGACACAACAAGCCTTAGACCACGAACGGTATACATATATTGTCCACGACACCCCATAGGCACCTCACAGGTTTGTTATCCAGGAATGGGATGAAAAAATAGAGAAGTCTGGCATATTATCATCTTTATACATGCCATATTTTGGGCACGGTACCCAAATTAACACCTATGTTAAGCGGTTATTGCTAATTTTCCATGACGGGGTTCTCTGGTTAGGGAAACCCATACCCATGACTATTGAGCTCATTGCTTCCATCACAGGCCTATCATCATTTGGAATAGACCCATCCCCATTCCTAAAAAAGGATCAGGAGGCTAACATAGCTAAGCGAATGAAGGAAAATTTCGGCGTACAAAGAAGCAAACGAGGGTTTGTGATTCATACAATTAATAAACCCACTGTTATTTTTGCAGTGAAAGTATTAACATCCAAGTTACTCCATAAAATACGTCCAGACCAGTGTATGATGGGAGCAATTGCACTTGCATACCTCTACACGTAAGGAGTCCAAATCAACTGGTGTCAATTCCTGTTGAAGGAGCATATTCGAGATGCCACTGATGCACAAGAAAGGGGCTGGGTGTTCCACTACTCTTGGATATTAATTTTAATCTCATTCATTGCATGGTATGAACCAGAATACTACTAGGGTGTTAACCTGGAAGTTCCTTGTCAAGGGGCGAGGTACCAGAACCTCTGGTTCGAGAAGGAACACCCAGAACGGTAGCAGGCAAGCAATATTGCATTTGTTATGCATATAGAGGCTATACGTCATCAGGTAAGAAGCATGTCAAGGCTATATGTCATCACAGTCCAACAGTTTCGTTCCATTGTTAAGTTTGAAGTAGGTCTGCACAATGTTTACCTACAGCCACGACAGCAGCTGCAACCAGGGAAATTTTTAAGAACCCCCCCTAAATTTATATATAAAATAAATTGGCAAATCCCCATGATGCACGAGAAAGTGCAAAGGCTATTTTATCAATAAGATAATATGTATATATAATTTTTTGGCGAATCTTTCATGGAATTATAAAACCTTGTAAAATATGGTCGAATCTTTCATGGAATTATAAAATCTTGTAAAATATTGGTGAATCTTTCAAAAAATTATAAAATCTAGTGAAATAAGACGAATCTTTCACATAATTAGAAAACCTTGTATAATATTTAGCGAATCTTTAACAAAATTAAAAATCTTGTAAAATTTTGGCTAATTTTTCATTGAAAGATATAAACTTAAGTCTTGACAAAATTTGACTTAATCAAATTACCTAGATGATGTTGTATTTACTTTAGAATTGTTATGCACTCTTGCACTAGAACACCTTGTAAAGAAAATCAAAATTTTCAGTCTAAATTGTTGACTTTATTCATCACAACTACTTGTATACTGCTAAGTTCAAACCTCCTTAGAGATAAAATGGAGAGATAATTTCATAAATATTTGCAATTTACAATAGAACATTTTATCAAAGTGTGAAGCTCATTTATCATACTACACTCAATGTACAAACAATCTTCACAAAGTATGTTGGGCCCAATCATCCCCCTCAATCTAAAAAACTTCAATGGATGGTTGCATAGCATCCACATTGACATTAACATCTTTCTATCAAGAATGCCCTCATTTTCTTGCACGACCTACAATCAAGGTGAATAAGTTGTATAAGAGAAAGATAATAAAGTACCTCACAAAACATTAAAACGAAAAATAACACATTTTTTTTAGTTTACAAACTTTCCATAAAATACAAATGATCATCATGTATGATTCACAATAGGGAAAATTTTAGAAACACGTACCTTAACATATTCTTTCAATATTTATTTATAAATATGGCCAGGATCCCAGAGGCTCCATGTAATGATCTTTTAGTCATCAAATCAACAATAAAATTCCATTAGATGAATGTTGGTCTCAATGTGAATAGGTCTCCTATGATCAATGCATAGGAACCTAGTAAGCCAATGCATAGACCATTTTTCTCTTCGCTTAGCAACTCAGATCTCATTTCCATTTCTAAAAACCAAAATGTCTTTTCAAATAAAATATAAAATAAACATAATAGATTCTAAAATTAAAATGGTGAAGATCCTTAAGTCATGCAACAAAGTGAAAGAAAATACAAGCATCTTTCCTCAAAACATCAAATATTTAAAAACAACAATAATAATTATAAAAAAACATTGAATGCTACAAAGGGCTCAAATCACAATCAATTATCAAGGAAATACAAATCTAAGAAAAATAAATGCAATCCAAATTTAAGAAACGAACAATCCATTTATTAAACTAAGCAAGTTAGTACAAAGCGCTAAAACTGCAGTAAAGTATCAAGGGAATAAAAATAAATTTAACCAAAATAAACACAAACTTTCAAATTTGAAAAAATGCTCCAAATGCAAGAAACAACAAACCATTAATATATTCTAAAATATCAAAGTTAAAAAGTTTTAACTTTTGTCTTATTCCATTATTGCTAAGCGGAAGTATTGTTAAATTAATTATTTAACCTTTAATACTAGGACACTATCTATAAATAGATAAGTCCCAACTTCATTTCCTGTCAAATATAAGAAAAAAATTAATGTGTTACTTAACTATCAAAACATCAAACTTCAAATAGCTTGCATCAAAGAAATGTAGCTCCAATATTATTATATTTTATACCGATTATAGATTGAAGAACATATTTTACCTGAAATGAAAGTTGAATTGTATATATGGTAATCCTTCTCCAGTCATGTGGGATATTAAATTCTCAATTCTAATGTAGACCCACACCTTCTGCATGTTGAACATGAACTTTTGTATATTAAATATCATTACGAGCCTCCAAAACATTATGTTTTGTATCAAGTTCATTGGAAACATTTGTTATATTGCATTCTCCTCTTCTCTCACAATTTGATTGCCAAAGTGCTAGAGCTCTATTGAATGGAAAATTGGTAATGACTGTTGGAGGAGCTAGTCGGTAAGCCGACTACGTTGATCAACCGACTAATTAGAGATTAGGTCGGCCACATAAGGTCGTGTCGGTTGACTGAACTGATAGGTAGTTATTTGTAACTGTTTGTAAATCATATATATTAGGCTGTTGAGCCAGATGAGAATGGGGTTCAGTTCTATGTTTTTGTATGGACCCTTTTCTATAATATAATCTGTTATTTCACATATGTGTTCTTGTCTCTTGTCTCTGATATGTCTGTATGCATTTAATGTGTATTATTGGTAACCCTCTATGATCCATGAGATTACAACATTGGTTCCATTGCCGGTAGTACATATTTGAGATGAATACAAGCAGATGATATCAGAGTAGGAGATTAAGGACTGGTGGGAGCGTAAGATAGAAAATTACTTGCAGAATTACACGCGGAGAAACAGATTAATGACTGCTCAAGCGAAGGAAAGATTCTTTACCGAAACCCATGAGAAGTTTGTAGAATTGGTACCCCAAATTTTGAAGAAAATTTTGGATGAAAAAGCCGAAAGCGACTAAAGACCAACAGCTGGTAGAGAAACTGATTCAAGGGGGAAGAACAAACCTGTCGACGTGGTTTGAAAAGATCACCGATGAATTCTATGAGGAGCAAGCCATAGAAGAAAGAACTTCGATAGAAACCATTCAGAAGAAATTCTATACAGACCTTACCGAGCAATTCCTGTGCTCCTTACCGACCTCGCTGTTCAAATTCCTGATAAAAAAAAGGAGTGGGTCATATCATCGAACCTCGTCCATCACTACGCGAACGGTACAAAATTCTAACTGGGCAGAGAAACAAAAGAAGTGGGAGAAATTCATTACGGAAAGGGAGTTGGAATATTTCATAAGCAAGTAAACGGAACTATCCGAGCTTTCTAAAGCATTGGGTAGTCCATGGGGGGTAGTTGGTCGTATGTTGGGGTAAAGTAAATAGGATTCTAGTTGACTAACAAGAGATACCACCACAAGTGATGAAAAGTCAACCTAAGAAGGAAATCGAACAAAAAGTGACACATAAAGGTACGACGGATTTACAGAAAATAGAGAGAGAGAGAGAAGAGCCTGAAAAGAAGGGAAGAAAGAAGAGAAAGAGCTATAGCACTACAAAGAGGAATGAGTACTAGGGTGACAGACCAGGAAAGAAATCCTCCAGAGTCAGGTCATGACCGACAGGAAGAAGGCGTGGAGGAAGAGGCATCACCCATGGAAGAATATTTGTGGATAGAGCAATGAGAAGCTCTCCAAATAGAAGTTCCCTAAGAGGTAAGACCTCTATCTCCAACAAATCCGAGTACCAGGATGCAAGCCATTATCGAAGAAGATTTAAAACTAAGAGCTGGTGAGTTTGGTATATGGAGCCGACTAGACAACAAAGTAAATGATGATAATCATTTAGTGATCCGTTGACCAGAAGAAGGAAATTGGGTCACACTTCAAGCATACCCTTCCAACTGAAGTATCCACTTACTTTACCCGACACATGAAGGAGCACCCCCCCTTCCAAATACATCTTTGGAGAATATAGAAAAGTCAGACCTACAGATAAATAATTGCAGTTGGACATCAACAGGAGAAGTCGACCCCGACTGACTGCTTGTCGGAGAAGAAATGACAAACAAAACAACTGACAAAAATGAGAGTTCTGTCGACAACAGTTCTACACAAAGAAATAAGCAAAACATCCCACTACCCCCACCACCACCCCCATCGCCGCCACCTCTTGAAGAAGACAGCGGCAACGAATTCGACATGGGTCACGGGTCAATGCATATCCCTCTATATGAGCGTGACGAAGATCCTAGATGACATTGGTTCATTTGTGAGTCAACATGGGAGGAAAACCAGGTCACAGATGAAGATAGAAAGATGGCATAGTTCGTGGGTGCCTTGAGGAAGAGAGCACTAACATGGTATATGACCTTTACTTGAAAGAACCCCTCAAGCAACCAAAGAAGAAATCAAAGCGCAATTTTTGTCGTTCTTTAAAACTCCAGATTCTAAACATCTAGCAGCTAAGAAAATAAAAACAACATCAGAAAAGCCAGCAGAATCTATCCGCGACTACGACAAACGCTGGAAATACCTCCTCAGCCAATTGGATTATGTAATTGATGAGAAACTATTAATTCAGTGGTTCCTTGCAGGTTTATCATAGAAAATTCAGCAGCACATAAGCCTGGAGACGTTCAAAACATACAAAGATGCGTTTACTAAAGCCCTACAAGTAGATATGGACGAAGACTTTCCAGCATATCCCATGGATACTAGACTGGAAGAACAGCTCGAGATCATGTAGAAATCATTAAAAGAGATAAACCTTAAGAGTCAGGATGTCTGGTGCACGAAATGCTCAACGGCTGGACATTCAAAAGATAACTGTTGACAGGATATATGCCGACAGGACGTTCGATTTGTGCAAACAAAGTGTTTTTGCAACTGTTAACCCAAAAACCCCCCACATATATCTCAATGGCCTACACCACCCAAGGACACCATCTCACAACACTCATTTCACTCCATAAGACCTTCCATTTGACCCCCACACCTCCAAAAGAGCCCAAGGATGAAGAAAAGGGATAAAAACCCCAAAAAGGAGCCCAAAATAGCCCCTTAGGAGCTAAAGCCCTAAAAAAGGGGCTAAAAACCCTAAAAGGGGCTAAAGTTAGGGCAGAAGGGGCTAAAGGCCCAAAAAAAGGGTCTAAAACCCTGACCAAGGGCTTAAAACCCTAAAATCCCTTGGAAAAACTATAAAAGGAGGGTGGGGGGTCATTCTCAAAAGACCTCTCCCTTGCCTATTGTTATGTTTCCCATGGATGCTTTGAGACCTTTTCCTCTCAAACCACCCACATTCCCTGTCCTCCATCTCCATCCCATTGAGCCATTGCTCCCCAACCAAGAGAGGTGCTCCCATGAGCTAGGGCATGGTGGCCCATTTCCACCCAATAGAGGTATAATGTTTCTTTACATGTTTATTTAGTTGTTTTGCTTTCTAACCTTGTTTTCTAGTTGCAGGCTTTATTATTGACATTGTTTTGCAGGTTTTCCATGATAGCTTAGGTTTGTTTGCAGGGTTTAAGGAGGCAAAACCCTAACCCGTTTTCTACAGAGGGGTTCACAAGGGCTTCATCTCCCTCTTGTTACCACCTAAGTTGTACTTAGTGGTTTTTTATCAAGTGAGTGTTGGGCACTGTTTTTGACCCCTTTTTGCCTCTTATATAACCCTCATTTCCTTCATAAAACCTCCCTTTTTGACTAAGAGCTTTAAAGTTCATCTATAAACCATGGTTAAAAAGGTATTATGTCATTTGCTTATTAATAAATTGAGTTTTGTAATTTTTTAGGCATTTTAACTAGGATTTTTGCTTAGACTACGGGATGTACTAAATTCCCGCAATTCCTCCAAGGTTGAGTAATTACAGGACAGCTAGGAGGGAAACGGAAGATCAGGAATGGATCCTTAATGTCCACAGATGGACGAACATCCAA